>CM077205.1:2433119-2538119 GCA_039654625.1 Rhinogobio ventralis | reverse complement strand
ATTATTGTTGTTTGGGCCACAGAAAAATTACACCATACAAGCCAATTAATCAACTAACTAAGAAATTTGATTTATAGCACAAAACTAATCTGTGCCATTCTTCTTCAAGACGGATGAGGCCATTTGGTCTGTAGCTTTAGTTTTTCAGCATTTGCCATTCTGTCAATTTCAAGCAGAATCAATTCATGTAAATATGAGCATTAAATCCTGCAGCTGCTCATTCTGATAAGATATAGAATGATACATGTGATTGGAAACAGAGGGAGAGAGAAATGTACAGCACAAGATGCAATGCAATACTGGTTTACTAGAGTACTGCAGATTATACAATACATACTACATACACTTACATTTTTGCAGTATGATTATAATAAGTCAAAAAAGATGTTCAAACTTGCAGCTGTATTTACATTCTATATACAGTATGTCACAATATATTTATTTATTTTTTGTTACGGACATTTCAAGCAAGTACACACATTGTTAATCAATTAAAAATAATACATGAATTCAATAAATATTCTAAATAATAAAACGTCTAGTAAAGTCCTTGACTAACAGTTTGCCCTTATTATCAACTTCATATTTCATAAGTCTCTTCTGCTCACCAAGGCTGCATTTATTTAATCACAAATAGATTAAAAATTATGAAATATTATTACAATTTAAAACAGCTGTTTTCTATGTGAATATATAGTAAAGTGTAATTTATTCCTGTGATCAAAGCTGAATTTATCATCATTACTCCAGTCTTCAGTGTCTCAGAAATCATTCTAATTTGATGATTTGCTGCTCAAACATTTATGATTATTATCAATGTTGAAAACTGTTTCTGCATATTTTTTCATATTCAGCTTTTATTTGAACATAAACGTCTTTACTGTCATTCTTTAATTTTGTTTAGTTTCATACTTAAGCTTAAAAACATTGAGCAGCAAAATAATTGTAATAATATTTCACAACATCACGAATATCAAATAAATGCAGCTTTGGTGATGAGAAGAGAACTCTAAAATATCTTGCCGACCACAAACGTTTGAATGGTTTTGTGTGTGTGTGTGTGTGTGTGTGTGTGTGACTGACATTATCTACAAAAAAAATCCATTCATTCCTTGCCATATATCCATTGTTTGACTGCACAGCTGAGGTTTAGGACATTGAAGCACTTGATGCACTTCAGTATGAATCCCTGAATCAGAAGCCTTGAAACTGGCAACATAAATCAACAGTGGAAACAATAATGCAGTAATGAGATGCAGATCAATGATCTGGGCACAAGGAGATCACAAATAATATCTGTTTAATGTCTCAAACATGTTTCTCCTATACAAGAAAAGTGAGCTCAACCTGCACTCAGATTTGCCAAGATACCAAAAGATATACATTTAACTATATATTTATTTACATCAAGAATTGTTTCAGTTCAATCGGTTCAACTGCAATCTCCATTGAGTCTCGAGCCATGAAAGAGCAGGTCGCTGACTGAATTTGCTCTGGGATTGTTAAACATTATTATACAACAAATGTGTTGTTAAATATGTGAAGATTATCGACTAATAAATTCCTTTTAATCCCCAGCATGCATGGGAGACATTCTTTTGTGAAGTGTGCATCATATTGTTTACTCTTTTCTACAGAAAAAAAAAAACTGCTGTTCATTGATCTTTCTGCAAGATCTATGGGAATGAAGCTCTAATTTGTATGCATGTACTGGGAATGAGAGTAAAAGGAATCAGTCATACATGTCTAGGGCGTTCAACACAGGTGTTTCTGTGACAAGAACAGAGATGTGCAAGGTTTCTCAACTATAGTGTGCAGTTCAACAATGTCGTCCTTGTAGAATAACTCTATAGGAAATAGTTCATCCCTTAATGAAAGACTTTTCACTTTGTCGTTTAGTCAATATAAAATGGTTTTATCCATCCAGCAATGAATAAAAATCCACAAAGTGAACATGTGTGATAGGTTTGCAGTTTTTAAAATCAAATTTAAGACTTAAGTCACTAATACATTTAATACCGTATGGCCATATGAAACAAACACATACAATCTCAAAATAGATCATTTCATCTCAGATTCATTTACCTAATTATACAGGCTGGGGCTCACATTCAACTACAAACTGAAAATACTCAAGACTACATTCATTATATACATTCACTGAAATTGGTTTATGTACTAATATATCAGTGCATGCAACTTAGAGGTTGACCGATATAGGATTTTGCTGATATAATAATAATAATGTGTTTAAAGAAAGGCAATAAAAATATTATTGTGCCAATACAAGTATAATATATTGAATGTGTTAAATAATGTTAGGTTAGTCTTTCCTTCCTGTGACAGGGCAGCCTGTTACGATTAATTAGTTGCCAGATACAGAATTTTAAATTAATTATAATTTTAATTTTAATTATAAACAAGCACTTAATACAGCGGGACTTTTATTTTGACACTCTGAAAATGCAAGCCTGTAGAACCCGCGTCTTTAAAAATTTGACTTCCTAATAAATCACATTAGGTTGTATCGGAATTCCTTTTCCGTCCCCAAATTTAAAGGATTAGTTCACTATGTTCAAAATGAACATTTCCTAATAATTTACTCACCCCCATCTCATCCAAGATGTTCATGTCTTTCTTTCTTCAGTCGAAAAGAAATTAAGTTCCCTTTCGTTCAGTCAATCCGAGTTACGCCAGTGACTGACGAAATGGGGGTTTCGCTTAGAAGCCTATCCCCTTCGAGTTCTTACAAAACAGGCCAATGGCAAGGAAATGCCATGGGTCTGCGGAATTTGCATAGTGTAACTCCGCCCTACCGTGTGGGTATATAAGGAAGGACGCTGGCAACTCGGGCCACACCCCCCTCTTGCACACTGCTACCCGCGAGTGTTCGGACTGAAACAGCGGGACCGTCTGTGGATGTCGATCGCCGCATCACAAGGTGGGCTGGAGTCCTCTGGGGATGAAGATTCAGCTATGCTGCCGCCTTCAGGCGTGCCAGCATTGCCCGAGTCCGATCCGGACTTGCCAGCCATGTTATCTCGGGCAGCACCGAGCCTTGGGCTGGAGTGGAACCCTCCGCCCTGTCCCAAGCGTTCACGGCTGGATGATTGGTTTTTGGGGGTGGTGCGTCCTGACAGCCGACACCACAGGTGGTGGCTACCATCACTTCCGCTAGGGCTTTGTCCACAAGACAAGCCTATGCGTGAAAGTGGAACCTCTTCATCACCTGGTGTTCTTTTTGCCGAGAAGACCCCAGAAAATGCCCAATCGGGTCCGTGCTCTTCTTCCTCCAAGCCTTCCACCTTCCACCCTGAAGGTTTACGTTACCTGCGCACCTTGACCTTGTGGAGTCGAAAACGGTGGGTCAGCATGACCTGGTCATCAGGTTCCTGAGGGGGGCTAGAGACTAAATCCTCCTCGCTCTCCTCTCATACCCTCTTGGGACCTTGCAGTGGTCTTATCCGCCCTGCAGAGAGCTCCCTTTGAGCCTTTGCGATCAGTGGAGCTTAAGTTCCTGTCTATCAAGACAGCGCTTCTGGTCGCTTTGGCCTCCATCAAGAGGGTAGGGGACCTAAAGGCTTTTTCGGTTGACGAAGCGTGCCTGGAGTTCAGGCCGGCTAACTCGTGATCCTGAGACCCCGGCCTGGGTGCCAAAGGTTCCCACCACTCCTTTCAGAGATCAGGTGGTGAACCTGCAAGCGCTGCCTTGGAGGAGGCAGACCCAGCCTTGGCACTGCTCTGTCCAGTATGTGCCCTCCGTGCTTACGTAGACAGAACATAGTGTTTCAGGACCTCAGGCCAGCTCTTTGTCTGTTATGGTGGGAAGCTGAAGGGAAAGACTCTCTCCAAGCAAAGGTTGTCTCACTGAATAGCGGACGCCATTATCTTGGCTTACCAGACACAGGGTTGTCCATGCCCCCTAGGGGTGAGGGCACACTCTAGGGGTGAGTGTGGCCTCCTCCGCTAGCGCATGGCGCCTCGATAACAGACATCTGTAGAGCTGAAGGCTGGGCGACACCTAATACATTCGTGAGATACTATAATCTCAGAGTGGAGCCAGTGTCTTCCCGTGTACTCGCTTCCAGTAGCCAGTAACTAGGACCTGCTTAGTGTCAACGCTTGCTTGCCATTCCACTTGATGGACTGGATACGTGCGATATTTCCTCAGGTGAGTTTCCTCCTCTGAAGCCCTGAGTTCCTCTGGGTCCTAAGTTTTGGATGCTTATATCTTCTAAATGCGAGTTTTGTCATTGTTTGGTGCACACTAGCTTATAGATAACAGTAAGACTAACATATTCATACTAAAAGCAAAAAAACTTCAATGATTTCATGACAACTTTTAAGGACCCACAGAAACCCTGATGTGACAAAAAAGATAAATGAAGACAAAAAAAAAAAAAAGATAAAAGCGGTTTATTTTAACTTTAAAAGACTTTCTTTAATTCTTGGACGTGCTGGCTAAGGAGCCGTTCACACAAAACATGCTGAACTCAATACAGTTGTATCCAACTGCAGAATCACTGTTTACATGTTTACAAAAATGAAGAAAGAGCAACACAGTGGAACACACACACACACACACACACATTCTGTGTAAACTGGCCCTGAGGCATCACTAAATGTAGTGCTTGTTAGTGCTCCGAACATAAATGATTCCTCAAATCATGCGTCTTGTTGCAGAGAGGTGTGCTGTTACTTTACTAAGCTATAGTAGTTACAATTTTGTCTGTCTGGGATGATACAATGGGTTTAAACCAGCCAGCTAAAAATTTGCCCAAAACAAAACTAACCAGATGTGGCTGGTTTGAACAGCATGCAACTACCCAAACATCGTGGCACTGAGTTTTGCACACAGCACCTTCGAAAAATGTGCTTATCTACTGTAGTTACAAATTTCCTCTAATTGCAGTTGACACCACGATTAATATTGACTGACATTCACAACTGCATATGAGACAACGCTTGGCGAATTGAATTCAAGAGCGCATACTCCTTTATAGCTTTTAATTCTTCATAGCAAGACTCATATTTTTGAAGAAAATTAATTCTGCTGACTGATTTGCTTTTGTAATAACCTAATAGTTTGCCACTAGCCTGTGCATTCATCTGGAACAGATAGAGAGGAGCGCGTATCGATTGAGTGGCGTGCAAAGCAGCTGATTTAATACAAAGATTTAATTTTGTTTCGCTCTCCAATTTTCCACAAGACTCTGATAATAGGACTGAAGGGGAGGGATCGTGGAATTCCCAATGAATGCAATTTAATTTGATTCATGCCATGCATAAGGGCATTCGCAACCCAGGCCAATACAGTTTGAATGACAACAGGGTTCTGCATGTTGAAAATAAATCCTTATAGTTAAAGTACATCGACTAGAAGCTACAACAGCCAAAATGTGGATGGTGCTTGTCCACCAAAACTTCAAAATGCAATAGGCTGCAGTGAGTGGTTACCAGGGTGTTGCTATGTGGTTCTAGGTAGGCTAGTTACTTACTAGTCAACTCAAGTCTCTGTGATGTTCTGCTCTTTAGATATGAACAGTTTCTGGCTGTTGTAGATGTCTAAAAGCCTGTTATTTGATGTCAGAAAGTGCGCATAAAAGGTTTCATTGTCTTTACATAGTGTGTTCTGTGACTTAATTCACTGTCTATGTGTCCATATCTACTACCTAAACCGAGACCAAGACATGACCAAGACCAGACCAGACCAGACCCCCTCAAATGGATCTAAAAGATCCATATCTACGGTCTGAGAAATGTCTTATATTTAATCAATAAAAACAATTAGAATAATATGAAACTATATAGAGCTGTTACCAATCAAGCTGTTACCAAGCTGTTACTAACTAACTAACTAACAATAAAATTCATCTTTGTGTTGCAAAATGTGAATATGAATTAGTACAATTACACCTGCATAA
Source organism: Rhinogobio ventralis (assembly GCA_039654625.1). NCBI lineage: Eukaryota > Metazoa > Chordata > Actinopteri > Cypriniformes > Gobionidae > Rhinogobio > Rhinogobio ventralis. Next base: position 2,532,195 of record CM077205.1, on the reverse strand, counting down.
ATAATGTTGAGATTGAGGTTTTAAAAAATGTTTAATACAGAAATATGGAAAAATAAAATGATAGGTCTACTTTTAAATATGAAACTGAAATCAAAACACTTAACCCTCATTCTTCCCTCACGGCTCAAAGCCATAATTTATTTTTTCTTTTCTTTGCCCAGAAAGCTTATTTTTTCTGTTTTAATGCATTTTTTGTTATTTTTTTATTTTATTTACCTTTAAATTACTATTATTTATTTCAATCAAAATATCTAACATTGGGTGTCTCTGCAAACCTCTTGTGGAAAAATAATAATATAACATGATATTTCATGACTCTTGCCACTAGATGGCCTTATAGCTCTATATGGAGCAGATGAGCTGTTCCGCTGGGTCCTAAAGTCAGTTCTCGAGTTTATCTCTTCAGAATGCATTCAGATACACATGTAGACATTATAAAATAATTTTTGGTAGTTTTTAGCATTCATTATGATGAACTATATGCCTTTCTCTATTGATGCTCTGATGTATTCTGATCTCATACCAGACAGGGGCGCCCTGAATTTAGTGATTCAGGACTTTTATTTCTTATGCATATTTTGTGATTATTTTATCATTATTTTAAAGTCCTCATGAAATCAAAATTGACCCTATTTACTTTGTTAGCGCATGTTTGTCGCGGTACTCTTTAATCAAAATCTGAAAAGTAACTTCCGATCTGGAAACGGCGTTCCTTCTCAGATGACGGCAGTTTGACGGCTTAGGTTTGAATATCCTTAACCACTCCCCTCCAACCGTTAGTCTGCTATGAGCGATCGATGGAGAGGAGGAGCGCTAAAGTAAAACCCTGCCCTCTATTCAATATTCCATTTCACTTGGAAATACGTCACAGCACTGAAGAAAACTCACTTGCTACTTCTGGTTCACTGGGACTTTAATGCATTTTCTATGTAAAGCACTTTGAATTACCATTGTGTATGAAATGTGCTATATAAATAAACTTGCCTTGATGTTTAAAGCGTTTCTAAGGATGCTGATTTTTAGAAGGCAGACTGAGATGGTGAACGGGAACATGGTTTGTGTAACATTAGCACATTAGTAGCTGTTTTATAACAGTCAAGCAAAAGGCTAATCATATTAATTACCCTAATGTGTCCAATGTTGTAAAGAGCGATACCATTGTACAGTGTTTACCTCAGTAAGTTGAGCGAGTGGATCTCTAAGTTCGTGCGAGTAAGTGGAGGCGGGGATAATTTGCATATTCATGAATCCGCATATACTAAATGAAGCAAGGGTGTAGAGTTACATTTAAACTATTTTAAGCCTTTAATGGAGAATTTTCTCACAGGAAAAAAGCATTTAAATGTCATTTTGCTGATCAAAGATGAGTTTTAAGGGGAAAAAAATAGTTATCTTGAGTACTACAACACTGCGTTTTACCCAACATGAAAAGCTTTTTTCATATCTGAAAAGCATTCGGCCTCCTCAAAGACACAATAGTCACACATACCCTTTTTTCTAAGAACATTTGTGACTTCAGACTCTATAGAAGCTGAATGTGTTTAGTGTAGGAGTTTCATGTTTTTCTGATCTTCCGATTGCCATTGATCTTTCCGACCTCGGCAAATGACGGCATACAGCATCATTGGACGTCAGCCTTTTCACACGTGACTAAAGAATACATGCAGGTCACAGTCACGGTTATTCTTTCTCTACTACCCGAAACACAATGATGGGTAACATTATGATGGGTTAACTACATTAACATAAGATATATAAAGTTGGCACTTTATTTTAAGGTGTCTTTGTTACACTGTATTTATACATTTAAGTACTGAGTAATATTAAGTAACTATATGTATGGGGTTAGGGTTTGGTTTAGGGTTAGTTGCATGTAGTTATGCATCATTTATAGTTATTACTATAGTAATTACATGTAACATATATAACAAAAACAGAGTAAAATAAAGTGCTACCAATCATAGGATTTATATGTTTCACAAATCTTTTGTTTTTTTTTTTACAGACAAATCAATACGGGTGTAAATAAGGACTCCTGGTTGAAAATCTTTATTCTTAAAAAACAGATTCAGCATGTGTTTGCTGTCAGTTGTATTAAATTAATTTAATTGGCAGCAATTAGTATTCCAAAGCGCATTGAGATAAAGAGGTTTTCACTGTAACTACACATTGCTCTAGTCTTCTGAATATTGCAGTAAGTTGTCTCCCTTACAGGAATATTGACCAAAAAATAAATCATTTACTCACCGACTCATGTCGTTCCAACAATTCTTCTTATGTGGAACACAAACAAAGATGTTTTACATGAAATTCACACCGTTCTTGGAAGCAGACTGTGACGATGGACTTTGGAAATCAGGCACCACAAGATTAGATTTCATTTAGAATAGTAATCTACTAATGAACATTTTTACATTTTGATTCTGCATTTGTTATTTCTTTGTGTAAATTTGTTTCATTTAAATGTCAGGTTGCGGACTCATTGGTCACTTTTCATTAAGATGTAAAATAAAGCCTATTCTGTCTTTTTGTCCTTGGCTATTATCTGAACATATCTGAAGGGTCTCATGTGTAAGCGTACGATGTAAACGCACCTTTTGTTGTGTAAATGCCGCCGCAGATGTATCCACCTTGCCTGAACACCGCATGGCACTCTTCTGTATCTGGTTTGTCTTGCATATGCTTTTCAAAAAACAGAATTTATTAATAATACATTTTAAAGATTCACCCAATTTGAGATACATGTTCATACATGTTTACGGATTAATTTAAATCCTCTAAAATACTCCACACAACCACTAGCTTGCATGGTAATTCCTTTGTTTTCTATCATATTTTAGAGTATAGCATATTTTATATAGTTTTTAATACATATTGCCAACATTTAAGCTTGTTTAACAAATATTAAAAAGTAAAAATTAATCATTCAGAAGTAATTCAAGTGTAACTGACCAGTCTCTGCTGTCCCGTTTCCACCGTAACAGCGCTGGATCTCGTGCCGGAGCTTGTGTTATGTTCAGCGGGGGAACTTCTAACTTCAGACCGCCGCCCTGCGTTTCTCTCGTAGCCGAAATATGCTGTGACTGAGTCCATAACCTGTCCATAAACAATCAGTGTACAGTTCTGATAACATATTTAACATCATAAGTATTTATATTCTGCATTTTTTTTTTTTTAAATCATAAAATGTTATGCAAGGCATCAGGCGTTTCCATCACACGAAAAGACTGACGTTACACTCGTTTAGGTGACTCACATCTCGCTCCTGTATACGCTTTGCATAAAATTAAACAATATACAGCACAATAACGAATTTATAGATAAAATAAAATGTACACAAACCTGTATTTTACCAAAGACATGCACCAATTTGACGGAGCTACACTGCTCTCTCCTGAAGAGGGCGCAAAAAGCCAGCGATTAATAACTCAGCCCCTGGGTTGTTACGTCTGACCCAGGAGCTGGGTAACAAAAAAACTACCCAAACAATGGGTTGTTACATCTGACCCAGGATCTGGGTTACACAACATCTACCCAAACACTGGGTTGTTACATCTGACCCAGGATCTGGGTAACACAAAAACTACCCAAACACTGGGTTGTTATGTCTGACCCAGGATCTGGGTAACACAGAATCACGATGCATTGGTTTAAGTGTGGGAAACACTGACTTACAGATGCATTGCAATTCTTTGATTTGGTAAAAACAAAAAAATTACCATAAAAGTAGGCCATATTCCAAGTTGCACGAAAGCTTTGTGTGAAATCTCATTCTCCATTCCACATATTCAAGCATGGTTAAAATGAATCATCATTATGCACCAAGTTAGAAAATGCCCCTGGTCACTTGGAAAAGACCAATTTATGATAAACATTCATTTTGTGTTACGGTACAAAGTCACACAGGTTTGGAACAACAGAAAGGCGAGTAAATGATAACAGGCTTTTCATTTTTACCTCCCTGTAGCACTAAAACACAGAGGCATATTTTTTAATTAAGTGTTTGTGAAAATCACAGACATTATGTCAAATAAATAATGATTACTCAAGGTTGTTTTCGTTTTGTCGTGATGCCGAATAACCAAACTAATTATTACATTGTCTCTCATGAGCTGTTCTGTATTCTGTCCCCGTCGAAGCATCCAGCACAGCCGGCAGTCAATGCTTTTCAAAACTCCAAAGAAATGTCACCTCACTGCGACTGCATCGGTCACAGCTCTCTTTTACCATGATTGAAGATGTCAATGATGTCGAGGAAAAAAATGGGAGTGTCGAACTGTGAAGTGCAAGTTACAGTCACAGTCATTTGCTGGAAACAGGAAAATAAAGCCGTGAGCCCTCCACTGGATGTTGCATTATGCACTAGATTTAGAATCAAACATTTATAGTCCGCTGCATGCGTGTCAGGAATATTCTCAGTTTACCACATGCAGAAAAAACTTCTAGGAGTACTGTATGCTTCTATTTTCTAAAAGCAGAATGTGCACATTATGCAATACATTTTTCAAATGCATGTTCAATTCAACAAATGCTATCCAGCAAATTAACTAATTAAGATTAATAGTATAATAATAATAATAAAAAATTATTTTGCATTCAGTTGTGTATTAAAATGACCCCATTTTTGGCATTTTGATCAAATAATAAGCAAAGAAAGACATTTTGAAAAAAAATTATAAATCACAATTGCAACTAGAGTAAATTTTGTGAACACACTTTGATGTTGGCCTGAGAAAGTAGAGCTTGAAGTGTGAAATAGTTTAGATACAGAGAGTGAAGAGTTTAAAAAGTTTGAAGGGTTTGAGTTGAATCAGTTTTAAAAGTTTAAAGTTTGAAGGTTTTAAGTCTCTCAGAAGAAGCTTTTGCCATGCGGTTGCTTGGGTATTCTGGTGGTTCCTGCAGTTTTTCTTTCATATGTTACACTGGAAATGGAAGGTCAAATAAATTTTAGATCACACTTTAGATCAGGGTCCAATTCTCACTAATAACTAACTATTAAATATGACTTTTGCCTCAATAAACTCCTAATTACTGCTTAGTAAGGTAATTGTTAAGTCTAGGTATTGGGTAGGATTAAGGGATGTAGAATATGCACTGTAAACCCTAACACTCAAAATAATTAATAGTTTGAGTAGAGCCAACTCAAATTAAACAAATAAATTCAATCACTTTTATTGATTGAGCATTTAGAAAACTTTCTATTTTTTGAGTTCACAAAACTGACACATTTAAGTAATCTGAATTGTTTCATTGTTTGGAGTTTTATGAACTTGTTTCTTTTAATTTAGACAAATTTAAATTGAACAGAAACTGGGCTGGAATTTCTATTTCCCAGCATGCTTTGCCATGACACTCGAAAGGGAGAGTAAATGCTAAAATTAAGTGTTATATAAATGTTTTTTGTGCAAGATTAATGTTAAGTGGGAGATTTAGTATGCAGAATAAGGCATTAATATGTACTTTATCCTAGTAATATGCATGCTAATAGTGATAACTGGACCCTAAACTAAAGTGTTACCCAATTTTATACTGTATTTTCTAATAAATGTACCAAGTATTTAATGCATAATGTGCAGTTTGCATACTGCAGAAATGCAGTAGCTCTTCTGAACACGTCAATGCTTCAGGTCTGTCTCACATCCATTACCTACAATCCCAATAAATGATTCAGACTTGTAATGACTCCCTTAGAAAAGAGTAGGGAATTGAATCCTTTAGGATTCTGAATGGCATTGACTTTCTATCATGTTATCACACTCTTCTATTGATGTCACCTGTTCATGTTATTACACGCTGTGCAAATGTAATTTGTACATTTAGCCAATAATGCTGCTTTGATAGCAGGCAGATCCAACCGTACAAGACACATTTATACACATTTATACCTACAAAGTCTCATGCTATACTCGTCACAACTTGTATAAGCAATATCATGTTATATCATATTAGCAATATAATGTTATATTATACTGATTTTAATATTTTTATAAATGCATTTCAACACCTTTTATAAATTAAGAAAAAGGAATTAAAGAGGCACAATAAGAGTAAAACTCTTTTAGTATTGTTCATATACACTATATTGCCAAAAGTACTGGGACATCCCTCCAAATCGCTGAATTCAGGTGTTCAATACCTTCCATGGCCACAGGTGTATAAATCAAGCACTAGGCATGCAGACGCTTCTACAAACATTTGTGAAAGAATGGGTCGCTCTCAGGAGCTCAGTGAACTCAAGCGTGGTAGCGTGATAGGTTGCCACCGGTGCAATAAGTCCATTTGTGAAATTTCCTCACTACTAAATATTCCACGCTCAACTGTTAGTGGTATTAGAACAAAGTGGAAGCAATTGGGAACAACAGTAACTCAGCCACGAAGTGTTAGGCCACGTAAAAATCACAGAGCGGGGTCAGCGCATGCTGAGGGTCACAGTGCGCAGAAGATGCCAACTTTCTGCAGAGTCAATAGCTACAGACCTCCAAACTTCATGTGGCCTTCAGATTAGCTCAAGAACAGTGTGTAGAGAGCTTCATAGAATGGGTTTCCATGGCCGAGCAGCTCATCCAAGCCTTACATCACCAAGTGCAATGCAAAGCATGTGGAGATGTGTTCTCTGGAGTGACCAATCACGCTTCTAGGGGGGGTTATGGTGTGGGGTTGTTTTTCAGGGGTTGGGCTTGGCCCCTTAGTTCCAGTAAAAGGAACTCTTAATGCTTCAGCATACCAAGCAATTTTGGACAGTTTCATGCTCCCAACTTTGTGGGAACAGTTTGGGGATGGCCACTTCCTGTTGCAGCATGACTGCGCACCAGTGCACAAAGCGTCGGTCCATAAAGACATGGATGAGCGAGTTTGGTGTGGAGGAACTTGACTGGCCTGCACAGAGTCCTGACCTCATCCTGATAGAACACCTTTGGGATGAATTAGAGCGGAGACTGCGAGCCAGGCCTTCTCGTCCAACATCAGTGCCTGACCTCACAAATGCGCTTCTAGACCGAAACACACTCCTAAACCTTGTGGAAAGCCTTCCCAGAAGAGTTGAAGCTGTTATAGCTGCAAAGGGTGGGCCAGCTCCATATTGAACCCTACGGATTAAGAATGGGATGTCATTAAAGTTCATGTGCATGTAAAGACAGACGTCCCAAACCATTGGCAATATAGTGTATGATTGCAGTATTTATTAATAAGTTTTAATTTAATTTGTTATAGTGCTTTTTTCCATTTTTATTATACGTTTTTTTTAAACATTTCTATTTTGCTTTATTTTTATGTTAACACTTTACAATAAGGTTCAATTTGCTAACATTAGTAATAGTTCAATAGTAAGAAATAACAATCAAAAATACTTCTAAAGCATTTTATCTTAATTAATACGATTATAGTTGATGTTAATTTCAACATTTACTAATACATTATTAAAATCAAAAAGTTGTATCTGTTAGTATGCGTCACAGGGTGTTTTGGGTTGTGTTTCATGTTCATGTTTTTGAGTTTGTCATGTTCACAGCCATGTTCACTGCCTAGTTTCTTAGTTTGCTTTGTTCACTGCTATGCACTTCCTGCTCTTGTCATGTGATTGCCATGCCCTCATGTCATTGGTTCATTGTCTCGTCAGTGTTCACAGGTGTCCCTCGTCCAGTTATTAGTCCATGTGTATTTAAACCCTCATGTTTGCTGTGTGTCTTTGTCTGATATTGAATGTGTAACCCGCTTGTTAGTGAGTTTTATGTTTTGCCCTGTCAAGTTTTGTTTCTAGTTTATGCCAAGTCTTTGTTTCATGTTTCACGTTTTGAATCTTTGAATTAATAAACTGCACAGCAAACTTGCCTTCCAGTGGACTCCATGTTACAGTATGGTTTACAAATACAGTATTAACAAATACTATAAAAAATTATTGCTCATTGTTTAATTTGCGTTAACTAATGGTACCTTATTGTAAAGTGTTGGCATTTATATCAGCATTACTTTTTCCATCTAAAATATATAAAATGTTATTATTAATATTTATATACTTGATTGTTTCAATTAAGCTGGAATATAAAAAAATATATCAATTAAGCTTTAGATTAGGCTATATTTATACAGATTTTAGCTTTAGGGAATATAATATAATTTTTATACTCTTTGTTTAGAAAAATTGTTTATGATTCACTCTCATAATTGAGTTCAACATGAGACCGGGTTGATGTAATCTGTCTAAATTGATATCTAAAATTGGAAAACATGGTAGAAGGAACATGAATGCTGATTAATCCGTGACCCTCAGTCATTAATGAAAATGTTTGTGTGCTGGACTCATAAGCACTGAAGTCATTACGACCTACAGGGAGCCATGCAGGGCTAAAGGTCATCTCTCAATGTCTGTCTCTCTGCCGTCAGCGGGAAGCCACGGACTAATTAGGCATTAATTAAGCATGTAATCTTCATCTAGAATGAAGATGAAGGACGGGAATCAAATATGGACACCTGGGAGGTGAGCTGAAAATCGGCTCTACTACATGGGCATTAAGGTCAGAAACATTCTCCACGCTAACGCTGCATGCATTCAGGCAACTGGCAAAAACATGTCAGCAGTTTAACTAATTTGAACTACAAAAAGAGATTTTACACTAATCCTGCTATAGTGCCTCTTGTGGCAGTGCTCTGATACACATTTCAAAATGCTACAACAAATTAAATCAAGCATACCAAGTCAGATTTACACACTTCAAAACATGAGCACTGAAAAATTGTTTTATGCATTGTGTTCCCTCCAAAATCCATAATGACGAAAGCAAAACATGGGCCACTGAAACAGCGTTTGACATCACATAATCTATTGTAGTAGCTGTAGCAGGCCTGCGTCAGACTTCATGATGTATATGGCGTGTCGAGAAGTAAACTATGTCCCATTATCTCTGATAAATGATCGGAGGCTGTGTTGTCTCCTGTAAGTTGCCGCGTGCTGTGCCTTTGCTAAATGAAACCCGTAAAAACATATTTATCATGCTCCCACTCAACCTGCACCCCAGTGCAAGACAGCAGGCCACATGCATGTTTACATTTGAGCAAATGTGTGTGTGTGTGTGTCTGTGTGTGTCTGTGTGTGTAAAATACCTGGAGTTTGCAAATACATCCATGACTCCAATGGTCTCCTCAAACCTTGTCTTATATTACAACTTCCATGGTCCTATGTAACGATTCTTCTTAGCTTCAAACCATCAGACCTCCACAGACCATCTGATTCACACTGCAAAACAAAATAAAAGCAATGGTTTCACGACACAGACGGAGGCAGAGGATGAGATGAACTCAAGTGATATTTATTGACAGACACGAACACAGGATGCAATAGGTATTCAGGTGAGTATTAGAAACAAGCACTTCTGGACAGTCACTTAGCTGTAGATAATGTCGTTTGTCGTTTGCAGGGAATGGCGAAAACAAAGACTGAAGAAGATGGTGGATTCTCAGGTGAGCCGCATGTAAGGAGTCCAGGTATGTATGACGAGACCAGAGTGATATAGTGAGTCTATATAGTGTCTGTGATGATGAGGTGCAGGTGCCGGTGATCAGTATTCAGGGGATTGTGAACGAGTGGGCGAAGCATGGAGATCTGGTGATGATGCATGGAAGTTGGTGGGCGTATTATATTACATTATATTATCATTAAAGAGTACTACAGTATAACTTTATTCATTGTAATATCTTAAATGATTTTGCATCCCTCTTAAAATATTAAATAATTGTCTTTACTAAAATATTTTCATCTATTTCTGGGCATTTTCAAATATTATTCCATGACTATTTAATTCCAAGTTCAGAGCCATAAGTAAAACCAACCAGCTCAGAGATAATATCCTATTTAATAATATTTCATTTTATCCTATTAAATAATATTTGATTTGAATAAAAAAGGTATGAAACCTAATGAACACCTATAAACAATAAAGGTACAATAATGAATGCATTTTGTGAGGAAACTGCAATCATATAAAGCATTGCAAATTATATAAATCTAAAATTACAGTATAGTATAAAACTATAGACCTATACTCATTGTTTATGTGTATAAAACCAATATATTTTAAGTTGAAATACATTTACATACTGTATATGCACATATAAAAGAATTTCCATTGTATCATTCACGTTTTATTAGTGACCGGCTGCAATTTATGTTCTGTTCTTTTGCAATTTGCTGTTCTTCAGTGAGAATTCAACTAGACTACAGTATTAAACACAATTTCTGAGGTTGAAAAGATCTAAACCTCAAAGCTCATGGTAGGTCTGTTTTGAAAGGTTTATATGTTATTGTTAAAAATCAATTTCTCTATGGAGAAAATGAATGGGATTCTTTTCTTGCTGTGCTCTCTATAGGGGAAAATGATCAGTGATGAATTGAAGTGCACTAGTTAGGGCTCTGAGTGGACACAGGCTTAGTGAGAGTGAAAGCTTTGATTGTTGACGGACTGAATGAATCTTTGTCTTCATTTAGTCCGGAGAGAAAACTGCCTAACACAGCACAGCAGGCCAAGAAAAATACAGTAACACCTCTCTCGTCTGCTTTGATTTCCTCTTCTCATAATATATACACAAACACACACACAGAGAGGCTCAACATGGGCTGAAGTGGGTCTTCTCACTGGTACAAAATACTGCAATCTTGTGCTTTTCAGTTCCCAGTAACACCATTTATTCTTGTGCACTGGCAGCTCTAATAAACCACTGGTGCTTCCTTCTGTCTCGCAACAGACAAGCGCCGTTAGTCTCGTCAAAATCTGCGTTCAATAACTGCCAAAATCACATTTCGTGAAGTCCATAAAATGTTTAAATGTCATGAACAGACCTCTCCTTCCCACAAACCATACCGCTCAAAAGTTTGGGGTCTGTAAACTTTTTAATGTCTTTAATGAGTCTTTAATGCACCAAAGCATTTGATCAAAAATACAGTAATCACAGTAATATTGTCAAATAATTTTACAATATATTTTGGTTACACTTTATTTCGATGGTCCACTTTAGACATTCTACTGACTATAAGTAAGTAAGTAGAGTAAATTGGTATTCTTCCTATGTTTTTACAATTGGTTAAATTAATGAAATGAAATGAAATAATACATTAAATAAATTATATTAAATATAAATTAAACCAAAACACCATATATACTTTTTCACTAGTGTGTGCAGGACACTATAGTTGATTTATGTAGTGAGTGTGGTGGAAAAATTTAATCATAGAGGAAGATTAATTAAGATATATATATTTGAGATCATACAGGAGCTAACATGTGTTTCTGCCATGCGGGACACCTTATTTGAGGGCTCTCCTGTACCAAAGGTGTCGGGCAGAACCAATGCTAAATCTGTGTGCTGTGCCTCCTACTTTTACCATGTGTGGAAAACTACTGAGAAGGATTGTTTACACTTTGGGGGGTATAAGAGATTGCAGCTTCTGTTATGTCTTCAGTTAGCACTCTACAGACATTCAGGATGGCTGTATGACTGTGACTCTTTTCTTGCAAGAAAATAAATAAAAAAGACGATTGGCTAAGGTTTGTCTCTTATTCAGTGGTGCAACTGAGAGTTAATTTTTTGCCATGACAATTTGGTGTCAGAAGTTGGGATTCCTTGGATGTGCCTTCTGGACCCCGAGAGCGGACGGTGACTGATCATCCTGGACGTTAGAGTCACAGCCCTACCCCGACGGATTGAGGGAGAGGGGCCGACCGCTCAGGGGGTCCAGGAGTCCGACCACTGGAATTAGAGAAAACGAACCCGAGGTGGCAACGGGACGCTTCTGGTAAGAGACAAACTTAAAATTCGGGGAAGAATTTTTGGTTGAATTAAAATTGGAAGTAAGGGAATAAACCATGGGGGGGGTCTGATTCCGTGGCAAGCGGCGTGATTGGCCTCTTGCTGATAAGAGGCTGCAATCACGTGGGCTAGGCGTCGTGAAAAGCTTACTGTGTAGAAAAAGTAGTCACGTGGGCCATTTCAAAAGCGGCGTGGTTGACCTCTTGCTGATAGGAGGCTGCAATCACGTGGGCTAGGCGGCGTGAAATGCTTAATGGGTAGAAAAAGTAGTCACGTGGGCCACCAAATTGGGTCGCTATTGCGAGTGTCTAACCTTCTGGTCTTGGGTGAAGAAATCAGATCTGAACGGAGACGTCCGACAGATTATAGCGCGCGCGCGAAAACCACAGAGACAGACTGCCAACATGGGGAAGTCTCAAAGCAAGCTAGTTGAATATGATACACCGGTATTTTGTCAAATGAGAAAATTATATGGCCAAAAATGCATGCAAGGTATAGTTAATTAAATATGATGGGTTCCCAAAAGAGGGAATGCTGAGTGTCACCAGACTGAAAGTGGTGAAAGTATAATTTCAGAAGGGCTGTTGTGGGAAACGTGTGTGAGAAATGCGAACAAACATTGAAATGTTGGGTGAAAGAGTCAGATAACAGGGAAAGGAAAATGTAGTATTATCACGCAGAAGCAACAGCTGTGTTTAAAGATCGCTGCTTCCATCTCTGCTGGTATAACTTTAGGTGAGTATGAACTTTGACTAAATTATTGCTAACAATTTGAGTGACATGGTCAGTAACTTGATCAGTCGGGATAAAGATTCTGAGACGAACGAGAGCAAACGCTGTAAGCAGCTCTGCTCTGAAGCCCTCACTTCAAAGAAATTTGTAGAACTTAAGGAAATGGGCAGCAATGTTTTAATTTTGATTGGAAAGTTGAACAACAATTTGATTGGTTACAAACAAAGAAGAGACTTACACTCTGTCTAAGAAACTAATGAGATAATAATAAGCTTGCTGTGTAACAGAGACTCAATCTGAGTGGAAATTTATAGTTTCTAAATGCACTGTATGGGCAAAAGACAAATTTAAGGATAATGTTTATATGAAAACGAATGTTTATGAAAATGCAGTACAGGTCCTGAATGCCTCAGAGTCTCTCTCTCATGTAAAGTCAGCTCAAAGCTGATATCTGAGCCTGTGTCATAGGTGATAAGATATTTATAGCATCAGTGAAAATAATAGACAGTGATTTGTTAAAAGAGGATTGCCATTAAGAGGGCAATGATAAATATTTCAGGTAAAACGAAATGTGATGTCTTCAAATACAGACTTTAAATGAACTGAAATTTTTGACTAATTTATTCTATGACCAGTAACATCTTTGTCTGATCTTAGCCTCCACCATGTATAGAACCAATAGAACCGTTATAGAGATAGCCAAACATTAAATTGAATTGACAGCTGTTATGGTTAAATTCACTGAGTATAATCTACGCACTGGTTGCGGCCTTGAAGAGGTATGATGGATTTTAGTGATTAAGTTGTGTTGTAATTAACCTGTCTCCATGTTCTACCAATAGTAAGCAGACCAAGTGGCTCTGGTGACTCTTGAATGCACTTTCCCCAAAGCTCCAGAAAACATCTGATCCTGTTAAAAGAAATGGTCAAAGATCTCGAGCGGTTACCAGTGTGCATGAGATGATTTCTCAAAGACGGGTAAGACTTTCTTTGGCCAGATAGAGAGCAACCTAAGACAGAGGGTCATCGCCGCCACTGGGCTCCTCCAAAAGGGGGGTGTTTTTATGTGAGGTGTGTGTGTGTGTGAAGCAGATGTCTGCGAGGCCAGCAGCATCATCAGGGGGGAGCTGTGACAGATACAGCAGTCTGCCCCAGAAATGTTCCTCCATACCACTCACCCAGGAACCGCATTTAGTGAATAGAATGTCAGGGAAGACCTTGAGGAAAAGAGTGGGAAAAGGCTTTCAAGAGCCGGCTGAGACCATGTGGTGATTGTCATTAACTTTTGTGGAGAGCAGAACAAAATGTATTAATTGGTATCAGTAAAACTGTGTGATCAGGAACTAATGTTATTGTGAGTTTTTTACTCCTGCAGGTCATTAGATATGACATGAGACATGGTGGCGCCTAAAGATGAGGAGCTTTTGAAGTTTAAAGAGAAGGTCTGGATAACAAAAGGTATTTAAACTAAAGCTCTAATTTGAAAAGTTAAACATTTTAATTTTCTAAACGTTGTCAAGGAATTTAATATTACAGTAGTCTGAGTAAAGTCTTAGGAGGCTGTGAAAAGATTATTTGGTTTGGAGAGAGAGAGGGAGAGAGAGAGAGAGAGAGAGAGAGAGAGAGAGAGACTGCATGAGTGGAAGCAGGGATTGTACTGTGTCTGCTATCGCCCTGTTAAAGCTGAGACAAAACAAAGAACCAAAACAAACCAGATGACTGTGTGAAGACAAATGAATAATGAACAGACATGATTTGAAATTGGTTAAGAGACCATGTAAAAGCTAGGCTTAAATAATTTTTAGAGTTTAAACTAAAAGGAAAATTTGAAAATGAGCAGTTAATGGTTATGTGTGTGTATGTTGGTGACTGAACTTTATGTTTTGTATGTGTTGGTTAGTGAAACCGTTCTGTCCTGATTGAGTGTATGGGGTCATTCACCTCTGGAATGAGTGTTTATCATTACAGATGGGTTAAGCGAAACAACAAACTTTAAAGAAGCTTATACTTCTGAAGGAATCTGGTGAAAAGATGATCCAGAACATGAGACGAGCTTTAAGTGGATTGGGTATCCAGCTCTGTCTGTCACTGGTAATTATGACTACTTTTGTCATTTATGATATGATTTGGATTACTCTCTGGAGCAGTAGAGATAAGACTGCCGTCCATCATGGGGTTAACACCCTTGTCTAAATTCAACAGAGAGTCTGAGGTCAATTTTATAGACTGGACGGCAAAGACAAAGTGACAAATTAACAAATGTCACTACCCAAAATATCCAGAGACTTCCTAATATTTATGAAAGGCCAGAGGGCGAACAAAGGGATAACTTCTAAAAAGAAAAGTTTTATTTTATTTTATGTTTCCCCCTTTAAATGGAGGCATGACATTTGATTTATATAGAGAACTACAATTAATGTTGAAGAAGCAAGTGGCTATAAGGCTTTCTGTGTGACTGGGATTGAGAAATAATATTTTGGTGTCTGCAGAGCAGTAGAGATAAGACTGAAACAATAATGATCATATGGTGCATCTGCAGACTGACTATTTGATAGAGGAATAATGTGACAAGTAAGTTAAATGAGAGAAATAGCCCCAAAGATTAATGTGAAAATAAAATTTCTGACAGAATTTATAAAACACATGAAGCAAATTAAGTTCATATATATTGAACTATGAATGCTCTTCAAAATACAGATTGGGTTAAAACAGCTTTAAAAGAAACTGATGATGCCTCATAGTACAAATTTAAGTACTATGTTCTTTGTAATATTATAACAATTTTGGTGTGGCAAGGTAAGGCTAGTGAGGATTTGATAAGTATCACTGCCAAATGACATAAATTAAGAGGAAAAATGTACTTTAAAGGAAATCCTAATTAATTGATTAAGCATAATGTCACGAGATAAAGATGAGTGAACAAGCTGATGAAGTTAAATATGATGTGGGCTATGAGGATAGTTTTAGTGGAAATGATGGATGATATGAATGTATGTTTTCTAAAGTGTGTATTTGGTCTCTGAGGTGTGACTGAGGGTCTGGCCTAGGGATGTGTGATGTGTCGCTAAACACTTGATAGCGACAAGTTGTCGGGTGTTTTGGATTTTGGAGGTATCACACACCCCTAATATGACAGGAGTGCAGTGACAGTGCTTGCTCACTTAGCCCGGCTTCCAGATATGAAATATGGATTTGTCTTTCATTTTATAGGATATTTTCAGTATGTTTTGTGAAACTTTCTGGTTTGTACTGGAGCTTGTAGCCCCGACAGAAGCATGCAAGCTGATGGAGGGTAAAAGTGTAACGATTTACACAGACTTGCGGTATGTGTTCGGGGTTGCACATGATTTTGGGGCGCTGTGGAAACACAGAACATTTTTTTAAATCTGATGGACGTCCAATTTTGAATGCTTCTATTGTGTCTAATCTGCTAGACGCAGCTCTCTTGCCTGGCCAGGTTGCTATCTGTAAATGCGCAGCGTATACTAACAACAAAGATTTCATTTCAACAGGAAACGTGAGAGCAGACGCTGTTGCGAAGGCCGCGGCAGCGCAGGAGACAAAAGAATCAGAATGTCTTTTAGTATCTGAAATAAACAAGAATGCTTTGTCTTCTTTACAGATTATGCAGTCTTTCACCACAGGGCCAGAGAAACAATGATGGGAACAGTGTGACATGTACTGTTCAAAATGGCGTGTGGACAAGTGGTAATGGCAAGCCTTGGTTACCCTGACAATTTTTTCGTTAATTATGCTAAATAGCTGTATGGGCGATCATGCAGCCAAAGGGGGAATGGTAAATGAAAGATTCGTTAACATGAGAACGAGAAGAGGCCTAGAGCAAATCTGAGCCTGTTTGAGATTGTTTTTTTTTGGAAGAACACCATTCATGGGAATGGAAAGGGATAACCAACAGCTTCCGTCCACAGAATGTTGAATTACTGCAAAGAAATGTCTTCTCTAAGGTCTGTGTGTAGGTAAAGGCAGGGGGAAACCAGCTGAGACTCCTTTATACGACATCAAGCCAAGCGATTTCGTGGTGATACAGGACCAAAGAAGGAAGAGCTGGAAGGCGGAAAGGTGGCTAGGATTTTTTTTGTTGCAGGAAACTCATACGGCCATGAAGGTAGCTGAGAGGGTGACGTGGGTTCACGCCAGCCACGACAGGAGAGTCTCACCAGCGATCGAGGAGGAGGATGAACAGAGAGGAAAGGAGCCAGAGGCACATGTCAGCGTATGCCGGAATACTGTTTAAACAACAGATGCAGTTATCAGTTCACACAAGGTCACCAACCCTTCAGAGTGGTGAGATCACAGGCAGCAGTCACTGTGAAAAGACGAGAATGAAACCACAGAGAACTGTACAGTGACAATCAGCGGGATGACAACGAACTTTATGAGAAAGGCCGTAAGAGAACCTGAGAAAGCTGACGAATAATGGTTTGGGTGGTTAACAAATCCGAAAGGATGAGGATATTGGTTATGTTTCACTGTGTTGCCAATCCTTGAAATATTGCTGATATTGATGTGTCTGCAATGTATTTTCCAGTGTATGTCCAGCTCAGTACAGAGACTGGTGAAATCCAGCATGTCACACCAGATGGTTAAAATGTCTATTTACAATGATGGTGAGGAATCTCCAGGTGCATTTGATGATGATACAACCAGCGTTGATAGTGAAATGCATTAAGACTTTCCTACTTTTAAATTTTGGGAATGAGAAGTCCCCGAGAAAAACAGTTTTTGCTTGCTAAGTTTAAGGGACTATACCCACAAAAAACAGCCTAAGCGTTTGCTTTATTCTTTCACAAATTTAAGAGAGTGATCATTTATACGAAAATCAGAGATGAAGGGTATAAGTGTGATAAGTGACATAAATTTGCTATTTTTTTACTATTATTATTATTACTTCTATTTTATGTATACACATTTTTAAATTTTTTCTTGTAAGATTATCAAATGAATGATTTAAAAAATTTAATCATAGAGGAAGATTAATTAAGATATATATATTTGAGATCATACAGGAGCTAACATGTGTTTCTGCCATGCGGGACACCTTATTTGAGGGCTCTCCTGTACCAAAGGTGTCGGGCAGAACCAATGCTAAATCTGTGTGCTGTGCCTCCTACTTTTACCATGTGTGGAAAACTACTGAGAAGGATTGTTTACACTTTGGGGGGTATAAGAGATTGCAGCTTCTGTTATGTCTTCAGTTAGCACTCTACAGACATTCAGGATGGCTGTATGACTGTGACTCTTTTCTTGCAAGAAAATAAATCTTTATAAAGACGATTGGCTAAGGTTTGTCTCTTATTCAGTGGTGCAACTGAGAGTTAATTTTTTGCCATGACATGAGGATAGCAAAATAAAGTAAACTGTGACATATTACAACCAAAAATTCTTCATACAGTGACTACCAGTAAATTTGGGAGCAAAATGACACTTTGAGCTGAGCATGTTTTGCTGACGTGTTTTTTCTTTAATTGCTAATGCGACCTTTGACACCACAGACTGAACAAAATGAAGCATTGCTTGGTCATTGGTTGACCTAAATTGGTATTATCTAATTGTGTTCTTAAATTTAACAGCTGATTGGTTGATTGTAATCCGTTGCATACCTTCCTATCAAAGTTATCTGACATTATCAAGATGAATTGGTTTTAACTCTGAGTTCTTGTCATATTTTACTACCATTTTCTAAACTATAGCAAATAAACTGTGATAATGTGAGAAAATGTTGAAGGTGTCTGAATAAATTTTGGTTTGACTATATATCCAAATCATTAAAGAGTATTACAGTTAGGCCATATATCATAACGTACACTGCGTGGAGAATTATTAGGCACGTTGATTTCCTGATCATATTTTTTTTCCAAGCACATTTTACCAATTCCAAACCACATTAACCTTAATAACTACTATTACTTTTGTATTTATCATTTATAAGTCATATATAACTGTTCATGAATGCTGGAAATTAAAAAAAAAACTTTAATTATTAGGCATGTTTTCTTTTACAGATAAAATGAGCCAAAAAAAGAGATTTAACTCAGACTGAAAAGTCAAACATTAAATGCTCATGAGAAGGATGCAATACTAACACAATACTAGACATTGCAGTTAAGGCTTGACCATTGGACAGTGAAATGCTCATTGGGTCAGCAGGGTCAGACAAAACAGGTGGCGAAGAAAAGACACATGATAACTGCAAAAGAATTAAGAATTAAGGTGAAGAATTAAGTGTGAAACCATCAGGAACACTTTAGTCTCCAGCGTCACCATTTTCCAGAACTGCAACATACCTGGAGTCTCCAGAAGTGAAGGTGTCAGGATCTCAGAGACTTAAATTAGGGAAAGAATCCTAAAAAATGACCCCCACTTAATAAGAATCACAAGCTGAAGTGTTGTGAATACATAAGACTGTTTTTACTAGGCATTATAGACAGATCGGTTGAGAGTGACTCTTGAAGGACCAGCACCACTTCCTCACCACTGTTTGAAGAATTATTAATGTGGTTTGGAATTGGTCAAATGTGCCTGGAAAAAAATATGATCAGAAAATCAATGTGCCTAACAATTCTGCACGTAGTGTATATACAACTGGGTTGGGTTAGTAGAATAAGTTAACATGTGCAGAGTTACGTATAGTAGAATGTCTAACGTGGACCATCACAATAAAGTGTTACCTACATTTTAAAATGTAACTAACAGGGAACATTCTCAGAACTTTAGCTAATGTTCTGGCAACGTTTTCTCGAAGCTATGAACAAACGTTATTCCAGTAACATTAACATTAATATTTTTTAAACATAAACATGTTTTTGATAGAACGTTTTTTCCTAAAACGTTTTAGTTGTAATATTTTTTTTGTTTCAGAACGTTCAGAGAACATTCAAAAGTAACATTCCCAAAATGTTTGCAGAATTGTAAAATGGAACATTCGCATTTAAAAAAAAAAATAAAAAAAAAAAATATATATATATATATATATATTAAATGATAATGTTTTCATAACTTAAAGGGAATGTTCTTAGAAAATATTTTTGTTAAGAAGGTTATTCCTGTGATTTTACAGCATCATATATGAAAATGTGTGCAGATTAAACGGATCAGTCATTGGTTTATATTAGAGCAGTTTTATGTCATTCAGCCAGAGGGCCTGAGCGATCTCAAGTCGTCTCTCCGCCGTACGCAATATCATACGCGTTCAATCATTTCTGTCCTGAAGTATTACAGCCATAACTTTCAGACTGTCAGCGCAGGAACATTTACATGCAGCTGTTGAATTAATAACAATAGAGATCACACAATCGCTCAGCGTATCACGCAGACAGAGATCATCTCTACAGCGACTAGACTCCATGTTCACACGTCAATGAAGCGTTTGACCCGCGGGGCCTTGAACTCCTGCGTCTCTCTATCTGTGTGTGTGTGTGTGGATCTGCTGCAGAAAAACAGAACAACAAGTACACACACACACACATTCAGCTGCACATCATCACAGTCTCGTCACGTGGTTTGTAATTAAACAACAGAAAGCATATTTACAGTAATGGAGTTACAGTGGAAGCGGAGCAGACAAGTGTAATGCCAGAAAACATAATTCAAGATATAGTTTCCTTCCTTCTTTCTTTCCTTCCTTCCGTCCTTACTTTCTTCCTCTCTTTCTCCCTTCCTTCCTTCCTTCTTTCCTTCCTTCCTTACTCTCTTCCTCTCTTCCTTCCTTCTATCCTTCCTTCCTCTTTTTCTCTCTCTCTACCTTCCCTCCTTCCTTCCTTCTTACGCTCCTTCCTTCCTTCTTTCGTTCCTTCCTCTCTTTCTCTCTTCCTTCTTTCATTCATTCCTTCCTTCTTTCTTTCATTTCCTTCCTCTCTTTCTCTCTTCCTTCCCTCCTTCCTACCTTCTTACGCTCCTTCCTTCTTTCTTTCATTTCCTTCCTCTCTTTCTCTCTTCCTTCCTTCCTTCCTTCCTTCCACCCTTCCTCTCTCTCTCTTCCTTCCTTTCTTCTTTCGATCCTTCCTTCCTCTCTTCTTTCCTTCCTTCATCCTTGCTTCCTTCCTTCCTCTCTTTCTCTCTTCCTTCTTTTGTTCCTTCCTTCCTCTTTTTCTCTCTTTCTACCTTACCTCCTTCCTCTCTTTCTCTCTTCCTTTATTTCCTTCGTTCCTCTCTTTCTTTCTTCCTTCCTTCCATCCTTCCTTCCTCTTTTTCTCTCTCTCTACCTTCCCTCCTTCCTTCTTTCTTACGGTCCTTCCTTCCTTCTTTCGTTCCTTCCTCTCTTTCTCTCTTCCTTCTTTCATTCATTCCTTCCTTCTTTCTTTCATTTCCTTCCTCTCTTTCTCTCTTCCTTCCTTCCTTCCTTCCTTCCACCCTTCCTCTCTCTCTTCCTTTTTTTTCTTCTTTCGATCCTTCCTTCCTCTCTTCTTTCCTTCCTTCATCCTTGCTTCCTTCCTTCCTCTCTTTCTCTCTTCCTTCTTTTGTTCCTTCCTTCCTCTTTTTTTCTCTCTCTCTACCTTACCTCCTTCCTCTCTTTCTCTCTTCCTTTCTTTCCTTCCTTCCTCTCTTTCTCTCTTCCTTCCCTCCATCCTTCCTTCCTCTTTTTCTCTCTCTCTACCTTCCCTCCTTCCTTCCTTCTTACGCTCCTTCCTTCCTTCTTTCGTTCCTTCCTCTCTTTCTCTCTTCCTTCTTTCATTCATTCCTTCTTTCTTTCATTTCCTTCCTCTCTTTCTCTCTTCCTTTCTTCCTTCCTTACTTCCACCCTTCCTCTCTCTCTCTTCCTTCCTTTCTTCTTTCGCTCCTTCCTTCCACTCTTCTTTCCCTCCTCTCTTCCTTCCTTCCTCCGTTCCTTCCTTCCTTCCTTCCTTCCTTCCTTTCTCTTTCTATCTTTATTCATTCATTCCTTCCTTCGTTCCTCTCTTCCTCTCTTCCTTCCTTCCTTCCTTCCTTTCTCTTTCTATCTTTATTCATTAATTCCTTCCTTCCTTTCTCTCTTTCTCTCTTCCTTCCTCCCTTCCTTTGTTTCTTCCTATATATAATTTGTATCATTGACAGCCCTGAAACATGCACAAGCACATGACATAACAATAAGAGTGCTTAAGTTTAGGTCGCGCTGAAGTGACATTAACCCAACAATACACACACACTTCATGCTTACTTTTAATTAAGCTCTCAGTGTCACTGATTCAAAAGGCCTGTTTTTCTCCTCCCTGTAACACTCAGAAACACTGAATAATTAGCTCAGCTCAAAGAGAACAAGGTAGGAGGTGGAGAACTGGTGTAGCACTGGGACCTCAGCAAATAATGTGGAAAGGCAGTGGATGAATTATTCAAGATGGTGCTGGATGTGGCCACGGGCTACAGCATCCATCAGGCTGCTTGAAGAAAGATGCTCAATTAATGCCTTTAAATATACAGCACTCTCACACCTCTTCATAAATGACTATCAATAATTCCCTCGGCTCGGGCACTGCTGGCTCACATTTTAACCTTAAACACAAAAAGAAACAAAGTGTAAGTATATTAAGGCTTTTTTTTTTTTTTTTGCATTGTGACATTAAATTAATAATGATTAAGGACATTTAAACTCAAAAATCTTTTTTAAGAAAAAAAAATACTGATATAATAAAATTTTTGAATATTATTTTTTTTTACATTACAATCAGCATACATTAGCACAGAACAAACATGCTTAACTGTCATGAAAGCAACCTCTCAATATGCAAACAAAAATGTGTATTTTTATGATCTGTACTTAAGTATATATTAGTATATAAGTATTATATATTTAATAATTATTTACATTTATATTATTTATATTTTCAGCATGCTACTGCTGTGCTATTGTGCTCATCATAAAAATAATGTGTCTAAATGATAAATATATTCATGCAAAATATAATGTCTTATTTTTGTCTATTTGTTTGCTGAAAAATGACCCAGGCTGACCCATTCCTGGAAAACCTTTGGTACTTGAAGAGTAACTGCAGAAGGACACCGTGCGAAAATGATTGTTCCTCTCAGCGTGATGCAAAGCACTCATACGTGAGGCAGCGCGTTTCAAAAACAGTGTAATATTAAAAGAGACGCTCCTCTTCAAATGATTCATTTAGAAGGATCACATGACTAGTCACTCGTCTGACAACAACAAGTTTCATCTGGAGCTTTTTGAAGGTTATTTGAGGTTGTTGCGTTTCATTCAGTTCATGCAAATGGGAAGATCAGAGACATTCGGAGTAAAAAGATTTGTGGAGCACAAGATAAATGCCTGCTATACAGTGACAGAAGTCATCTCTTTGATATTTTTGCACCAAATCCAGAAGTGGAACAAAAACTGTGAGTGTATGTTGAAGTTGGTTAAGTTATTGTGAAAACTGCAAATGTGCAAAAACCTCAAGGTCGTCACCAAAGCGGAAAACCCATTTCTCTTTCTCACTAAATTGTCTGACCTCTAATCCAAATAGAAGTGACTGAAGATGCCGTAATCTACAGCTCGTCCTTCCTGTAATCTCTGTAATCTGACATATTCATAACTGCTTTCTCTGTGAAAGCGTGAAGTTGGGTTGAGGGAGTCTAAGGATGACCTTTCCACCACCAAAAAGAACAATTAAACACTAAAAAGGCACCATTGTTGAGTTTCTGCGCTAATGATGTTCACAATTATTTTCAATTATTGTAATGTTGTAATTGAAAGGCGATCTGAAGGCCGCTGACAGCTCCTTTTGAAAGTGTGGACAGAGCGACGTTTATTCTCACCCTCGGCTTTAATTAGCTTCTGTCGCACGCTAGTCTTTTCTTCATGCACTTTCCTACAGCCCACTTTCAGCTGAACTAACACAGACGGGTCTGACCCGCAGCTTTGTTTCTATCTGACAGGGTTTGACGTTGCTCTAATGGCGCGTGTTCTTTTATGAAACGTTAACTTGTTAGCATTGCCTTATTTAATTTAGCTCCTAAGATGAAAGCTTGGATGTCTTATGAGGCGAGTTGATCAAAACCGTTCTCTTGTCGATACGGTGAGATTTATGCAAATACTCTGAACATAAACGAGCTGAGCAAGCCTGAGCTAATTTGCCTCCTTAAAAGTTCTGCTGACACATGGAAGAACGGTCTAACTTTCCATCCTCAACTATCATGCATTTCAAGCTCTGACGGAAGGCATAAATGCATTGAAGCAATAGTTAAACCCTCGAACAAGCATTATTTACTTGTCATTCCAAATCTGTACGCTCTTATTTTTCTTAAAAAGGAGAATTTTTGTAGAAACAGGCAAGTGGTCACGTCTATCAAGCTCTAAAAACGAAACATTATGCAGTGCAATGCAGCCTGATAAATATAAAAAGAGACACTATGCTATGATTCATAAAAGCTATAAACGTTTGCATTGCAGACTAGAACATCTACACTTCTCGTTTAGGGTAAGCGTGACTGGAATAAGCAAAAGGCAGTCAGTGCTGAAAGAAAATCACAGCTTCAATTACTGTTTAAACAGAGCTTAAATCTCTCGAAATGCATACAAACCACTAGCTAGGGTGAATTCAGGTTGATTGGGAAACTTTTTCCCAGTCATCTCAATGGCAAAACGTGTCCGAATCAACCCTGTGTATACACTCTAAACAATGCTGGGTTGTTTCGACCCAAACTTGGGTCAAATATGGACAAACCCAGCTGTTGGATTACATTTTTTAGTTAAATTCTTAACCCAACATTTGGGTTTGTCCATATTTGACCCAAATTTTGGTTGAAACATCCCAGCATTTGTGTCCATACATACAATGAAAACGCACACCTTATCTGATTTAATAGAAGCAAGACAAGTCGCATTTATTTAAATAGCGCTTTATACACTCTAAAAAAAAAATTAACAGAGCTTAAAACTCTATAATTGCATACAAACCACTAGCTAGGGTGAATTCAGGTTGATTTTTCCCAGTCATCTCAATGGCAAAGCGTGTCCCAATAAACCCTATACACTCTAAAAAAAAAATTAAACAGCTTAAAACTCTCGAAATGCATACACCCTAAAAAATGCTGGGTTAAAAACAACCCAAGTTGGGTTGAAAATGGACAAACCCAGTAAATGGGTTGTTTTAACAGCGGTTGGGTCAAATGTTTGCCCAACCTGCTGGGTAGTTTTATCTTACTCAACTATTGTTTAAAAATTACTGTATTTCTTGCTTAAAATGAATTCAAAGTATGTTGGAAATTAACATTTATTAATAATTTGAACAAATTAATAATAATTCAACAATAAACATTTATTAAATTGCTTATTAATAAATGTACACCTTTTGATTATTATTGTTGCCTCTAGTAATTGTGTCTGATTTTTTATTTCCAACATACTTTGGGTTCATTTTAAGCCAGCCATATAGTCATTTTTAAACAATAGTTGGGTTAAATAAAACTGCCCAGCACGTTGGGAAAATGTTTAACCCAACCGCTTGTGTCCATTTTCAACCCAACTTGGGTTGTTTTTAACCCAACAAACCACTAGCTAGGGTGAATTCCGGTATTGGGACCCTTTTTCCCAGTCATCTCAATGGCAAAACCCAGCCATTGGGTTACATTTTTTTTAATGACATTTTTAATCCAACGGTTGGGTTTGTCCATATTTGACCATAATATTTAAAATAACCCAGCATTTTTTTAGAGTGTACAATACAGATTGTTTCAAAGCAGCTTCACAGTGATAAAAGAGAAAATAACATTATTAATGTTGCAAAGTTATGAAACATATACAATTTCAGGTGTAAAACAGCTCAAAAAGAAAATGTTGTGTTGATTAAATTCAGTTCAATAACATATTAATGTTGACATATTCATACAATTTGATTCAGCCATAAAGCAGCTCTAGACAATAGTTTAATTATTCAGTTCAAGTTTTGTTCTCATACGATACTGCCGGCTCAGTCAAATTGATATTACTGAATAATGAGTGTCTTTTAAAGTAGCTATATTTTTGGGTTACATAACAATATTCAGCTGTTTTGTTTAGGTTGTTTCTTTGCTATAGTAGTAGTACTTCTTTAAGTATGAAAGTTATTTTTCTCAGAGAACAATCAAAATCCATAATGAAGGTGCACAAAACAAGATATTTAGCCTGAGTGTGCCGGAAGGGCTGTGCTTTTGCTGTTTAATAATCATTTTAAACTTAGCAAACTGGCAGCTCCAGTATTACTGTACATAAATTGTACATATGTACATAAATTAGGATTGCTGCCCTGGATCTGTAATACTGTAATTGAGATGCTGATTGTGCCAGATTAATACTCTAATCATAAAAATAACTAGTATTTTGTAAGTGCAACTTCTTTTTCTGGTGAGCATCCTGTCTGTAGCTTAAGTACTGTAAATTATGAACTCCACAGTTTCAAAGCATCACACTACACTTTCTCCCACGCGAGTCGCGGTAGGGCCCCCGATGCCTCTTTCACGCTGATTTTATAGCCAGTCTTAAATACACATGCAGGCCATTGCCCATTTTATAGGACTCATTATCGGAGTGTTGGGGGAAAGAACTAATTATTTACATTAGGCCTGTAGCTTACGGCATGTCAGGGCCAGTCGATTCCAGTGGGCCGATGTTTAATGTGCACCTTCATTCCGGCATCAGGCTCTCAATTATTCATCTGTTATAGTCTTTCTGTCTGAGGGACCCCGTGCATTCTTGATTTGCAAAGGCGATTGGTGAGGATGCAGCTATACGATGAAATCAGCTTCTGTCGATGTAGCCACACAACACTGCACCAATAAAACAGGTTACTGCACACAATGATATTGTCTTTAGCCATAAAAGATATAGGTATATGTGACGCTGGAGCACAAAAGCAGTCATGCATCTCACAGGTATATTTGTGGCAATAGCTAACAATACATTGTCTGGGTCAAAATTATAAATTTTTCTTTTAAGCCAAAAATCATCGGGATATGAGATCATGTTCCAAGAAGATATTTTGTAATTTTTTTTACCGTAAATATATAAAAAAAAAGTATTATTATTAGTAATATGCATTGCTAAGGACTTCATTTGGACAACTTTAAAGGCGATTTTCTCAATATTTAGATTTGTTTGCACTCTCAGATTCCAGATTTTCAAATAGTTGTATCTCGGCCAAATAATGTCCTATCCTAACAAACCATACATCAATGGAAAGCTTATTTTTTTAAAAATTATGAGTGGTTATGACTGGTGTTGTGGTCCAGGGTCACATATAAGCAAGTAGTATAGGTTTTACTTGCCAACATGCTTGCATCTAGTTATCATTAATAATAGTTATGCATTTTATTTTAATGCATTGCATCTAATTTCATTAAAAATAATGAGTAAAGCAAGAAAAAGTTAACCTGAAAAGTTAAGGTAACACTTTAGTTTAGGGTCCAATTCTCACTATTAACTAGTTGCTTATTAGCATGCTTATTACTAGTATATTGGCTGTTTATTAGTGCTTATAAAGCACATATTCTACATCCCTTAATCCTACCCAATACCTAAACTTAACAACTACCTTACTAACTATTAATAAGCAGTAATTAGGAGTTTATTGAGGCAAAAGTCATAGTTAATAGTAAGAATTTGACCCTGATCTAAAGTGTGAACAACGGTAATGTAGTGAATACATTTTTTTACAGTTGCTATAAAAGGGGCAGTACTTCCAGATTAAAAGTAGTAGTCACAGAAATGCATTGGTCAAAAGAAAGTATATTTCTCACCTTGAATCTGAGATTTATTTCTTATATATTTTTATAAATGCGAGTCTACTCTGTGGGGCCGAAGTCTTACTGCACTGCCAAAAATTAAGACTTTATTCTTGTGAAAGTGGAGCCATATAAAGTTGCACACAAAATATATTTTTCATCTAAATGTCTCTGTACAACACTGGCACACTATTGTCCTTCACCTCTAAATCTTTTGACTGAAACAGCATGAGAGATTCATCTGAAACAGGCAGACAGAGCATAAAATTAACTTTTCAAACATCTCAAATTGTTCACTAAAAAAACTGACAATTCAAAGCATGCAAATGGCAATTCACTCAACTTTATGCATACAGATTTATTTTCTTACAATGGAAGTAGAAAACGAGTTATCTGAAAACAAAGTTATCATTTATTTATGGGCACTATATTACATTATTTCACAACACTTTCAAAGTGAAATGTCCAGTGAGCGGTGCTAAAAGCACATTCAGTTTTATTTGAAACTTTTATTAAGTTGGTTGTTGGTATTGCAGCAGTTCAGGAATTAAATGTCCGGTGATTGGCACTAAAAAGTTAATGTGCTATTGCATTTGAAAATAATGTACCACCTACACTAAACACTACATAGTCTTACAAAAACACACTTGCTGAAGCAACATGCTGCTTTAGCTAGCTTCTACAAGCTCTTTTATCGTGACTCGCATCACAAATGCAATGCTGTACCAGATGGGCTACCGAGCAAGTTTACTACATCAGAAAAGCCACACATTTGGAGCTAGTTATGTGATGCAAACCTCAAAATTTATTAGTTTACAAATGTGTAAAAGTGTTTTGAGCTCATAATGAACCCAACACGGAAGTGACTTAAACTGCAATTCATCGACTGGCAACTGACAACTGTGAGGGGAGTGAATTTTTTTATAACTCATTCATTTACATTATATAAAGCCTTAAAGTTCTGCATAATTAAGGGCGTGGCCACTTGAGTGACAGGTGGATTAACGTTTGTCTGCTGTCTGTTAGTTATCACGTCACCTCAGCTCCACCCACGTCCAGCCTCTTTGCCCATTTTCTGTTATCCGGGAGAGATGCGCTGCCAAGATGGCAACGGTCGGCTACGCACACTTGGGAGTAAAAAATGCTCTTCAGAAACCTACGGATGAAGTCACGGACACTATGTTCATATTTTTTTAGTCTATGAAAATAATGCAATCATCAAACATTAAACAGCATATAAATAAAAACTGCCTAATGTTACTGAATGAAATGTCACCCCAGGACGAGCTTTAGGACTGTGAAGCTTTGGGGGTGTTGATGGACTCCATCTACTCCATCTGTGTTTTGATCATCGTTCTGAATCCCATCTGGACGTGATTTCTCAGCTTTTTGTTAAAAATTTATAAAACTTACCAACACTCAAATTTTGATAATAAAAAAAGAATGCATGAAGCTAGAATAAAACAGCTCAGCGTCTCATTTGGGAGATTACGTCACGTCGATCGCCACATCAGAAGGTGGACTGGATTCCTCTGGAGATGAAGATTCTACTGTGCTGCCTCCTCTGGAAGCTTCAGCGCTGCCCGAGTTTGATCCGGAGCTCACAGCCATGCTTTCCCAGGGATGATTGGTATCTGGGGGCAGCCCATGCTTCTTCCTGGAAGTGCATGAAGAGGTGTCGAAGTCGTGGGAGTCTCCATTGACTTTTCGCCGCCCATCGGCAGCCTCTTCCACCTTACTACTCTCAATAGTGGCACGGTGTAAGGGTACACTGGGGTTCCCCCTGTTGAACGGTCTGTTGCGTGGCAACTATGCCCGCAGAGCATTTCAGCAGCGCGCTGGGATCCCAAAGCACCTGTCCAAGGCTTGTCGGTTACATCTACTTTGGTGGCGGAGAACCACAGAGCCGCGGGCCAGGCCACGTCCACCTGCATGCTTCGGCCATCCCTCAAGCCTATCAGGCCAGGGTGCTCAGAAGCATGCACGAGGGCAGTACTGACCCCGCACTTGTGCGTGAGCTGCGTGCGGCTTCCGACCTCGTCCTACGGGCAACGAAGGTTACTGCACGCTCTCTCGGTCAGGTGATGTCTACTGCCGTGGTCCAGCAACACTATTTATGGCTCAGTCTGGCAGATGGGCAGGAGTCTGAGCAAACACGTTTCCTCAACTCCCCTATCTCCCAGGCTGGGCTATTTGGCGGGGCAGTCGGGAGCTTTGCCCAACAGTTCTCGACTGCACAAAAGCAGACTGGGGCGATTGAACATATTCTGCCCCAGCGGCTGCCTCCATCCAGCCGCCGGCACAGACGCCTCAGCCTGCTCCCCGCCAGGGCTGCCCTCCTGCGACAGCAGCCCAGCCCGTCTCGGCCCCCCACCCTGCTAACGGCAGGTTAAGCGGCGCGCCTAACACGGGCCCATCAGAGATGAATTCAGTTCTTTCTCTGGAGATGGTGACAGGGCCACTCCTTCCCCTGGTGGAGGGCCAGGGGAGAATCTTTTGCTTTCCTTGACTGAAAGAACTGACATTCACCTCTGAGCTCCCAGAGGGCGTGGCTGGCAGTGTGCGACGCACAGCCTCACCACTCTCAGCCCCCTCTGTCGCCAGCCCCTGTCAGACGAGACCCCCGTGGAATTCGACCCTACCCACACTTTGGGACGCTCCCACGCCTCCCTATGTCTGGGCCGGTCATTTCACTCGCTGCCCCATCGTGGGTGCGTCTGTGGCTTGCACGACCGCTGGTTCAGCTCTGGGGGCCGGGCTATGGCTTCCCAGACTGGCCAGCTGGTCCGTCCACAGGCTCGGCTTGCGATTCAGTTCGCACTATCTCCTCCCCGCTCTCTGGGAATCCGCTATACCGTGTTGGGCGGCAACGCTCCTATCATGCATGCGGAGGTTGTCACCCTACTGGTGAAGGGTGCGGTCGAGGTTGTCCCTCCAGCCGAGATGAGGTCCGGCTTCACAGCCCTGACTTCATTGCACCTAGCAGAAGCGATGGGTCACGGCCAATCCCAGTACATGGCTCTCCCATTCGGGTAGCCCTGTCACTTTGCGGCTTCTCGAAGCTGTCAAGGCAGCCCCTGTGCCACCTAGGCACATGGGGTTCGCATCCTGAGCTATCTCGATGACTGGCTAAATTAGCTCACTCTTGAGACCAGGGTTGCGGACACAGGGATCTAGTGCTCCGGCACCTCACCCGTTTGGGCCTTCGGGTCATCTGGGAAAAGAGCAAACTCTCCCCTGGGAAGAGGATCTCTTTTCTCAGCTCGGTCGCTATGTGCGCGCAGTGCGAGCGTGCACAGTTAATGCTGACTTGCCTCCGTCATTTCGAGGGTAAGAGTGCGGTACCACTGAAGTTATTTCACAGGCTCCTGGGACATATGGCATCAGTGGCCGTGCTAATGCCGCCCGGACTGCTTCATATGAGACCGCTTCAGCACTGGCCTTGCGATCGAGTCCTGAGATGGGCATGGCAACAGGGCACGCTCCGGGTCCCATTGATTCTGGCCTGCCATCATACCTTCACCCCGTGCGAACCTCACTGTTCTACGGGCCAGAGTTCCCTTAAAACGAGTTTCCGGGCATATTGTTGTATCAACAGATGCCTCTGCCACGGGCTGGGGTGCCATGCGCAATTGACGTGGTATCGCGGGCTCCTGGAAAGGACCCCAGTGCCTATGGCTGTCAATTGCCTTGAGTTGCTGGCCGTACATCTCGCCTTGCACCGCTTTCAAGCCCTGCTCTAGGCTAGACACGTACTGGCCCGTTCAGACAACGCAGCGACAGTAGCGTATGTCTACCGACAAGGTAACCTACTCTACCGCCCGATGTCGCAACTCGCCCGCCATCTCCTTACTGGAGTCTGAAGCATCTGAGGTTTGCCCCGGGAGACCTGAGTCGTACAGCCAACGAGCTCTCACGGTTCAGCCACTGCTGGGGAAATGGAGACTCCATCCCCTGACAACCAGCTGATTTGGGAACAGGCTGGCGACGCACAGGTAGTTCCGTTTGCCTCCCATGTCTCTTTCCATTTGCCTACTAGCACTCAGCTGGCCGCGGGGCCCACGCAAGTATGCGTTCCCAGTGAGCCTTCTCGCACAGATTGTGTGCAGATCTGGGCCCCCGTACTGGCCCGAGCGGATCTGGTTCTCCGAACTCATACTCCTTGCAACAGCCCCTCCCTGGTCGATTCCTCTGAGGAAGGACCTCCTTTCTCAGAGACGGGGCACCCGCGTACCGATCTTGGAACCTCCACGTGTGGTTCCTGGACGGGACACGGCAGGTTTGAGTACCCTACCACCTCAGGTGGTGGCTACCATCACTTCCGCTAGGGCCCTGTCTACTAGACACGCCTATACGTTGAAGTGGAACCTCTTCGTCACCTGGTGCTCTTCTTGCCGAGAAGGTCCGTGCTCTCATTTCTCCAAGAAGTGTTGGATCGAAGGCTGTCTCCTTCCACCCTGAAGGTCTATGTGGCTGCTATATCAGCCTACCACGACCTCATAGAGACAAAACAGGTAAGTCAGCACGACCTGGTCATCAGGTTCCTGAGGGGGGCTAGGAGAATAAATGACTGAAATGACGGAGTGTACTGACTGAAAGGGAACGTCTTGGTTACATATGTAACCCACGTTCCCTGAAGGAAGGGAACGGAGACGTTACGTCCCCCTGCCACTTACGCTGTACAGCTGGAACGGCCGGGCGCTCAAGCTTCGGCTCTTCAGCAGGTAACATAATGCGAGATTGCCACGCAACCCCCTTTATACCCACGCGGTGGGGCGGGGTTGCGTTATGCAAATTCCACAGACCCATGGCATTTTCATGCCATTGGCTCGTTTTGTAGATCTCAAAGGCGATTGGCTTCTAAGCGAAACCCCCATTTCGTCAGTAACTGACGTAACGTCTCCGTTCCCTTCCTTCAGGGAACGAGGGTTACATACGTAACCAAGACATTCTCCTGCCACTAGTGTTCATTTGAGCTGGAAACTGCAGTGAATTGTAGGTAATGTTTTTCCAATAAGCCTACGTCGTAATAACAACTAGCAAATATTTAATTAGCAAATTCATTCCCCTCATTCTTGAATGTTTGGAAGCTAGTGAAATGCGTGATTTGCAACTATGTTGCTACAAATATGTGTAATATAGCACAGTTTTCTGCAGATGCTTTGACCTTCTTAGCCTATTGTACTGATGATTCTGAGATGAACATAGTTTTCTTGGACCGAATAGAAGTAAAATAGGTGCATTCTTCAGCCTATAGGAAAGAAATCTCACAAATTAGATCTGCATACCACAGAAAAGAGAATAATAATGGAATCTCTTGAGAAAAATCTCATTTGTGCCTCCTCTCAAGCTTTAAAAGAGATCTAAATGTCTCAGACTTGCCAAGATACCAAATCTCTCATCATATTCTCCCAAAACCAGCTGCTTTTCACATATACAGTGCTGCTTGAAAGTTTGTGAACCGCTTGCAGAATCTGTGAAAATGAAGATTTTAACAAAATTTGAGGGATCATACAAAATGCATGTTATTTTTTATTTAGTGCTGTCCTGAATAAGATCTTACTTAAAAGATGTTCGGTAACACTTTACAATAAGGGTGCACTAATATGCATTAATTCATGCTTAACTAATGCACAGATAATCATAAGTTAATGTATGACTCATGAAGAACTAAACCATTTATTAATGATTACTGCATTAGAAACTAATGAAGATTATATATGATTAATAGATTAAGTAATCATTAAATTGTTATTAGTTAAATGTGTCATATTGTATTAATTCCCTAATAACATATTATATTAACTAATAGTCTAAATTCATATGTTAATTACTACAATGGGTCAAAGCCATGCATTTCAACTTCCAGTTGTCTGTTTTAATTAATCATTAGCTAACGATTTGCAAAGGTATTATTATGTTATGACTTGGCACATGACTGTTAACTAATTCAAAATTAATACAAAACTCATAACCACAATGACATATTACTTAACAATTAGTTAATAGTCATGTGCCTCAACAAGTAAAGTCATAACATAATAATAACTTTGCAAATCGTTAGCTAATGATTAATTAAAGCAGACAACTGGAAGTTGAAATGCATGGCTTTGATCATCCAATCGAACAACTAATTCTCATTTGTTTGTTTTTTTCTTTCTTGTGATTCGCTTCACGTTTGGATGGAAACCCAGCTACTGATGCTCCAGAAGGAAACACGATGCATTAAGAGCCGGAGGTGAAAACTTTATGAATTTGAAGATCAATGTAAATTGTACTTAATTTGTCTTCTGGGAAACACGTATCTTCTGTTGCTTCTGAAGGGGATATTTAAACAAAATCAATCATCCCTCAATCGTCCTCAGATCTCAAAATCACACAGTCACTGCTGAAAAGGGTTCAAATATGCAAAAGATGCTGGAAAACTGAAGAATTTGCAGGAGCTGGAGGATTTTTCTGAAGAACGTTGGTCAGTTTAACTGCTCAGGACAAACAAGAGATTCAAGAACAAACATCACAAAACACACACACACAGGGAACAACACACACACAGCCGTGGATCATCAGTGAACAACACACACACTCACACACATACACAGCCGTGGATCATCAGGGAACGACACACACACTCACACACACACACAGCCGTGGATCATCAGGGAACGACACACAGGATTAAGAATCAAGGGTTATAAACTTTTGAATGGGTTCATTTTAATAAATTCAGCTACTTTTTTGTCTTGTGGACTATGTAAACATCTTTTATGTAAAATATCTTATTCAGGACAGCACTAAATAAAAAATAACATGCATTTTGTATGATCCCTTAAAATTATTCACATTTTCACAGATTCTGCAAGCGGTTCACAAACTTTCAAGCAGCACTGTAACTTGTTTGTGTCTGTTTTTACATCTACTCCACAAGGTTGATGCTTAAATTAAATGTAACTAAGACCTTAAGTAGTTCAACCTCTAAGCAAGAAAACGTTTGCTCTGCACAAACATGGAGCTTTTTACACCCATAAAGCTTTGAAAACTTCACTAACCCGCAGCAGATGGTCTGGCCTGGAAGTTACGCTCCATATGCACTCTTTATCAACCCAGACCAGCCAATTTATAGAGCGTGGCGATGCATGCGCTCACCATGTTTACAGCAAGCGTTAGTTACTTTTAACCTTGCGCTCACTCCCGATTGGATAACAAAGCCATCAGAGGACAATACTCCGGTCGTCTTTTGTATGGTGTCTTCTGAGGCAGGTGTATAGCGACGCTCGACTCGACCACTCTAAAAGAAAAGGCAGAGCAATGATGTCAGTGGTGCAGAACTAATTTATATTTTCATATTGCACTGTAGATGTGAGGGAGGAACAAGCCTAAGGGGGGTTATCAGTGAATAACAAATTCATTTGAGGATGTAGCGTATTCGACACACTGATGCAGCTCCTCTTATCGGGCCCGCTGGAACTGATTGGGTAAACTGGCGTGGTGAATATACATCAGGGAGAGGCCGCGCTTTGCATGCTAAAGTTCAACCTGCTTGTTTACCTCTCTCCAGAGACCTGCAAGGATGAGAGATTACAGACGCGCCGCGCAGAGAAAACGAACGAAAAATGATCGCACGTGTAAAATTGTCCAAGAGTCTGAATGATAAATGAGTCTCAAGGTGATACGGCATCATTGCTTCCTGAAGAGAGAGGAGACGAGGGGGTCCTGTGCAAAATGCAATGTGTCAAGCTAACAATAGGGGGTTGGGAAATGATATGCATGGGGGAGAAACTATGAATACGAATTCTTATTATTATCAGCGTTGAAAACAGTTGTGCTGCCTAATGTATTTGCAGATTCTTTGATGAATGGAAAGTTCAAAAGAACAGCAATAATGATCAGAAATGCTTCTTGAACAGCCGTAATAACAAGTCCTCTCTCAAAAGAATACCTGGAATCTTTGATTACTCTGGGAAAAATATATGTTATTCTGTGAATGTCCAAGCGATGTTCTGAGCATCACAGAAACAGACAGAGAACTCTTAATAGTCGGCCGTAATGACTTTTTCCAGCTTTCATAAACGGCACTCGTTGTGTTTTTCCACTGTGCGGTTGATCTGCATGGCCACGGCTCTAATGGACACGTGTTGAAAGAGATGTTTTCTTTCTTTGACAAAGAAAGACAGGTGCTATTGACACCATGGGCTTTTAGGTGAGGAAAATACTGACTGATCATATCAAATTCTATAAAGGACGTGTGTGTGTATGTGTATGTGTATGTGTGTGTGCGTGTGCGTGTGCATGTGCGTGAGAGAGCGAGAGAGAGAGAGAGATGGCAATATCCGAAATCCTTGTCCTTGTGGGGACATTTTTTGGTCCCCATGAGGAAAACAGCTTATAATTCATACTAAGTGATGTTTTTTGAAAATGTAAACATGCAGAAAATTTCTTATGATGGGTAGGTTTAGGGGTAGGGGTAGTGTAGGGGGATAACATATACAGTTTATACAGTATAAAAACCATTATTCTATGGAAAGTCCCCATAAAACATGAAAACCCAACGTGTGTGTGTGTGTGTGCGTGCGTGCGTGCGTGCGTGCGTGTGTGATGGGTAGGTTTAGGGGTAGTGTGTGTGTGTGTGTGTGTGGTTTAGGGGTAGGGGTAGTGTAGGGGGATAGAATGTACAGTTTATATAAAAACCATTACGCCCATGGAATGTCCTCACTTAGATAACAAAACAAACCTGTGTGTGTGTGTAAAGCCATTCAAAAGTTTTGGGTCGATAACATTTTTTAAAAATGTTTTTTTAAAGAAATCTCTTTATGGTGAACATAAAGAGATATCTTTAAAAAAACATTTTTAAAATTTTTTGATTTAATGCATCAAAAATTTTGAAAATATTATTACAATTTAAAAAAAAAAAATTTAGATTTTAAAATATAATATATTCCTGTGATTCAAAGCTGACTAAATATGTAAACCTTGAATTCACTGTAATATTTAAATATTAAAATTATTATATACAAAAAAAGATAAATACACAAAATTCACATAACAGCAAAAAGTAACATTATTTAAAATACATAAAAGCAACTTATTAAAAAATTGCCTGGTTAAAAAACACCTGACATTTATGAAACCATTTATCCTTTCAATCTTAAAACTTACTTCCAATTTAAATGTACATTTTGTCTTAGTAAATGGCCCATCCTTGATATTTAAGGCAATCAGCTTCCAGTATATAATAGCAAAATGTGGTGGAAGGCAGAGAGACACGATTAGTAATAAAGTGTTGGAGTATCTTTATGTACAAATCCAGATGCACAGTATCTGTCTTATCATGTTAAGCTGTTGAACATCCCTGATAGACAGAGGTCTTACGGAAAACAGTTCAGTCCTGTAGACATGCATAATTTAAATGATAACGAAACAGCAGAAGTGCGTGAAAAAGGGCGAATGGCGAATTCTGAGGCGCATTAATAATTCCTCAGGTGTGTTCAGATATTCTGCAGGCTGCTATGGATGACATGACGGTGGACTCTTAAACTATTGACAAACCGATAATATATACCTCACTGTAATCTTTTGAGAGTAAAAAACCTTTAATCTCACATGGCTTCCATCTAAAGCGCTCACATATTGGCATAGGTGGGAAAATCGTGTACAAAATGCATTTCAAAGATCTGCAGTGAAATGCTTTCCGGCATATGAATTGCGTGTGCTTCAAGAACAAAAAAGCAATTAAACAAGCTCAAGGTTGTTGTTTTATCTAATCAGCATTCTTTTAATGATGTAATTCAAGTTATCATCTAAGCAAAAAATAATTGGTTTTATGCATGCACAAAACACCCATAAAAACATTTGGCTGGCTTTTGATAAGTGTGAAGAGGGATATATCACTGTCTCAGTCCCATATATTTGAATTTGTATTTAAATCCATGCATGTCTCTTATGGCTCATTTGTAGCGCTGAATAATTTCTCGCTTCTAAAGTCCACAGACATTCATCGCTTTGATCATAAATCAGAGTGAGGCACGTAATACACATCTTCATTAAGACACACACTCACACACATAGTTAAAGAAATAGATTACACAAAGCTAAAAACTTTATTTCCTCATATCGTTCCATGTGTGTATGTTGTTATATTATAGCACTTTATTTTAAGGTGACATAGTTACACGTTACTACATGTACTCACTATAGATAACAGTAAATTATGCATTTTTACAAGTAACTAACCCTAAATCAAACCCCGACTATATAGTAAGTACATGTTAATTATTATTATTTAGTACTTAGTAAGTACAACGTAACAGGTTACACTTTATTTGGTTACCCTTTATTTCATGTTATCCATGTTACAGTGTAATTATACATTTAAATACTGAGTAATAATAATTAACTACATACACTTACTATATATTTTTAGTAATTACTATAGTAAACACATGCAATATGTAACAACAACACTATAAAATAAAGTGTAGGCAAACCTTATATATTTGTTTACATAAAATATCAGTACAAAGGGAGAGCAGATCTATGTATCTACAAAAAAAAGCATTATAAAAGACTCATAAAAGTCAGATACATGACATCATTTTTTATATATATATACATATACGGTCAGGCATAACATTATGACCTACTATTATGTTGGCCCTGCTTTTGCTGTCAAAACAGCCCTGACCCGTCGAGGCATGGACTCCACCCCTGAAGGTGTGCTGTGATATCTGGCACCAAGATGTTAGCAGCAGATCCTTTAAGTCCTTTAAGTTGCGAGGTGGGGCCTCTATGGATCGGACTTGTTTGTTCAGCGGATCCCACAGATGCTCGATTGGATTGAGATCTGGGGAATTTGACGGCCAAGTCAACACCTCAAACTCGTTGTTGTGCTCCTCAAACCATTCCTGAACCATTTGTGCTTTGTGGCAGGCGCATTATCCTGCTGAAAGAGCCACAGCCACCAGGGAATACCGTTTCCATGAAAGGGTGTACATGGTCTGCAAAAATGCTTAGGTAGGTGGTACGTGTCAAAGTAACATCCACATGGATGGCAGGACCCAAGGTTTCCCAGCAGAACATTGCCCAAAGCATCACAATGCCTCCACCGGCTTGCCTTCTTCCCATAGTGCATCCTGGTGCCATGTGCTCCCCAGGTAAGCCACGCACACGCACCGGCCATCCACGTGATGTAAAAGAAAACGTGATTCATCAGACCAGGCCACCTTCTTCCATTGCTCCGTGGTCTAGTTCTGATGCTCACGTGCCACTGTTGGTGCTTTCGGCGGTGGACAGGGGTCAGCATGGGCACCCTGACTGGTCTGCGGCTATGCAGCCCCATACACAACAAATTGAGATGCACTGTGTATTCTGACACCTTTCTATCAGAACCAGCATTAACTTCTTGAGCAATTTGAGCTCCAGTAGCTCGTCTGTTTGATCGGACCACACGGGCCAGCCTTCGCTCCCCACGTGCATCAATGAGCCTTGGCCGCCCATGTCCCTGTCTCCGGTTCTCCACTGTTCCTTCCTTGGAGCACTTTTGATAGATCCTGACCACTGCAGACCGGGAACACCCCACAAGAGCTGCAGTTTTGGAGATGCTCTGACCCAGTCGTCTAGCCATCACAATTTGGCCACATCATCTACTGGCCTTTTTCTACCTGTTCTCATTCCTTTTCTCCCATTATTCTGGCCAGAAAATGTCAGATGAGTCAGAGAACAGGACGATTGTCTTTGTCACTCCGATGCAATTAGTATTGATAAGAAATATCCATCTGAGGGTGAGTAGTCATTACCAGCGGGGTGTGCAAGTGTTTCTTTTACTGTCCTATTCCGGTCTGTCAAGTCCATCAGACCGGCATGCTGCTGTGATTGGGCCAAATGGAGATGAAAGTGGTGGCAATCACAGCCCGTGACATTAAAACCTTTTATAGATTCCTGTCGGTGGAGAGCTTTATGGTGGTAGCCCTCACAATAGGGCCTGATCGCTTCTGTCAGAGAGGCATGTGCGCTTTTGGCCACATACAGCACAAAAACTTGTGTGTAAGAGCTCAGGTTGAGGCTATGAAAGATCTCGTACCACACTGATAACTAGTTATCATCTGTGATTTTAGTGGTAGTTGTAATGAGTCACCAGCATGTGCGTGGGCCGTCCATCTATTTGTTTCAGGTACATTTACATTTAATCATTTAGCGGACGCTTTTATCCAAAGCGACTTACAAATGAATCATAAATCACATAATACACATCTTCATTAGGACACACACTCACACACACAAGATTACACAAAGCAACACATATGACGTATGCATTTATGTTAAAAAGGTCATTATCATGCAAAATGACCTTTTCCTTGCTGCTTTGAAATAACAGTTTAGTGCACGATTTACAGTAAAGATCATTTTCTCTATCAGCTCTGACCTCAAACATTATGGACATTAACATATTAAACTTCAGTCTTCGGATGTGTTTTAAGAAAATAAACATTAAAAGTTAAAAAAACACACTAGCTTATTTTTTTTAAATGCTCACAATTCAAAATCTAACTGTAAGACTTATTAAATTGTGCAATCTGGCTTATTATTGTATTATTATTATTGTAAACTATTATTTTAAAACTATTAATAATACTTTACAATAAGGTTCCATTTGTTTTAACTATTTTAGTTATGAATGAACAATAAAAATACTTCTAAAACATTATTTGTGTTTTTATTAACTAACGGTAACAAAGATCAATAAATACTGTAACAAATGTATTGCTCATTGTTAGTTAATATTAAACTAATGTTCACTAATAGGACCTTATTGTAAAGTGGTACCCAAACTTTTTATTTTTAAATTAAACCGTAAATAAATAAAAACTGAAACTAAAACTAAAATAAAATAAAGCTGCAAGCAGCAATTATCGGGGGCCAAGCATAATTAACACGATAAGTCATGCCAACATGACTGCGAGCAATTAAAGACATTTTAAGATTATTTTAGGCAAAATGGCTGAAAAATCATAAATACAGTCACTATTAATTTAAATGAATGGTTTATCACTTTCGACCAATAGGTGGCGCTGTGACCAAATTGATGTGGTGTGGTCAGAGTGAGGTGACAATGACACATGCAAAGTTTGGTGTCAATATGTCAAAGCATTGCAGAGATACAGCCTCAGAGTCATTTTGGCATCATGCCTCAAATTTGTTGCTGCAGTATACAAAAACTGTTTGGTCTGTCGACACAAAATCCATACGTTTTTGTTGACACAGTCTGAAGATGATACGATTCGATTTTAGTGAAAATCAGACTAACGGTCTATGAAGAGTTTGAAAAAAGTAGTTTTTGAAAGAAAATCAGAATGGCGGACAGGAAGTTTGGATGAGTATGGCAAAATTGTTCTTAGCATGACCCAAGGAATCTATTAAGACCAATTTCATTACAATAGCCTAATATAATCAAAAGCTATTAGCATTTTTGGACATTTTTCACAAGACACATACAGAGTTTTGCAATGATACGTCAATGTGTTCATAAAATATAGCATTTTACAACCAAATTCAAAATGGTAGACGCCCAACATGGCAGATATGGGAAAATTGACGCTTAACTCGGCATGCTGCACCGAATATAAAGCCAAAGCGTTCAGAAGTTACAAGCAAAAATGTCAATTTTTCATACTCCTGACCACTAGGTGGCACTGCACCATGGCACTGTAGGTAACCTCAGGTCGTAGTTGTCATAACACGCACCAAGTTTGGTCAGAATATGCTAAAGCGTTGTGGAGATATATACAGTTGGTGGCGTTAGAGGGTTTGAGTTAGAGACTCCAAGATTTGCTGTGGTGACAGTTCAGACTGTCCTCTATCTGTGTGCCAAATTTCATAACTTTCCTGCAAGTGTTTCTATGGGCTGCCATAGACTTCCAGAGCAGAAGAAGAAGAAACGGAAGAATAAGAATGCTAAGAACGCCAACGGATACAATAGGTGCCTACACACCTTCGGTGCTTGGCCCCTAATTAAACCTAATTAGTAATGTTTATATTAAAAATAATAATAATAAAAATACAAATGACTAAAGCACATCACAAAATAGCTACAAATTAATCTAAAATTATAAAAATATAAAAATAAATAAATACTAATTCAAAATATCAATAAATACTACAATTAATGAATTAATAAATATTATTAATAATACTAAAAAACACTGATTGCAATTGGTTTGGTTTTGTGAATTAATTTGTATAATGTAATATAACTGCTCTTTACTTTCTTGCGTCCATTCAACCACATAGCCAAAAGTCATTAAACTAACCAAAAAACAAGCAATAGCATTTGGCATCATCAACAATAAATTGGCATAACGCTTTGAATCTGAACACAATGAACACATTGAAAGAGGCTGTTATTGAAGGATGGAGCAGCACAAACTGATGGACTTGATAAAAAACACCTAAAAACGAATAACTAAACGCTGTTGCTATTTTCAAATAAAGGTTAGTCAATCATAACCGAGAGAATTTACATAGAAGTCCTAAAGGTATGGTTGCAAAAAAACAGCTTGTTTAATTCTGAAAATCAATCAGAGAGCGTGTGGAGAAGGTTTATTAAAAAAACTATTACAATTTTGGTGCAAGAAAGCTTAACTAAGATTATAAGTAGACCTGAGGGAAGAAAAATAAAGAGTAAGTCCAAACCTATGAAATAGATTTAAAAGTGCTGTGTTATTATTGCCCTTGTTGTCGTATTTACTTTTGAAATATGAAAAAATAACTCAGTGGAGGGGGCGTCGACATTCTCCTTCTAGACGACATTTGACAAAATGAGTGAGTGCAGGATGATGTCATCAATATTTTTTGCCTTTTGCCAAAGCCCCTTTAAGACAAGTCATTTCACTCGGCGGCCATCTTTGAAATGCTTCTCGGGCATGTTATGAATTGAGCGTTTAGAAACCAAATTTATGAGACAGTTGTTGTCGAATTTCATTGGTGATTTCAAATATGAAATTTAATCGTAAGTTTAGCTAACAGTTTCGAAGAATTTGATGTTTCCCCATTCAAAGAGATAGGAGCTGAACTTGCAGCATCAAACATAAAGTTCTCCAAAACTGTTTGCCAAGCTTGCGAATAAATTTCCTATATACACTATATTGCCAAAAGTTTTGGGACGCCTGCCTTTACATGCACATGAACTTTAATGACATCCCATTCTTAATCCGTAGGGTTTAATATGGAGTTGGCCCACCCTTTGCAGCTATAACAGCTTCAACTCTTCTGGGAAGGCTTTCCACAAGGTTTAGGAGTGTGTTTATGGGAATTTTTGACCATTCTTCTAGAAGCGCATTTGTGAGGTCAGGCACTGATGTTGGACGAGAAGGCCTGGCTCGCAGTCTCCGCTCTAATTCATCCCAAAGGTGTTCTATCGGGTTGAGGTGAGGCCAGTCAAGTTCCTCCACACCAAACTCGCTCATCCATGTCTTTATGGACCGGCGCTTTGTGCACTGGTGCGCAGTCATGCTGCAACAGGAAGTGGCCATCCCCAAACTGTTCCCACAAAGTTGGGAGCATGAAACTGTCCAAAATGTCTTGGTATGCTGAAGCATTAAGAGTTCCTTTCACTGGAACTAAGGGGCCAAGCCCAACCCCTGAAAAACAACCCCACACCATAATCCCCCCTCCACCAAACTTTACACTTGGCACAATGCAGTCAGGCAAGTACCGTTCTCCTGGCAACAACCAAACCCAGACTCGTCCATGGGATTGCCAGACAGAGAAGCGTGATTGGTCACTCCAGAGAACACATCTCCACATGCTTTGCATTGCACTTGGTGATGTAAGGCTTGGATGAGCTACTCTGCCATGGAAACCCATTCCATGAAGCTCTCTACACACTGTTCTTGAGCTAATCTGAAGGCCACATGAAGTTTAGAGGTCTGTAGCTGTTGACTCTGCAGAAAGTTGGCGATTTTTGCGCACTGTGACCCTCAGCATGCACTGACCCCGCTCTGTGATTTTACGTGGCCTAACACTTCGTGGCTGAGTTGCTGTTGTTCTCAATTGCTTCCACTTTGTTATAATACCACTAACAGCTGAGCGTGGAATATTTAGTAGTGAGGAAATTTCACAAAAGGAGAGCGACCCATTCTTTCACAAATGTTTGTAGAAGTGTCTGCATGCCTAGTGCTTGATTTATACACCTGTGGCCATGGAAGTGATTGAACACCTGAATTCAATGATTTGGAGGGGTGTCCCAATACTTTTGGCAATATAGTGTATAAAGTATTTGCTATTGCCCTGTAAGAAAAAGCATACACATTGAATATATGTAGGCTATCTGATAAAAG
Source organism: Rhinogobio ventralis (assembly GCA_039654625.1). Lineage (NCBI taxonomy): Eukaryota > Metazoa > Chordata > Actinopteri > Cypriniformes > Gobionidae > Rhinogobio > Rhinogobio ventralis. Next base: position 2,488,645 of record CM077205.1, on the reverse strand, counting down.
TTATTTAGTCAACTTTTAGCAATACAGTAAATGGTCTGAAAACTATAGACTTGAACTAAAAGCCACAAAACTCCTCCTGACCTCCCAATGTGTCTCTTACTCATCAGGGTATGGTCTGCAGATCGTCTCTTAATTCCAGGTTTGGTTGAGAGTTTTGACAAGAACAAACCGCACAATCTACATGGATGACAAGGAAGGAGCGCATTTCACAGACGCAGCAACCATCCATTTTCACATCCATTTTAGCTGTCCTGCTAAACACGCAAGGGCTGATGGCATCCAAGCGCATGTCGCAGGCGTGTTGACGTGCCGGCTGTTCGAGAGACAGCGGATGGAAAATTACACTTGAGTTTCACAAGAGTTTTCTCATTCTTTTTTCATGCACTTTGGTGTATTATTCATTCATTTTAGAGAAGAGACAATGTAAAAGTATAAAATCCAGAAACAGACTGCAGCGTTTGCACCAAACCTCTCTCACATAAAATGTAACCCAATTGACCGTGGCATTTCTCTCTTTTTCTTTCTCATCTGTTTCTGAGTACTTAAGCTTCACCTCTCAGCCTGTTCTGATCATGTCAGATAGCTCAATCTCTCGGACGTCACCCTCTTCTCCACAGAGCTCAGCTGCAGTTTGCTAGATGAAATTCACTCACCAATTCTAATTATTTAATGATAGATTTAGTGACAGTACAATTTTAGTGAATATTTTGTGTGCTGATGATGAAAAAATAGCTATGCATGATGACAGGCTTCTGCAGTAGCTAGTTTTGTTTAAAGGGGTCTTATAATGCCCCTTTTTGCAAGATGTAAAATAAGTATCTGATGTCCCCAGAGTGTGTGTGTGAAGTTTCAGCTCAAAATACCCCACAGATAATTTTTTATAGCATGTTAAAATTGTGTGTGTCCCTTTAAATGCAAATGAGCTGCTGCTCCCCCTTTCTAGAAGAGGGCGGAGCTTCAAGAGCTCACGTTAGCAGCTCCAATTACTTCACGCAGACATGCACTGAAAATGTCCGAAACTGTTGAAGTCGGACAATGATGGAGAGACTCAAGAAGAAGTGACAACATGTAGAATGAGTTTTTTGAATGGTTAGTTGATGAATTTATGAAGCTGGTGTGGAGTTAACTATTTTCAAGTCATTGATTAGCATATTCTGTCATGATAATCTATAAATGGCTCGTGTGGGAACTGTTGTAAGATGCACGAAGATACATACAAATAATCTAATTAATTACTCATCATTAATATTTATAATATAAATAACGTATTTATCATAATGAATTAAAAATTGTGTATTATTTTGTGTACTACTGATAAAAATAGCTATGCATGATGGCAGATTTCTGAATTAGTTCTAGTTATGTTTGAACGCTTTACAAATAGTTTTCATATACATTCAGTAGTGCTTGCTAAGGATATTGCTCATACTTTCAAACTATTAAAGTATAACTTATGTATAGTTCAATGAATGTTATAACACCTTAGCAACACCCTGACAACCGCAGGCAATCACCAATCACACTGCAGAAAATCTAGTTGCTGCAGACATGAATACGGTTGTGTACAGAGTAGACAGTGCGTCATTCTGCGGGGACTAACAATGTACAAAAGAAAATAAAATCATAAGATGTCACGAAGTGACACGAGTTGATCCTGACACCCACTTTAAACAGAGACAAACGCAAGATTGAATGTTTGTCCCTCGACTTCGTATGAATTTATAATCGGAGCTACAGGCAGCGCTCGCCTCCTGAGCAAATGCTCCTTGCAAACATAACCAAATTAAACCAAGTACATTTTCAATCAGATTTGTGAACTATAAGTAAATCAAACACATCCGTTTGCTCAAATATTTACAGGCTGTCCAGATATTCAGAAAGCATCTTGATTCTCAGAAACAAATTAAAGAGGGATGCTGTAAATTAGCATTTCATAGAGGCTTGTGTCTCTAATGGAGCCGTTTCTCACAAGAAGAACTGAAGAGGTCGATTGTTTCCTGTCTCTCTCTCTAAACATAAACCCATTTTCACCTGTCTGGAAATGAACTGTAATCTCACTTGGATTCACACATGGCCGCAATCTCTCTCTGCCCTGGACGTGGGAATAGAGCTGTAATCTGTGCTGAATGAGGGAAGCTCTGTGTGTGAAATCTGCGGACGCCTGCAGCCCGCTGGAGCCTTTATCAGCCACGACAGGGACCCGACGGGCCCTCAGGCCATCAGACATACCTTATCAACCCTGAGAGAGAGAAAGAGAGAGACATGAGGAAGCAAGAATGAAAATTAAATATACAAACAAATGTTAAAAAACGGAACAACAAATGAAAATAAACAAACAAAAAAGTATTATAATAAATTATAAAGATTGAAACAATAAAAGAGCACAATTTGAAAACAATAAAACATACAAAGGAAGATACAATTACAGTTTTTTACAATCACTTAGGCACTTTGACGTAATTTTTCAAAACTCTAGACACAAAACTCACAACCAATGATCAAAATGCAGATGCAACACTTTTGCTTGGATACAATACACATAAAACTAAGATCATTTGTTCATTTAACAAAAGTCACCTGTTCAATATGACACAACTTCAACTTCAAAAGGCAATTCACACATTACATTTCAGATGAGTGTCTATTCATTTAATTACAATGATCCAACTATCAATTGATACAACTGCTCAAAATGATAAGGAACTGTTGCATTACTCTTAATGCATAGTTGTATGGAAACAGACAAACAATATTCCATGTTTAGATCATGAAAGTTTCAAGATAACGAAATTCATTGTCACCAATTAGCGTGGAGCATGAACCAGTTAGACTTCGTTATCTATGGATGTAATATTTCATCATCATTCTTTACGTATCAGACACCGTTTATATGGTCCCATGTACCTTTTCAGACTATTTACAGTAATGACAGTACTGCACTGTATGGATGCAGGCCCTTGTAATTGCTTGTCCAATTCTGCCAACTCGATACTGATGATTGAGTTCACATTGTGGAACGAGTATATACAAAATTGATTGGGATCCACTTGCAACAACAACAGGTGGGAGGAGGTGGGAGGAAGACGTGTTGGTCAAAGGAACAATGATACAACCAAACTTCAGAAGGTCAACCGTGGCCTTAATAATCAGAACTTTCCACAATGAGAACCGGTTGTCAGCATGCACTAAACATTATGCTACTCTTAATTGTCAAATGACCGCATACCAATGTGTATCACAGAGTAGGTGATGTGACCAGGTGTCTTCTTACTGTAATGTTCCCTGGTGATGGAACTGGATGCTGATGACAACATCACAAATTCATATATTTGGATGAGGCAGGCTTTAACCTGGCCAAGACAAGGAGGAGAGGTCGGAATTTCATTGGCCAGCGGGCAACTATCCAAGTACCTGGACAACGTGGGGCCAACATTACCATGTGTGCGGCTATATCAGAAGATGGTGTGGTGGGACGCAGACCTCGTATTGGATCATATAATGCAGCTCTCCTTGTAACCTTCCTTAATGAGCTTGATCAGGTCTGTAGAGCTGATGGCGTGACCTATGTCATTGTGTGGGAGCATGATTTCAGGCCCATGCACAATTTACCACCCTGTATTTACCCCCATACTCTCCTTTCCTTAACCTGATTGAGGAATTGTTCTCCACATGGAGATGGAAGGTTTATGAAAGGCGCCCTCATGAAAGTCACTCTTCTCCAGGCCATGGATGACGCATGCAATGACAACACGGCAGGCCAGTGTCAGGCCTGAAGATGTTTGGCTAATGAAAACATCCATTGTGATGTAGATGAGAACCTGTGGCCAAATCCACAAGACAGAGTTGATGAAAATTTAGAAGTACAGTAATCACTCCTATGTTTTGCTTTTTACAGTACAAGCAAGTTGAGGAACACTGCATTTGATGTTTTACAGTACTGTCTTTTCTATTTCATAGCTAATTATTTTGCTTTGACAATGTTGTGATTGTACTGTATTGTTTTTCATCAATATATTTCAGATTTTCTTCAATGATTCCACTGTGTCTGTATTCTCTCTACTACTGCAGTACTTTTACAGGGATGTATTTACATGTAGTACCATAATGAAACATGTATCACCTATTTTGTACTACAATATTTAATGATTGTATGAACAATGACACAGTAATAGGTTGCTTGTGTGTGGGTGATCTAAATTAACGTTCCAATGGTATTTCACAATAAATTAGTTTTTTGAACCAATGATTGTGCAAGTGCAAGATTTCTTTAAAGATATGAATGCACAATGCAATGTTTTGAACATTGGACAGCCTGTGTTACAAGTGATGACCGTTTTGAGTTTTGTGACTAGAGTTTTGAAAAATGACGTCAAGGTTCTGAAATTAGTGCCAAAGTGATTGTAAAAAACTGTAAAACATACCAAGAAAGATACAATTAAATGAGTGAATTAATTAATGAAAGCATGAATTAATGAAATAAGGAATGAGTGAGTGAATGAAAGAAAGAATGAAAGCATGAATGAAATAATAAATGAATGAACAAATAAATGAATGAATGAAAAATAATTACAGAAACGTTGTTCAGAATAGCGAACTCTACTCGTGTTCACATTTGAGCAGCAGTAGAAAATATGCATTTTCTGTTCACAATATGACCTTCTATATTTGCCACAATAACAAGAATAACACTCTTATTTTATTCTGTGTGTCCCATAATGCAAACCACCATTTCTAACTGGAACAAATGAAGCAGAAGCAATGTTGCCTTCAAGTCATGTGGGAATGTCAGAATTACTAGTGAGAAACTCTAAGTTGTGTGTGTGTGTGTGTGTGTGTGTGTGTGTGTGTGTCCAGCTAAACCCTACAAGATGGAAACATCTAAAATCTTTGTCCTTGCGGACATTTTTGGTCCCCATTAGGAAAACAGCTTATAAATCATACTAAATTATGTTTTTTGAAAATGTAAAAATGCAGAAAGTTCTGTGTGATGGGAATGTTTAGGTATAGGGTTAGTGTATATACAGTTTGTACAGTATAAAAACCATTACGTCTATGAAATGTCCCCATAAAACATGAAAACACAACATGTGTGAGTGTGTGTGTGTGTGTGTGTGTGTGTGTGTGTGTGTGTGTGTGTGTGTGTGTACCGGTAATAGAGGTTGATTGGGACACTTTTTCAAGTCATCAAAGGCAAAAAGTGTCCCAATCTCCCTGAATGCATATATAATACATATAAGTTGGTAAAACAGCTTGTTTTTGTGAAGTAAAAAATCAAACATTGATAAATTATATCAGGACTTTTGCACGTTTAACTGCTTAAGTGTTGAACTTATACTTAAGCGTTGCACATCTTGGCTCTGTTTACACCTGGTATTAAGATGCCGTTTGGTTGATCGGATCACCATTGGACGGCTCTAAATAAAGGTTTAAACGTGGTCTAAAACATTTTGAGCTTGTCCACTTTTGACCACTTCCAGAGGTAGTAGAAAACGCATTGCTTTCGTAGTGTGAACGCTCATGTCAAATGCATTTGAACAGCCCCTGCTCTCTGCTTACTGACCTAAAGTGTAAACATTATGGAAAGCGCGCTAGCCAGACGGGATTTAAACTTTGTCGGCTGGAGACCCAAGTTTGGTTTGAAGATGAAAAATACCAAGCACAATGTTCTCTCACTATTCCTGATTTCTAACACACACTCACAGTGTTCGGCTGGTCTTGAGGCTGTCAGAGCAGAAACGAAAGCTGCTGCTCTCCGTATGTTTCTCTGTCGTCTCCGGCATATGTAAATTGTGTGAGCTTATTTCATCCATTAGATCGAAAGATCTAAAAAAGCCTGTATATTTACTCACCCATAGACCCTTCCCTTAGAAGACATCAGGACAGAAGTGGTTGAAAGTGAACAAAAGAAACGGATTAAAACACCAGGTGTAAACGGGAATGTGTCTCCCTCGTCTACTTGTGATCCGATTGACCAAAACGCATCTTAATACCAGGAGTAAACAGAGCCCTTGACCTGAGTCTGCTTATAATCTCTTCTATGCAAAGCAATGATTCACTGTGAATTTGTGTAGAATATGCCTCACTTCTGCATTTTTTTCACAGGAAGTACTGAAAGCCACCTAGGGATCAGACAAATTGTTTTTAATGAAGTATTCCATCTTTCCATCCACTTCTCAGACCTTCTCTCACCCTGCGCTGTCAGTCCCAGCTGTGTGGGATTAAGCTTCACCCTTCCCTCTGAAAACGTTTCTATTCTTCAATTTAAGGCTGCTGATCAACACCAGACTCCTCAAGAGCACGTTTCAAACACTGCATTTTTCAGCACTATATTGATGCTTTACAGGAAATACCAAAAAGTTCTGAGAAATGCTTCTCCCTCTCCACTTGTATGGGAACGTGCTGTGTGACAAATGTCAGCAGGAAAGCAGTTACATTTTATTTTTTTAGCCATTTGATGCATTCGGTGTAGAGCAATCATGGTGGTTACAGGCTTTTTCCGACAAATCCATTATTGCACAAATCCAAAAACACGCTGCAGATGTCAAAAACAGTTTCATACTCATGACTTCATATTATAGTTTCCCAACTTAATTATAATAGCTATGACTTTATATTTAGATTTTAAAATGACAATTGATAAGCTAAAGAGCTTGCCAGGGTGTTGCTAAGCTGTTCAGAGTGTTTTTAAATGTGTTGCTATGTGGTTGCTAGTCCGGTGTGAAAAGTCTCTGTGATCCTCTGATTTATAAATATGGCTCGGGTTCCTCCTTCAATGTGTGTCTGTGAGAGTTTTTCATCTGTTTTATGGTCCAGCAGGTGAGAAATGGTGCATCTGCTCACTTAGTAAAGGAAAAGCATACCAAATGCATGATATTGATTGATAGTCATGATGTATTTTTTCACCATTCAGCATGTCTTTAGGAAGCTATTAGTTATTAGCAAAATTTGTCTCCAAATATTAGTTGGTAAAAATGTTACACAACTGCAATTCTGGGATTTTAGGGTCGCAAAATTTCACCATTATTTTTTGATACACTAAGTGAAAGTGAACACAATTCTATGGAAGCTTGTTCATGCCACTGAATAAAAAATAAAAAAGGTAATTGCAACTTTTTATCTAAAAAAAGAATTCTCAGAACTGTGTGATATAAAGTCGCAGTTGCGAGATATAAACTCACAACTGCGAGAAAGAATGTCAGAATTGTATAAAAAAAAGTACGAATTGGTACAAAAAAAATCAATTGCGAGAAAAAAGTAAGAATTGCAAGATTAAAAATTTTAATTGTGAGGAAAAAAAAGTCTGAATTGCGAGATATAAACAATTGCGAGAAAAAAAGTCCGAATTGGTATAAAAAAGTAAGAATTGCGAGAAAAAATGAAAATTGAGAGGAAAAAATAAAAGATAAAAAATGATGATGAGATAAAAAAATTGCAATTGTGAGAAAAAAAGTCAGAATTACGAGAAAAAACGTCAGAATTGTAAGATTGAACATTTGCAATTGCGAGATAAAAAGTCAGAAATGCAAGAAAAAAAGTAAGAATTGTGAGAAAAAAGTCTGAATTGCTAAATTAAAACATTTTAATCATAGGGCTACTATAATCAATAATGTAAAATAATGACCCATATAATCAATACATGATGATTATATGTTATCATCAATACATAACTAATATCACCTGATTAATTTTCTCTCTGATTTTCTTGCCATAACCAACGTGTCTTATAAACACACAGTTACAGCAGCCAGAGAAAAATGTTACAAAGTCAAGAGTCAGGAGCCCAACTAAACCAAACGTTGATCACCATAATGGTGACTTCAAACAAAACAATAATCAACATCTAAACCTCTGTTAATCCTCAATAAGAACTTCTGTAGACATCTGACAGAAATAAAGACAATCTGGTTAGTAATAAGTGAAGCTGGTAATGCTGTTTGTGGAGTTGTTTAATCCTCCTCCGCTGAGATCATGAGAGATTTAATGTCTTCTTTTATCTCCAGTTGATTTCATCTAAGGCTGTGGCTGAAGTCAGCTGTAGCTCTTGTGTTTCTGCTCGTCTCTACTCTTTTTTTCTGTTCTTGTTGTTTCTCTAAATTGATATTCCCAGAATTCCCTGCATGACACTTCACATTTGGTGTTATTTCATTTAAATAATTATGTTTCTTCTTAGTTTTTGTTATCAGTTATGTACATTTGGGGTTTATGTTACATCATATACCAATAAGGCATAACATTATGACCTAATATTGTGTTGATCCCCCTTTTGCTGCCAAAACAGCCCTGACCCGTCGAGGCATGGACTCCACCAGACCCCTGAAGGTGTGCTGTGGTATCTGGCACCAAGATGTTAGCAGCAGATCCTCTAAGTCCAGTAAGCTGCGAGGTGGGGCCTCCATGGATCGGACTTGTTTGTTCAGCGGATCCCACAGATGCTCGATTAGATTTGGAGGCCAAGTCAACATCTCAAACTCGTTGTTGTGCTCCTCAAACCATTCCTGAACCATTTTTGCATTGTGGCAGGAGCATTATCCTGCTGAAAGAGGACACAGCCACCAGGGAATACCGTTTCCATGAAAGGGTGTACATGGTCTGCAACAATGCTTAGGTAGGTGGTACGTGTCAAAATAACATCCACATGGATGGCAGGACCCAAGGTTTCCCAGCAGAACATTGCCCAAAGCATCACTGCCTCCGCCGGCTTGCCTTCTTCCCATAGTGCATCCTGGTGCCATGTGTTCCCCAGGTAAGCAACGCACACGCACCCGGCCATCCACGTGATGTAAAAGAAAACGTGATTCATCAGACTTCATCAGTTCTGATGCTTACATGCTCACTGTTGGCGCTTTCGATGGCTATGCAGCCCCATACGCAACAAACTGTGTAATAACACTGTGTATTCTGACACCTTTCTATCAGAACCAGCATTAACTTCTTGAGCAATTTGAGCTCCAGTAGCTCGTCTGTTTGAACGGACCACACGGGCCAGCCTTCGCTCCCCACGTGCATCAATGAGCCTTGGCCGCCCATGACCCTGTCGCCGGTTCTCCACTGTTCCTTCCTTGGAGCACTTTTGATAGATCCTGACCACTGCAGACCGGGAACACCCCACAAGAGCTGCAGTTTTGGAGATGCTCTGACCCAGTCGTCTAGCCATCACAGTTTAGCCCTTTTCAAACTCGCTCAAATCCTTACGCTTGCCCATTTTTCCTGCTTCTAACACATCAACTTTGAGGACAAAATGTTCACTTGCTGCCTAATATATCCCACCCACTAACAGGTGCCGTGATGAAGAGATAATCAGTGTTATTCACTTCACCAGTCATATTGTTATGCCTGATCGGTGTATATTGTTTAATGAATGTTTACAGCATTATTTTGGAGTCATGTCCAAATGTCATCCCATCACATTTGGACACCATGATGGTGTTTTGTATTTGTGTGTATGATTCTGTGCACCTTCTTTATATTAATATGTGCCTCAGCTTGTGGAAAACTAATGGTGGTGAACTTTGAATCATCATGTGGTTTTCTTTTTTACCACCTATTATGGTGGTTATCATTATATTACAAAGGTATAAAGCAGATTTTAGTACTTTAGTAAAGAGGAATGATAACGTTTATCAGTTAATGAAATATAAGGGTTGTCCCGTAAAAACGAAAAGGTTACTACTGTATTTTTTATGGTAAAGTACTGGGAACCACAGCTGATGAAGTTTTTTTTTTTGTTTTTTTGGGCTAAAAGTCCCAAGTAAAGTTGCTACTGTATTTTTACGGTAAAATACTGGCAACCAAGTTGCCATTTTGTTTACCAAAAAAATTCACAGGGTTTTTTTTTTTTTACATTGTGGTTTTCTGCCATAAATTTAAGTCCCGTAAAACATAAAAGGTTGCCATCATATTCCATACATCATAAGTCCATACACCATACATCACAAGTCATGTATCCCATCACAGTCAATAAGGATTTTATCATGTTGGTTTTGCGATCTCGCTAGTTTCCAGTGATTTCTCTCTGATTAGTTTTCTGATCAAACTGTGACGTTGTTCCAGAGAGGCGTGTTACGGACGGGCTTCAGTGAAGCGCTGCGGAGCTTCTGGCCCGCCAGTGGAAACGCAGGGTGGTTTTGGGCTCTGTGCTACAGGTCTGAGGCTATTAGCCCAGCCCGGCCCGGCCCGGCCCAGCCCATTTAAAGCCCTGGCTCACACTGGCCCGACAGTGGAAAAGTGGCTATTGTCCTCCTGGAATATGGCCATGATGTGTCTTCCTACATGGTTGTTTAAGAAATGAAAAGCTACACACTCCATCAATTAGGGTTAGAAGAACTGTTGCCACACATATAACATGCTAGAAACATAATAATCACTGCAATAATGATGCAATCATAGACTCTTAGGCATTTGCCTGTTTAAAGAGAAAATTACAACAGTCAGATTACATGCAACGTCTCTTAAACATGCTTTTTGTTGCATCCATGTTTACATGAGGCATAACCAACTAACTTACTGCATCACTTACTTTCCATTAGCATTTGCTCTCAAATGCACCTCGACTCTAGGGAAGCAGCAGCAACTACTACAAAGTGATTTTACGCTGGAAAACACGTTTAGCATAAACTCCTGTCTGGATGCTGTGTGTAGTGCTGCCAGCCATCACAGAGCAGAGCTTCAAAGCGAAGCGCAGGGACACGCTGAGAGCCGCGTGTTTACCCGGAGACCCTCCTGATTCCAACAACAATCCGGCGAGACGACGGCTAGACACAGTTTAGCCCAGCTTGGCCCAGGTCAGAGAAGCGTGCCAAATGAAGTCTGTGACAAGAAACATGTAGAGGGAAATGCATTTGTTAATATTTAATGCTTGAAAGCACAGGGTTTGCGTAGTCAATTTTTAGTAGCTTAATTTGCCTGGCTCTCCAGCGATCCCCTTCACACCCGTTTCTGTCCCATTGATTTAGCTCTGTCGAATAATCAATATTCAGCGGCATGCCCTCTCTGAACAGCAGGAGTTTTGTTCTAATCTTACTACAAACACAAAAGCTACATTGCCTGGCCTTAGGATGAGCAGGCAGAGCCAGCGGAGGCGGCATTTAGCATGGAAAACGCTCGTCCTGTCTCTTTATAGCTGGACCTTGCTGAACATGCTGCTCCTCAGCAGACACTTGGCCTTTCCTTCAGATGAGCGGCACTTTCAAGGTCAGTAAAATGAACGTAGATGCTCTTTAGCCCGTGAGCGATTCAGGCCCTTTATGGGTCCCGTCGCACAATCAGCGGCAGAATGACACCGATTGAATTGCTCACATTGTGAATGACTCCTGGAATCAACTGATGTTGTGTTCATGTATTGTGTCTTCAGAATCTCTTCTTCATAGTGGATTTCTTGACCGTCATCATCAAGAAAGAAGGAAGGAATAAAGAAAAAGATTTTGAAAGTTGAAAAGAAAAGTTGCTGGTCTAATATATACTGGAATAATTGTATTTTTGCATGTATATTAAATGTATAAAATGTATGACACCATTAACGTAATACAAAAAAAAAAGACCCCATGAAATTAAAATAGTTTTGATGATTTTAGTCATGCTTTGGTACTCTTAAAATATATTTTTTAGCAGATTTAATCATTAAAAATTATTATTTTTGAGGAAAGAAAACCAAAAAAATATGTGACAACTCCTTTTGCAATCTAATAAAAATAATAAATAACATGCTACACCCACAAATAACACAATTCAAAAATAGCTATGCATTGACAAAATAAATATTGCAAAACATATGGTACATGTTTTACTAGTGACAGATTTTTCTTCCTTTTCAAAAATAAATAAAAAAGAAACTCAAATACTAATAATTAAATAAAATTTTTAAAAAAAGATACAAATACAAATACATAAAAAATGAAAAATAAATAAAAGAAAATAAAAATTAACCCTCTGGTACTGTTTGCATTGTTGATCAAAATAAAAAAAATATTCTGTCATTTATTTAAATGAAATGATTGTACTATATTTTAGTTCGATAATATTTTTATTCAATATTTTGCATTTTTAGGGCATTTTATGGTACTAAATTATATTTGCGCTCCATTTATTCACTTTTTAAGGACCTGAAAATGACATTTTCACTTAAACGGTCATAAATCTGAAGACTGAAGTTTGGTCTCTTTTTAAAGACACTTGGCAGATTATTGATTAAAAAATTGAACTTTAAAAAGTATTTACTGTAATGAAAAAAGCACAAAAATACAATTTTACATTTTTTATTTTTATGTAAAAAAGCCATCGAAAACATTTTTTTTATGTTTTAATCTAAAACTGTGAGAAAATCGTAATGAGTTGTGTTCCAAATTTGAGGTTTATATCTCAAAAAATGAGCTTTCAGTAAGAATGTGTGTATTGCGCAGTACCAAACGCTTCCACTAGGTGAAATCCGTTTCCAATGCACTCATTTAGTGTTTTCAGCACCATTTTGGCTTTTCGAATCATGTCCATGATTTTATTTTTTGTGTGTGTGTGTTCACACAGCAAGTGCCAAAACTTTTAGTTTCGTACCATTCGGATGAAGTAAAAAAATTTTTTTTTTTAAAAATAAATAAATAAAAATGAACGTAAATGAGCACCAGAGGGTTAAGAGGCATCCCAAAAAATAAGCTGTTAACAGCTATTATCTAACTCCAAATAAAGTGACTACGATCTGAAGGAAAGCACAAAACTTCTTTCTATTTCATTTAAGTTGCACATCAGATGCAGAAGTCTCTCCACGCCGACTAGAGAAAGGACTTTTACCTGAAGTGACTAATGGGAATTGAAAACAAACAGCAAACACCTGCCGTGCCGACTCATTTTTCAGCATCGTTTAGAAGCCTTCATCTGTCGAAGCAGATCCTGTCGCCCAGGATGAAACCGGCTCGGCAGACGAGCACGAGAGAGGCCGTTTCACGCGGGAAAAGACGACGAGTGCTCAGGAGACAAATGTTTCAGTTTGCCATGATCTGAGGTAAAACAAGCTTCATCCTTGTGTCGGCTGCAGCTTCTCTCGCAGCATCTCCCTGGGGACTAATTGCTTCTGCCATCGAATAAAAGCCGAAAGAAAACCCAAGAAAATAAATTACAATGATTTCCTCCCTCCTGTCCTCATTTGTCTTATTTCAGTTTGAGAGTCAGTCTTGAAACAAGGCCTGTCCTTCCTCTCCTCTCATTCTCTGTCCCTCAGCTTTACCCTCCACACGACCTCCACTGCATGCAAAAAACTTACATTCAACGTCACTTTAAAAGCTTCTATATAATAATAAATAATAATAATAATAATAGGATAAAATATATATATATTTTTATCTCTTTAGAGAGAGACAAATTTATTACATTTAATAGATTCATTTATTTTAAAAAAGTTTTAAATAATCATTAATAAATTAAATGTATTAATTTGATTAATAAATTAATAAATCATTCATCAATTAAATTGATTAAAATAATTCATTTAGAAAATTAATTAATACAAATATGGTTAAAAATAAATTAAAATATGAATTTATAAAAAATACAGAAAATTAAATGTATTCAGCATATTCAATTAAAAGTTTTTGTATATATATATATATATATATATATATATATATATATATATATATATATATATATATATATATATATATATATATATTACATTCAATAAACTTATTAGTTTAAAAAATATTTATTACTGCAATTTGATTAATAAATTAAATTTAATAATGATTTATAAATCATTAATAAATGAAATTTATCTAAATGAATACATTTTTAAAATTTGTTTATATATATATTAATGATATATCAATTAATATATGTCATAAAATTAATAAATGTATAATTTATAAAACTTTTAACTTTTAATCATTAATAAAAAATAATAAAAAATATGAATGAATAGAAAATGTGGCATATACAATTTATTCAGCATATTCAATATTAAAATTAATAGATGGATTTATGTAAAAACATGTTACATATTTTTACAATGAATAAATTATAATCAAGTATTAAATATTGTTCGATGGGCCACATTTAAAGGGCACTTGACCAAAAAATAAATAAATCAATTAAAGAGAAAATAAGATGGCTTGATGTTCACATGCGGCTTCAAATAAATAAAGTTTCCCATCCATAAACAATAGCTCATCTTTCAACACAATCACTGCAAAATCATGGAGCAAATGGCAATCCAGCGATAAGCAGACAGTATTATCCCGCACTCATGCCAACTGTTCACTGCTTTCTTGTCTCTCCGTCCACAGAATCCCTACAGGAACGGCAAAAGCTGTTAATCCAAACAGGAAAACCATGAGCCCGGAGGAGCAGAGAGTTCTGGGATTCTCCGGATCGCACTCTCCTGCCAGATTATCAAAGAGACAGAGAGGAACGTTTAATCCCAGTGAGCTGTGCTTGAGAAAATTCAATATAGCTCTTAATTCTTCTTTTTTTGGCAGTGTAGACATTTAAAAATGACAAAAACATACAACAAATGTTCTTTAAGTGATCTGATTGCTCTGCATAAACTGTGGAGCTTGTGCTTTTGTCAAAGCACTTTTTGAGCTGTAAAATTGTCCACGTTGTGCTTTAAGGTGGGACTCATGAGCGTTTGGTCATGCCTTGAGGCTCTTTCACAGCTCTGTGTAAACATTTATTAATGCATTCAACTGAAGAGAAGCTTCAAGCTATAGCATTAGTATCGTCTTTCTTAAAAGATGAGACTGAATGCCTGAGGGGGGAAAAGAAAACATAAAAATCATTTGGAGGAAAAGGAAGGGATAGTAAAAAAGTTTCCAAGACAGTTGATATACGGTGACCTTCATATATCAAAAAGGAAAATGTTGGAATCTGTCAGTTTTAATAAAAAAATGTCTGTAGTTGAAGAAACATCCAATTTGAGAACAAGTGAAAATATGTCTCCATTAAGATATAGCAGACACAAAGCCTTTTAACACTGCACTTCTTCAAAAGATCAGTTGTCTGCTTTTGCAAATTCTTACCAGCGAATCCATCTTTGCTCCTGGATAACGGAGTGACATCAAACGGACAGCTGAATGAGACATCAAAGTTGCCTTCATCTTCCTCTGGTCTTCTATACGGCATCCAGAGCCAAAAGTCAGCGGATGGGCTTTTTACCTCACCATCTGGAACCTGTGGAAGAGGCAGACATTTAGCCTTTGAAACTATATTCAATTAACGCTTCTTTGAGAGTTTCGCTCGGGTTCCACAATCTAGCTACGAACTTCAAATGTGCATCAGACAATGTGATTGCAAATGAGAAGAACAGAGACGAGTGTGAAATGAAATGAAATGCAAATAGAGAGATACCTCAGATAGACAGACTGTCAAGGTGTCAAATGAGGAGGGAAAACACATATATTAATCTTCATGGAAAAAAAGGAGCATGAATGAAACTTAACCCGGTCGAGTTTGAAACACAATATCCAAGTGTATATCATGCACACATCCATTTACATATGCAAAACAGTACGGCGTCTCATTTGAATCCCCATAATCTCTTGATATAACATCTCAATAAATACTGCACTGTCATTTTAGAATTTTTTGCGGCCTGTCTTCAAACAAAGCGCTCCATTGCACTGAAAATGTATGAAAACAATCTAATAAGACAAAAAAACTACTAACAAAATACAGCAATAATTTACTAAATGAAACCATCATGATATAAACGTCAACAAATAATAAAGAAAGACATTTCTTTCTTTCAGGAAACATCAATGTTTGCAAGCTCTCGTATTCTTGTATTGCATTCAAGAGCATGTGTGCTGATATTTATTGATAAAAATAATGTTTAAATATCATTAGAGAATTTTAAAATGTAGAATTTTAGAAAACAGTATTTTCATTTAAGCACTACCTGTCAAAGATTTAGAATAATTCAATGTTTCTTCTGCTCAGAAGAAATTTATTTGATAAAAAATGCATTAAAAACAGAAATACTGTCAAATATTATTACAATTTAAAAGAACTGTTTTTTTGTTGTAATATATTGCAAAATATAATTTATTCCTGTGATCAAAGCTGAATTTTCAGCATCATTACTGGAGCCTAATCATCAGTGTAATCATTCTAATATGCTGATTTGCTGGTCATTTATGAAAAATTATTATTATTTCTTTTTTAAAAATGTAAAAATCTTAATTACTGCCAACTTTTGACTTTTTGTATACTACAGTACTTTTCTGATCACCACATATTTTTTCAAGTGCAAACAGCAATTAAAATGAAATGTAGTGGATATAAACTCAAACATAATAAGTTATTATATAAACATCTCTAAAAATGCATTCTTTTGTAGGTCCCTCTGAGTTATGGCCCCAGGTTCCAGAAATCCACAAAATAGAACCAGAGTCCTAATCCTACTCAGCAATTAGAGGAAACTCTCATTTTTTCAAAGTAAATGCTCCAGGCCTCAGGACCAGACACCCAGCTAAGGGTATCCTTGCGGCGGACCGCCAGCCCACTCCCGAGATCCAACTACGAGCTTTTTAACTTATATATAAACCCAAATAAGTTGGCAAAACTCAAAAAATGTGTAATCAGTTACATAAAAAATGTTGTTAAAAAAGTTTTTTTTAAAAAGTTAAAAAATTCAAAGGTGCAAGTAAGCAGAACTTGCGGATTTTTATTTTGTACTCATTTTAATTACTCTTAACTTGAAATTTTTGAGTAAGCTCGTACATTTAAAGCTGCAGTCTGTAAGTTTTGCCTCTGTGTCGCCATCTCTGTTTGAAACCTGCAATTGCAGTTATTTGCGGAATTATCATCTGTACGTGAGTTGTGTGTCGGCGTGGCTCCTCAGCGCGGATGAATTTAATGTTTTGAGGAGCTTGTGTAGCTGTCATTCATTCACCGCACCGGTGTGGATACTGTACTTCAGAATCACAGATTCTACGTCTTGGAGTATAACCTAAATAAGAATGTTAACAGCCTTATCATTGCGTGATTATGTGTATTTAGTGTTTATTAGCGTTACCTGTAGATTTTAATTTCTGTACAGTCTAATCTTTTGTTTTTGACTCCGGGTGAATCTCCAGTTGTCACTGATGATTGTCATTTGGGAGAAGTCACGTGCATTACTACTACTAGCCAGACTCTTTCTTTATGTATACAGACGTGATGTAATGACGCAAAGACATGCTTGAATTTCCAGTGGAAATCCACCATACCACTCTAATTATAACACATTATTATAAGCTTACCGTTGTGAATCGGGCTAAGGTAAAGAGATAGTTTTGAATAATGGCTTGTTGTGTACTTGCTCAAAATGCTAACTTTCTAATTGGTAACACAATGCTTTAATAGCATTAGCATAGCATAGCAATTACTGAAAGAGTATGACAATATAATACATTTAACACACTATATAGCCAAAAGTATTGGGACACCCCTCCAAATCACTGAATTCAGGTGTTCAATCACTTCATGGCCACAGGTGTATAAATCAAGCACTAGGCGTGCAGACGCTTCTACAAACATTTGTAAAAGAATGGGTCGCTCTCAGGAGCTCAGTGAACTCAAGCGTGGTACCGTGATAGGTTGCCACCTGTGCAATAAGTCCATTCCTGAAATTTCCTCACTACTAAATATTCCACGCTCAACTGTTAGTGGTATTATAACAAAGTGGAAGCAATTGGGAACAGCAGCAACTCAGCCACGAAGTGGTAGACCATGTAAAATCACAGAGCGGGGTCAGCGCATGCTGAGGGACACAGTGCGCAGAAGTCACCAACTTAATAACTCAATAGCTACAGACCTCCAAACTTTGTGTGGCCTTCAGATGAGCTCAAGAACAGTGTGTAGAGAGCTTCATGGAGTGGGTTTCCATGGCCGAGCAGCTCATCCAAGCCTTACATCACCAAGTGCAATGCAAAGCGTGGGATGCAGTGGGGTAAAGCATGCCACCACTGGACTCTAGAGCAGTGAGACGTGTTCTCAAACTAAGCTCATGTGCCACTCGTCACCATGATGGTAACCCTAAAAAAAAAAAAACATAACTCTTCTAAATTAGCACAGCAAAACATTAAACACTACTATACCTCCCACTTAACATTAATCTTGCACACAAAAAACATCATATAACACTTAATTTTGGCATTTACTCTCCATTTCGAGTGTCATGGCAAAGCATACTGGGAAATAGAAATCCCAGCCCAGTTTCAGTTCAATTTAAGTTTGTCAGTTTTGTGAACTCGAAAGAAAAAGAAAGTTCTAAATACTCATAAAAGTTAATTTGATTGAACTAATTTGTTTATTTAAGTTTTCCCTACTCAAACCAATTCAAATCATCCTTTTAGCAATGCACAGCTACTGGTGTTGTAGAATGACAAAAGAAAGCTTGTCTGTCAGATATCACAGAAGCGAATGCAAGTTTGCACTGTATAAAGAGTGTTGGTCATATTTCTCACTCTCTTGACTGTGGAGCTCCGTGTCAGTGTGTGAAGGTCACATTTCCTGCTCTAATCTTGGAGGAAGGACTCGCTTTGTGCTCCCTTCAACAAACCAATCCCGTTATAGGCCTCCACATCCTCCCAGCAATTTACCTCTGATTAAGCAATTCATCTGCAAGCGCGTTTCTGAGACATGCTTCCCCCAGCGTAGCCTCTGTGTGTGCCCGGCTAAGTCCTGTTGCTTTGAATGCATCTCCAGAGGGGAATTATGGAGGAGCAGAGAGCCTGTGCAGGGAGAAAGGCCAGATTTCGTCGGCTTATCAGTGCTCCCCTCCCCGATCCTGATAGGGCAGAAAAGGAGGAAGCATTCGAAAGCCCGGCGGACGATTAGACCGTCGTCCCAATCAATTTACCACCTTTGCTGGACAGACAGTGTGGAGAGCAGAACGCCTCGCCGGAGGAAAAACTACACCTTTCCAAATACATTCAGCCTGTCAGGAATCGCTCTGGATTTCAGGGGTTTTGAGGTGCTGCTCTGTTCTAAACCCTAGTGAGCTGACTACATAGTAAGCATTAAAGGGATAATTCAGCCAAAAATGGAAATTCTGGCATCATTTACTCACCCTCATGTCGCTCCAATCCTGCACTTTCTTTCCTGGAGTTTCTTTCCGTTTTTGTCTATTCAAAACAAAAAATTGTGAAAGTCAATTTGCATAGACAGAAACAGGTAAATTATGACAGAATTCAGTAATTTTAAGGCACAGGCTGTTACAAAAGTGACAGTCAAAAGATGTTTTAATGTTTTTGAAAAAAGTCTCTTATGCTCATCAAGGCTGCATTTATTTCACACAGGTAAATACAGTAAAATTCTGAATTATTATTACACTTTAAAATAGCTGTTTTCTATTGAAAATATTGTAAAATGTAATTTATTCCTGTGATCAAAGCTGAATTTTCAGCATCATTACTCCAGTCTTCAGTGTCACATGATCCTTCAGAAATCATTCTGATATGCTGAGACTTAAAGAAACACGGCAACTTTTTGGGACCCATGGTACGGCAGCAAAGTTCCTTGATTATTACACAGGAATGAGAGTATAGTCCCTAGCCATATCAGTCTACTCTAGAAAATCACAACTTTTAATTTTCCGTCGGTCTTAGTACACGATGTAACTATACACATCACATGTTAATAGGAAAATGTTGGTGTTATTTTGTCACTCATTGAGCAGTAGGCTAGCTGGAGCCGTTTACCTCCAGTCTTTGTGCTAAGCTAGGCTAGCGGTGGGTGCGTCAGACAGAGTTATGGCACGCACGGAGATGAGAATGGTATGTATGGACTTATCTAACTCTGGGGGATACGGTGAATAAGCTAAAGTCCCAAAGTCGCTGTGTTCCTTTAAACATTTAAAAAATCTTATTAAAAGGATTATTCAAAACTTTTGACCAGTAGTGTATTTTAGGGGAATTTTTACTATCTTTCAAGGTAGTAAGCTATAGGCTTTGGAACAGAGACGATGTGTGGAGGTTTTTTGTTCAATGTTTTAATCAAGGTGAAAAAGTTGAAACTTGTTCTCCATGCCTTTTGTGTATTACATTTGATAGTTTCATTTATTAAACCATTAGTCAAAAGGTTTATGGAACAACAGAAGATCGAAATACATTCAGCCTTCATAAGAAGTGATTTTTTTTTCCATTTAAAGGTTCATATCTTTTGAGATATTATAGTTTATTATTTTATGAAAACACATAATGCTGGAACTGACTCAAAACATCCTTACCAGTGACCAATGAACATTCACTGAAACCAAGATGCAAATCCAAAAACCAAGATGCAATGATCCTGTTATCGAATGTTAAAATAATAGCTCTGGTCCATATTTACAGGCCAATATATTCTTCTCTAACCAAAAATTTCAGTTCATTTTGAGTACATTTCATTTGCAGTCCATACACACATGCATATACCTACACATACACACATACACACACACACACACACATGCATGCATATATGTAGACATCAGTATCAACCATATCGGTCAACCAGAAATCTGTAGTATAAAATAATAAAATATCTATGAAATAATAAAACCCATCAAACCAAGGGGCATTTTCACAGAAAGATAGCACAGTGCACTTTTCAAGCAAATAAAAGTTCCTGCAAGCTTTTCAAACGAGTGGAACTTTTCAAACGAGAAAACTACTAGTTGTTTACAGGCGTGGAAGTATCGTCCTGCGAGACTGTATGGTGAAGCAGCTGCTCCGCTGCCAACATCAATCATTACGAGACGCCACGGGGACGCTGGCACTCAACACACCAGATACTTGTTTGCGATGAAAGACATTCAAAGCAGCTTCGCGATAAACACATACACAAACTGAGCTCTTACTCCACCCATACAGCAATTTTTTTCTCTCCAAAATATATATTTAAATGTACTGTAAAATTATATTTTATTAATGTGCATTATTATTAAATAATAAATTAATAAAAGTAACTATATATATATATATAAATGCATATAAATATATTTTAATATATAATTATAACAATATATATATATTTTATTAATATATATTTATATTATATTAATTTATATTTATTATATATTATGTTTATTCATTCATATATATTGTATTTTATACAAAAAAATATTATTTAAAATATTGTCCAAAATGTGTCTAAAATATATTTAAACATGTCTAAAATAATTTCAAAATAAATGCATATAAATATATTTTAATATTTTTATTTTAAAAAATTATATACAATTATATATTATTATTTAATACATATTTTATTTTATTAAAAAAAAAAAATATATATATATATATATATATATATATATATATATATATATATATATATATATATATATATATATATATATATATATATATATATATATATGTATATTTTTTGCCATCCTGGACTGTTTAAAGTACTTGAATCTCCCAAAGCACAAAGCTGCAAGAGTCTGTCTTTATGCTTGCTTGTGTGAAAAGTGAGAGCGTGCATGTGCATTTGTGTTTCTATAAATCGCTGACATATTGTGATCAATGGTTAGCAGTGAGGAAACAGACAGCAGTCTAAACTACACCGCTTGTAATGCATTTCACAGAATATAAACAGCAGATACATGCAGCGTTATTTGTTTTCCAGATATTGTTCAGGGAGTTGTAAAGCTTGGGCTTTGATTTAATATTTAGACATGTTTCCCATAAAGAGCATCTGCATTGTTATGAAGACCAGTTCCAATAAAAGGCTTCAATCCCTTAAGTGTACAACGCGGTAAAACATGAAAATGAGAGATGCAATGAACCAGAAATGTTTATACTTGATGTTTTACCTTTTCTGAAGTGAATATGTGCGGTGCTTAGTTGCATGCATGATGCTGGGTGTGTGTTTTTTATGATCTTGCATGAAAAGAGTCCCTCTGTTTTATTAAGATAAAAAGAATTTAATATTAAACAAATGCAGTAAGATTCATGTCTAGAGTACAAACTTTAATACTTATACACTCACCTAAAGGATTATTAGGAACACCACACTAATACTGTGTTTGACCCCCTTTCACCTTCAGAACTGCCTTAATTCTACGTGGCATTGATTCAACAAGGTGCTGAAAGCATTCTTTAGAAATGTTGGCCCATATTGATAGGATAGCATCTTGCAGTTGATGGAGATTTGTGGGATGCACATCCAGGGCACGAAGCTCCCGTTCCACCACATCCCAAAGATGCTCTATTGGGTTGAGATCTGGTGACTGTGGGGGCCATTTTAGTACAGTGAACTCATTGTCATGTTCAAGAAACCAATTTGAAATGATTCGAGCTTTGTGACATGGTACATTATCCTGCTGGAAGTAGCCATCAGAGGATGGGGTACATGGTGGTCATAAAGGGATGGACATGGTCAGAAACAATGCTCAGGTAGGCCGTGGCATTTAAACGATGCCCAATTGGCACTAAGGGGCCTAAAGTGTGCCAAGAAAACATCCCCCACACCATTACACCACCACCACCAGCCTGCACAGTGGTAACAAGGCATGATGGATCCATGCTCTCATTCTGTTTACGCCAAATTCTGACTCTACCATCTGAATGTCTCAACAGAAATCGAGACTAATCAGACCAGGCAACATTTTTCCAGTCTTCAACTGTCCAATTTTGGTGAGCTCGTGCAAATTGTAGCCTCTTTTTCCTATTTGTAGTGGAGATAAGTGGTACCCGGTGGGGTCTTCTGCTGTTGTAGCCCATCCGCCTCAAGGTTGTGCGTGTTGTGGCTTCACAAATGCTTTGCTGCATACCTCGATTGTAACGAGTGGTTATTTCAGTCAAAGTTGCTCTTCTATCAGCTTGAATCAGTCGGCCCATTCTCCTCTGACCTCTAGCATCAACAAGGCATTTTCGCCCACAGGACTGCCGCATACTGGATGTTTTTCCCTTTTCACACCATTCTTTGTAAACTCTAGAAATGGTTGTGCGTGAAAATCCCAGTAACTGAGCAGATTGTGAAATACTCAGACCGGCCCGTCTGGCACCAACAACCATGCCACGCTCAAAATTGCTTAAATCACCTTTCTTTCCCATTCTGACATTCAGTTTGGAGTTCAGGAGATTGTCTTGACCAGGACCACACCCCTAAATGCATTGAAGCAACTGCCATGTGATTGGTTGATTAGATAATTGCATTAATGAGAAATTGAACAGGTGTTCCTAATAATCCTTTAGGTGAGTGTATGAGTAATAGTAATAGTGATGTTTGACTTAGCAAGCCCTACTAACTAGAGAATCTCTCTAAAGGAGATGCAGGCCTTCTTGTCACAATTGCATGTGTTATGTAACATGAGATGGTTCAGCAACCCCACCCTGTCCACTGCATTACCCAGCATCCTCTGCTGCAATCACATGTGTGTGGTCCAAGATAAAAGACATCAAAGCATGCAGCACTAATTCTACAATAATGAAAGCAATATCTTAAAAGCTACGATACGCCGCATAAAAAATCGATACGTTTCATTTTGGTGTCGCGCAGCACTGCTCATTATGTCACACGCTGGGAGAAATTCACGGTGAGCTTGATCCGAGAGAGAAACGGTGGCAAGAATTCAAAGATTCCAAGAGGGAAGAGATCAAGGTCTGAAAAGATTGAACATGTACAGCAGCCTCAAAATATTTGAACACCCTAGTCTCACTTAAAAATGCCTGAATGTCCTTATATAATATAATAAAATATCAAAGCAATTTCTGCAGGAGATTTAATACATGTTCCTGGTCTTATTGTGAAAGACTCATTAGACTCATCTTTCATCAAAATGGAATGACTATGAAATAAACTTTTCAGCTAATGTCACCAAGGCTGTAGGGAGTTCATGTTAACCAAGAGCCAAACATCTATTTAAGCTGCTGTTGATGTAGCCTTTCTACAATCTTGACAATTAATCAGTAATATAATGCTGCTTAATGTAAATATAATAAAGGTTATGACCATAATAGCAATTTACAAATAACATTTGTAAAATATGTTAAAGTAGAAAACTGTTATTTTAAATGATAATAATATTTCACAATATTAGTAGTTTTATCTTATTTTTGATCAAATAAATGCAGCTTTGATGAGCATGAGAGACTCTTTCAAAAACATTAAAGGGGCTATATGTAAGAATTTTCATGTATTAATTGCTTTTTTTATTGCCAGTGTGTGAACAGCTTGTAATGAAACTTTTCCTTCCTGGTCTCATTGTTAAAACCACAATATGTAATTTTTCGCTGCTAGATGTCGCTTATTCCAAACGAAGACGTGTCTTGATGACAGCGTGATTTGGCCGCAGACGAGCGCTTTCGCTTCTTCCGCTCATGCGTATGTGGGGGAACGCATCGCTGTTTATCACACACATTTGAGTGTGTTGAAAGTCATGTTATAATGCTACTCTGTGTGTTTGCTTGGCGGTGACTATGAGACACTTGTTCACACTGCAGTGAGCGAGATCATATTAGGCATGGTAAAACATGGTACTCGCAGTTAATCAAGAAAACCAGATTTAAACAATAAGACTAACTGTGTTGAGCTATAGAACAATGATTCGTTTCTGTCCATGAATGATCCAAACAGCTGCTCACCGTCTAATAAAACACACAATATATTAAAGGGGGATGTCTAATGCTATTTCATGCATTCTGACTTATTTACACTGTTAAAGAGTTGATTCTCATGTTAAACATGGCCAAAATGTAAAAAAAAACAAAAAAACATCTGTGTCAAATAAACTCCTTCAGGATTCAAATAAGTTTCGGAAAGTTTTTTTTCTCGAGTATTCCTTGTATAGGCACTTCTCCCGGATGAGCGCACACACACACACACACATCAACCAGAGCGAGAGCAAGAACACACACATCAACCAGAGCAAGAGCAAGAGCGCGCCCATCAACGAGCTTCGTTCGAGTTACAGAAGCCGTCGGCGGCACTGTCATTTTGTTTTTAGACCACGAAATCAACAATGTCACTAAAGAAGTATGTTTCTGGTGTGAGGGAAAGATCACCTTGTTCAGCTTCCCAAATAACCCAGCGTTAAGGGAACATTGGATGCAGTTTGTGTTTCCGGAGTTCTGCAAGTGTGTGTGTTTGTTTTCCGGTCATAATTGGAAACCGCAGGTGGTGAGTGAAACTGCATCAAATGTGTGTGTTTTGTTGGTAAACCTCCTCGAGCTCGGCTGTTTTCTGAAAGAATCAGTACAGCGTATCTGTCTTTTATAAATATGATAAAACTAAAGACTGTTCAGAGATATGAAGGATCAACACTACTCTATAGGTACTCAAGATTAACATGAGACTGGCAGAAACTGTGTGTGTTACCCTTTAAACGTCTTTGGTGTTTCCATGGTTTCTACAAAATAAAATCACGGGTAACGCGGGTATGATGTCATTGATAGGCAACACACGCACACGGTCCGTGTCCTGGTTAAAATGTATTATTTCTCTGGATTTAAACATTCTTGGAAACATTTGGGATAATGTAAGTACACAAGTCCACAAAATATATAACACTGTTTTTAATCAAAAAATCGTACATGTTGTGCCTTTAATACGTTGGTATTAATGCATAACTTTTAAAGACACACAAAAAAAATTTTGTACGTTTAGATAGATGCTAAAACGTAGAACGTAGAAACGTGGACGTATCGGCAACATTTAAACGTAGCATTATTACGTTTTTACAGCTATAAAATGTTAATTATTTACAAATCTTTCATAATATAAAGATATCAATATAGCATAGTATATCAATATAGTTATGAAGTTATGAAGAAAACCATAACAGACAGACAACAATTTATTTATTGTGAAAATGTCAAAAATGGTACCAAAAGCTGCTGTGTTGCAGGTGCAGTTCTCTCTGGCGATATATCGCAGTTTTGTATGAGGTACAGAGCAGAATTTAAGTTATTAATCCATTAAAATATTCATCCGGCTTCACTCTGTGAAGACACGCATTTCCCAATTTCAAATGTACATTGACTGAAACACGGCATGACACAATCTGTGACGAAGCAGACGAGAGCCAATGAGCGTTTGATATCACTGCCGTGAAACATGTCGTAATGCTTCTTGAGGCGCAATTTGTGAATTTGAATTCATAATAACGAGCGCGGGATTTGACGTTACAGTTCCTGCTGAGAAACGGATTCTAAAGATGTGGATTACAGCGAACAAATAAAATTGATGTCTTTTGTGAATTTATGTTGTGTTTTGGTGTATTTTATGGTTCTATTGTCAGTCGCTGTTTAGGAGAAAACGCCTTTTCACTCACGGCAAACAAAATAATATTACAAAATGGTTAAACAATTAAAGAAATGTTATTAATTTTAAGGTTTTAAAGTGTAGTCTTGTTTAACATTATGAAATCCTCTGAAACGAGTTTGCAGAAGAAGTCACGAACAGTGCAAAATGTTATTATTTCTGAGTAAACTGTGACTGAAATGCGACTGAAAATATGTCATATGACAATTGAATAGTCAAAACATTAATGTCACGATTTTAATATTCATAAATAGGAATACGTACAAATTTGTACGCCGGTAAAGTTGTTCATACGTAAATATTTTTTGTTTTAGTGCTGTCAATACGTCAATATTAAACATTTCAGTATGTATGAAAACGTAAATAGGCCTAAATGTACGTGAACTACACATTACGTAAAAACACACACGTATTCTCATGAGATCACGTTAGGTTGTCTATGAAAGCATGTAGACTGATTTTTACGTGAAGGATGAGGAAAATTGGCTGCAGTTCACTTAATGGCCACCGGTGTCGCTAATAACAAGCGTTTCTGGATTCTACATATAGACCCTTTAAAAAAATCTTACCGACCCCAAACTTTTTAACAGTAATGTAAATGTTTTGATTTTAATATTGTCCAGTATTGGACCAATGTCATTAAACACAGACTTCTGTAAACAAAACAGCAGTTCTCGTTCTGTTGAGCTCCTTTAAAAGACCACTGGAACCACAAACTGACCAGATTCCCCTCACTGACCCCAGAACAGCTCAAAAACCATACAAATGATAATGCCAATACAAACCCCTCCGTGCTGAATTACTCCTCCAGTCCCTCATCTGTTGTGTGCCGGCCGGTTATCAATCACCGTTAAACAAGCTTAAACACGAAAACCAGCACAGGTTTCATTACAAAAGACCATTAATCAGGTTAACTCGGCTGGTTGTGGAACTAATCAACTGCTAAAGCCTTATCGGACTGAAAACACAGCAGATCTGCTGATTCGTGATATGAATTAATATTTGTGCGGTTTATGGAAACATGGGTTACACTTTTGTCATTGTTACAGTGTAATTATATATTTAAGCTACTGAGTAATATTAATTAGCACGTGCTATAGGATTAGGGTTTGGTTTGAGGGTTAGTTGAGGGATGTAATTATGCATAATTTACTGTTATTACTATGGTAAGTACATGTAACATATGTAACAAGTGTTACCGAAAAATGCTTTGTAAAATCATAATTATAAGATTAAACAGTCAAAATGATGAGGTATAAAGTCAAAATTATTATGACATAATATAATTATGAAATAAACTCAAAATTATGAGAAAATAGTAAAAATTATGAGATAGTGATGATAATTATGAGTATGATGAATTTTTTTTTAAATTATGACAAATCATAATTATAGAACAAAAAAACAAAATTTGGACATAACTACGTCATAATAATGAGATATGACTTATGAAATAAGTCTAATTAGATCAAAAATATTACAAGAAAAGTCATAAAAATTAAGGTATGACGTAAAAATATGAAATCATGACAAATCATAATTATGAGGGGAAAAGACAAAATTTGGACATACTATACGTCATAATAATGAGATAACAGACTTATTTCATAAGTCATAATTATGTCAAAATTATACAAGAAACATAAAATTTATGAGATGATAAAGTTGAAGGTATGTTGTAAAAATATGAAATTATGACAAATCTTAATTTTGAGGGAAAAAGACCAAATTCGGACATACTATAGTCATAATAATGAGATTACAGACTTAATTCATAAGTCAAATTTATTACAAAAAAAATCCAAATTAGCAAAATAAGCAACTTCTCAACTTTTTTTATGTTAAACAAGATTCAACTAATTTTTGTACTCAAGTTGATTGTACTTAAAAATTTAAGGCAGCATGTTTTTTACAGTGTATTTTCTGTGATAAAAAAAACATATTTATGTAGAAGCGAAAATGCAATTATATGAAAAGCAAACAGCCTTTTATATCTTACCAGAAACCCAAAGACTCTTTTCTATGTGGCTGCCGTTGCTTTAGAAAACATGATAAAAGCCTTGGAGGAGGAAAACAACAAACACTTACAAGGTCCTGCAGCCACTGGCACTCTGTTAACACTCACTAACCCGAATCCACCGGCCCTCGAGTAACACCTACACGAGCCGACGCTGACCGACGCTGTCTGTATCGTGCTGCGGCCTCTCCACGCTCCCCGCTGGCTCACAGATGCTTGTGCTTTCAGAAACACACACAGACACACACACACTCATCCTCACTGCAGGCCCTTGACGGATACCTCAAGTTCATCACCCCTGCCAGGCCGACCGACGCCAGCCTTTAGCACCATATGGTAAATCACGTTCACACTGGGCAGCGGCAGAATGACAGATTTAGCACAGCAGAAACAGAAACATTCTACAGTAATGGGATATTAGATGTGGAAACGTCAAATATCCAATAGCGGGTCAGTGAACCGGCCTTCTGCTGAAGTATAGATAGCGAACGGGTGCTACTCCAGAAAAACTGCTGGGAAAAACAGCATCTATCTACAAAGTCACTGGCAGGAGGCGTTTGTTAACCGTCTGCAGCGGGAGGAGAGAACATTTACAAAACCACAAACACAGAAATTATATCTGCAGGAACATATACAATTTTGGAGCAGTGCATAATGTCATTTTTTACACCATGACTATGGCGTCATTTTGT
This sequence comes from Rhinogobio ventralis, assembly GCA_039654625.1. Classification (NCBI taxonomy): domain Eukaryota; kingdom Metazoa; phylum Chordata; class Actinopteri; order Cypriniformes; family Gobionidae; genus Rhinogobio; species Rhinogobio ventralis. The sequence goes on along the minus strand of CM077205.1, from coordinate 2,459,719 downwards.
TGCGGGAAAGGTCGTTCAGTGAACGGATGAAAAATATATTTGTGACCCTGGAGCACAAAACCGAAGTCATGCGTCTCACGGGTATATTTGTGGCAATAGCCAGCAAAACATTGTATGGGTCAAAATGATCCATTTTTCTTTTATGCCAAAAAATCATTAGGATATTAAGATCATGTTATACTGTAAATATATCAAAGATGTATTATTAGTGGTAATATGCATTGCTAAGGACTTCATTTGGACAACTTTAAAAGTGATTGTCTCAATATTCGCGTATTTACACAGCTTTCAGATGATGTATGAATCTCAATTTTTTTTTAAATTACCCGTATGACTGATTTCATTTTTATAAAATTTGAAATTATGACGGCAAAAAAAGTTGTCATTCTGACATTCAAAGTCATAATTATGCAATAAAAAGTCTGAATTCTGACATAAAAATTCAATATTATGAGAAAAATAAAAATACACATTGTTTCAAAGCAGCTTTACAGTAAATACCAATGTTAATGTTTATAATATCTTCATGCCTTATAGTCATATTTAGCAGATTGGAACTGGACGACCATATAATTTATATCAAAAAGTCATAATCATGACACAAAATGTCATAGTATGAAATAAAGTCAAAATTAGGAGAAGAAAAGTAAAAATTTGTTGAAATAAACGACAAAACATTTCGAAATTATGGCAAATAATTATGAGAAAAAGTACAAATTCTGACATACTAAGCAATAATTATGCAAAATTGTGACGTAAAAATTCAATATTATGAGAAAAATGTTTCATTTTTACATTGAAACGATGTGTACTGCAGTGAAGTGCTATACACTGTAAAATCCAACAGTTGTTCTTACTAAGACTTTTTAGTAAACTTTACTTAATGTCCAATAATTTGTTGAACTTACTTAAAACCATTTAGTAATCTGAACTATTTGCATGCTATGCCTTTGTTACTTAGAAAACCCAATTAAACATTACTTGACTGGTTTGAGTTCCATTTTGCTAAAGCAAAAAAAAAAGGTTTTTGAGGCGGGGCAATTTTTAATAGACTTTTCACTCATTTCCTCCACTTCCTCTCACCGTTATTGTGATTAGTGTTCCCTTTGGTCGGGCACTTGGAACTTCATTCATATTATTATAATTCTCTTCCTATTGATGCAGCGATGCTACAAGAAATCATAGTTATCTGATTTCAAAGGAAGGGAAGTAATACATATACATACACATATACAGTATATAATTGTGAATTAATGATATATAAAATAACTTTAATTCATGTCAAATAATGATCTTTTAACATTTTTTGTTAACACCTATGGCATAAACTTTTAATTGGGTTGATATAATCCCTCTATATTTGTAACAATATCTTGCATTTGACCAAGCTTGAGTCACACACAGACTTCAGCATTCAGCATGCGAACCACAACAATGGTAACAAGGCTTTTTTATTGTTTTTTATTTTTATTTTTATTATTAATAAGACCTTTACTATTTTATTTGCTGTTGTTATTGGGGTTATACTGACAAAAGACAAATGGTAAAATAAAGCCAAAAATAGTAAAACAAAGCAATTCATTTATTCATGCCGCAATGCACTCTGGGAGCTGGACTGAACTTTTGGGAGTTGACTGAACTTTTGAAATTTGAAAGTTTTATGGTAACCTCTACAAATACACAAGTTAACTCTACAAAGTAGTAGTAAGTAGTATCAAGTCAAAAATTATGACCTAATTTGCTTGAAAATTTTGAGGCAATCAGTTTCCACAGCTTTTCTAAGTAAAGTCAACTTGTTACTTTTTACAGTGTACAAATAAATTAGAAAATGAAATATTGAATTTTTACGTCAGAATTTCGCATAACTTTACAGTAAATAATGATGTTAATGTTTATAATATCTTAATATATTCTTGCCTTATCATTGCATTTAGCAGATTAGTGCTGGGCGATAATATAATTTAGATTTTGCAATTATACAAGCAATAAAGGAGTTGAGATTTGCTATTATATTGATTTAGGTGAGTATATGGGGATAAGCTGGACATGCTTATATATCTAATATTATATAAAGAGCTGGACAATAACAGTTAGATTTTATGAAAATAGTGGTGTTTGTTAAGGCAGCGTCACTATTCCTCATGCTTCTTTATGCTACCATAATACAGACATGAATAATAACTCAAATCATGTGTGTCTTTGAGGAAAAGTACGCACCATTTTCACCTGCTCGACTATAAAACAGACACATATTAAAGGAAGGACTCAAGCCATATCTACAGACCTGAGGATGCGAGACTCTGTTCACACCAGACAGTAAGAAATAATAGCAACATGTTAAAAACAACTCCGACCAACCTCTTGGCAACCACCCAAAACACAAACATTGTGCATTTTCCTCATAAAACATAAAAAAATCTAGTTTTCAACATCCATTACTGTCTCAAGTGCAATATGAAGCTGTCTGGTTCATCCATTTTTTGGTTCAAATGAGTCCAGAAAGTCACAGTCAGACACACCTAGCAACTGCATAGCATCATCCTGGCAACCACCCAAACTGCACACGTTGCAAACATTTTGCACTTTCCTCATAAAACATAAAATCAAGTTTTTAACATCAAGTACTGACTGTAGACCCTTGTGCAATATGAAACTCCCAAACATCCATTTTTTTGGTTCTAAACTTCTCTAAAAAGCACTTTTTAAATCTCTGACCTCTCTCTCTTTCTCATTTTGCTCTTTCATTTGATAGGACAAATGGGTAGATTAAGCGGCACGCTCTGCAAATGTAAATCAGCCCCGGAAAGATCAAACACGGGGAGATGGTTTTGCCATCGGTCCTCAGTGTTTAACTCCATATCTACAGTGTTTCCTCATAAAACCCTCCAAGAATTGAGAGTGAAATTTGCCTAAATTTGCCCTCTATCTCTCTATCACATTATCTCTCTCTCTCTCTCTGTCTCACTCTCTCTCTCTCTGACTGTCTGAATTTGCAAAACCAATGAAATTGTCATATATTTTCTACTGAAGTTTAATGTAAACATGTATTGCTCATTGTTAGTTAGTTAATGCATCAACTAACATTAACTGATGGGAGCTTATTGTAAAGTGTTAACAACAATTTCAATTACATTGCTTTGCATCGCTTCTCATTGCTTTGCAATGTTGTTTTAGGTCCAATCAGGATGTTGAACATTAAGCTTATTGTAAAAGTGTTATCAACAATTTCAATGCAAGCATCACTATTGTAATGTAGTGTTAGTAATGAAGCATGTCGCTGATTTCCAAGTGTTACACTCTATTGCCAAAAGTATTGGGACACCCTTCCAAATCACTGAATTCCGGTGTTCAATCACTTCATGGCCACAGGTGTATAAATCAAGCACTAGGCATGCAGACGCTTCTACAAACATTTGTGAAAGAATGGATCGCTCTTAGGAGCTCAGTGAACTCAAGCGTGGTACCGTGATAGGTTGCCACCTGTGCAATAAGTCCATTCGTGAAATTTCCTGACTACGAAATATTCCACGGCCAACTGTTAGTGGTATTATTCCAAACTTTGTGTGGCCTTCAGATTAGCTCAAGAACAGTGTGTAGAGAGCTTCATGGAATGGGTTTCCATGGTCGAGCAGCTCATCCAAGCTTTACATCACCAAGTGCAACGCAAAGCATGTGGAGACGTGTTCTCTGGAGTGACCAATCACGCTTCTCTGTCTGGCAATCCCATGGACGAGTCTGGGTTTGGCGGTTGCCAGGAGAACGGTACTTGCCTGACTGCATTGTACCAAGTGTAAAGCTTGGTGGAGGGGGGATTATGGGGTGGGGTTGTTTTTCAGGGGTTGGGCTTGGCATACCAAGACAGCATACCAAGACATTTTGGACAATTTCATGCTCCCAACTTTGTGGGAACAGTTTGGGGATGGCCACTTCCTGTTCCAACATGACTGCGCACCAGTGCACAAAGCGCCGGTCCATAAAGGCATGGATGAGTGAGTTTGGTGTGGAGGAACTTGACTGGCCTGCACAGAGTCCTGACCTCATCCCGACAGAACACCTTTGGGATGAATTAGAGCGGAGACTGCGAGCCAGGCCTTCTCATCCAACATCAGTGCCTGACCTCACAAATGCGCTTCTAGAAGAATGGTCAAAAATTCCTAAGCCTTGTGGAAAGCCTTCCCAGAAGAGTTGAAGCTGTTATAGTCGCAAAGGGTGGGCCAACTTCCATATTAAACCCTACGGATTAAGAATGGGATGTCATTAAAGTTCATGAGCATGTAAAGGCAGGCGTCCCAAAACTTTTGGCAATATAGTGTATATTTGTCCCTTAAACCTACACTGAAGAAAGCACTACTTAGCAACATGGGGACAACGTTTGCACGACTCAAGCACCGTTTACATGAGAAAATGTAAAAAAAAAAATTATTTTGCATGTGCACACATTTTTATTCCTTTCATTTGACACTTAAATAAATCAACATTTTTTTTCCCTCGGCTGACTGTAAAATAAGGTTCTTCTGTATTTAACCATTCATTATAAAAGGAAATGGCACAGCGGCCAAAACTCCATCAGGTATTTCTTACTCGCTCGTGCACAGCTAAGAGAGCATAGACTAATGCTCGCTGAAATATGAGCTATGAGATGGCTTTTATTAGGCGCCTGTCTGAAATAATTTACCTCTCTCTTTCATAAACTTTTGCTGTGCTTAACTGCCGCTGCAAGGAAAAATATAGTAAGTCATTAAAAGTCTGTTACAAAAAGTGGCTGTAAAACGAAGGCTTGACCATTGAAGAATACAGGGCAGCGGAAGTCCTGATTCATGTAAATCTGAGAATAACACACCGTGAGCCTCGTAAAGCTAAGAGCGGATAGTGAATATTCATGGTATTACCAAATGGTAATACCATGGTACTTTTTTGTAAGTGAAACAGAGAGCTATACTGGACCGAATATGCTGATTTGTAATTCTTCATGGCCCAAATCACTAAACACCCTCCAAATGTCCATTCAGCACTTCCATGCTTCAACAGGCAATTTATAACAGGTAAGAGTGTGTTTTAATTATTCTAACTCTGTGAAACTTCTGTCTGATTGCTTTTTCCTCTGATCCTTGTAAAAACATCTTTTTGCCTATTACCCAATTAAAATGGGGCTAAGAGGTTGAACAGCGAAGCATACGAAACGCCCCGGAGGATTGCGTCCACCTATGAAAACTGCAACTGGATTTTAGAAGATTTCATTTGGATTTAGACTTCATGCTTCAGAGTATATTCTAGGGAGACCGGACTGCTTTGAGTCTAATTTCAGACCACTAAGAAAATGATTTTTCATACTGCTGAATGTACTGTAGTCTGAAACCTTTGAGGCACAGTTTTTGTTCATGCCTCGTCATTTTCCCTGGACATCTAACAATAATCTTAAATTAATATATTTGTCCTAAACACTAATAGCAAGTAACTTACTATTATTTTGTCAAGTTATCATGTCCAAGGATCAATATCCTGATTGGTCATAAAACAACATTGCAAAGCAATGAGAAGCAAAGCAATGCATTGTAATGTAATGTAATAAAGCAAAGCAAAGCAATCCAATGCATTGTAATGCAATGCAATGCAATGGAAAGCAAAGCAAAGCCATGTAATGTAACGTAAATCAATGCAATTCAAAGCAATGCAATACAATAAAAAGCAAAGTAAAGCAATGCAATGAAAACTAAAATAGAATTTCCTATTTTTCGATAGGTGAAATACAACCTATGAATGTTTTTTATGAGATTCACCTGTTTCTAAATCACAGTCAGTTCAGTCAGGTAATATGTAAATGTCCAAGCGCATATCTGCGGCATTACCTATTCCCCTACAATATCCTTGGCAAATTTGTCTTAAATGTGCCTGACAGGAACATTAACCTAATGTCAAGGCTCAGATTCACTACATGCAGTGAAAATATGCCCGAGACAAAAAAAATCACCCCATTTAAATAATAAATGAGAGTCCTCGCTCGACCTTTCTCCTCAGGTTGTGGAGGTGATGTATGGAGCCCCAGCGGGGACACATTCTACAGCTGGCTTAGCCTGAACTGAGGCAGTCAAAGGAAGCTGATGAAAAGCTGAGCTGAAAGAAGCATGTCCTCTGACAAAGAGCCTCAAGTCTGAGTGAGATGGACTTCATATCAAGTAGGAATATAGTCATCCAAAAAGGAACTTGGCAGCGATCAGACAGCAGATTAGGAAGGGAGAGTGAGAGAACATAAAAGGACGTGGTTAAACCACGTTGGTTGATCTTTAGTGTGACCACCTGATGCATCACTTTCCCAGTACGTAGAGAATGTAATCAAAGATGTGGCAGTCCATCTCCCATCATGCATCTGAAAAAAAAGGCTTTATAGTCAATGTTAAACTGCTGTCTACAACCCAAAATACTTTTGACATACCTTCTGACATATTTTGAAATGAAACATTCAAGTTCAAGTTCAAGACATACATACACCTATAACCTACGAAAGATTTGATAAATTAAATTAAATTAAATTAAATTAAATTAAATTAAATTAAATTAAATTAAATTAAATTAAATTAAATTAAATTAAATAAGAGGCTTTTAAGTCAAATAAAATTTCTTATTTTTTGATATGTAAAATACAAAAGATTTGATTAGATGGTAAAAGTAGTGTTTTTTTTTACACTATATAAAATAAATAAATAAATAAAATAAAGGCTTTTTAAGTAAATGGTAAAAAAATATGCTGTCCGTTTGATCGAACAACAAGCAATATAAACCATTATAATGTTCATATAATTATGTTGCTATAAACAATAATATAATTATATAAACATTATAATGGCTCCCTTATTAGTTCTGTATGATTTAATAACTTGTTTTTGTTATTCATTCACCGTCTCTAAACCTCGCATGTCTTTTTATGGTCTACCACCTGTTCTGCGGTCTACGGTGTTTTAATTAAACTCTGTTATAGGCGTACATCTGACACTGAGCTATAACGGACCCTCGATTCACTACAGTACGGTTCCATACTGATAAATAAATAATGAAAGCATTCGCTTACATATTTTTCTCCTTCTCCCAGCTACCCTTTGAGCGGCAGTGAAATGTTTCTCTAATCACTCATTACACTTCTCACTATTGGATTTCTGTTCCAATGTTCTCGCTTTGCATAGAGGAGGCCAATTAATCCAAACCCTCCAACCTCCAGTCCACAAAGAGCAGAGCACACGAGACAGAGAGACACTGCTAATGCGATTAATGCCGCCCGGCCCCGCCGCGAGGGCTTCAGGTGACGGCGTCCGGCTCTCTGAACATCACAGTGGCCTAACGCCACCCTTCAAAACCTCCAGCCAGGAGCATGAGATGTTAACAGCTTCACACGAGTTACAAAGTGTTTCATTAGGATAAAATGAGCTCCTTGTTAGGTGGAAGTGAAAACACCCCTGTGCAGTTTTTACATAACGACTTTAATTGCAAGTTTTAACAATGCTGTGTTAACCGCGGGCACAACACAAATTTAAACTGTCTTAGGTTAATGAGTCCATTAGTTTAAATGCAATGAGCTTTAATTATTTCCAGCTTGTCAGACCTCACTGTCGTTCTGCTCTGGTAAAAACTCAAAACCCATTTGCTCAACACTAACTTTTTTATTTTATTAAAATTATTTTGTTTGTTCTTGACTAATTAATCATAATGAAGATGGTAATAATAATAATAATAATATCAAATAAAAAAACAAAAATAAATACAAAAATACAAAAAGTAATTTAATATCGAATAAAAAACAAAAATAATAAATAAATAAATACAAAAAGTAATACAAAAATAATAAGAGGTAATTGTTTAATTAATAAGGCAATATAATTTTTTACACTAACATGTAAACTCAAAACACACTTTTATTTAATAATTTATTTACTCCTGACTTTCTAATGATTTTCTAATAAATAATAATAATACAAAATTAAAATATTAATATTAAAAATAAAATTACATATTACAAATATTTAAAAAAATGTGAATAAAAAAAATCTATAAATTTAAAGTGTCAGAGCTTGATGCCAGCAAGTTTCTGAATGTCTACTTTATAGAAATGTTTCCCTAAAATACAACACAAACACACACAAAAAAAACTTTACACAGTCCAAAAGCCACTGCATAACAGGAATGACCCTCTTAATAATGCATAAATATTTGTCTTCTCAAACGTTCATGTTAAAAGCATAATTTAGACAATTTATCTAAAGCTAAGGCTTTTGAGGCTGCTGTGAGAGTATATTGTCTTAAAACAACAATCATTAACATTCAAGCAAACATGCTTGCTAACTCTTGCTGACATTCATTACCAACCAAGGGCACGGGCGGCCATAAATCTCTCCAGCCTTGACAACCAGCTCCGCTGCGCCATCTCTAAAGTACGTACAGACATCTTATAATTAAAAGGTGAAGAAAAACATTCCATTAAAAGGATGCGCATGTAGCGCGCTGGCACGCCGACGTCGTAGATTTAAAAGGGTCAATTACAAGATGCACAGCACAGAGCGAGAACCAGCACACCATTAGCAGTCTGCCACCATCTGTTCCTATAGCAGCACGGCTACATGCTATGATGCTATAAAACCCGTGTGTGTTTTTAAGGGTTGCAGTGCTGAGATAGCGCTCTACGCCATAAAACGTTACGCTGAATGAAGTATATTGTGGTTAGAGATACTTTAATAGACTTCAGGACGGAGGCCAAGACAAAGGAAGATTGAGGAACTGGAGATGTGACTTCATTCCTCAAATACAGGAGATATATTATAATCATATTAAAATCATATTAGTTTGTTTTATTAACACTCTTAAAAATAAAGTTTCCAAAAGGTGTTTTTGCAGTAATGCCATTTGGAGTGGAAGAAAAGAACCTTTAAGTGATCAGTTCTTTAAAGGTGCAGTGTGTGAATTTTAGCGGCATCTAGTGGTGAGGTTGTTGCAATCACACACCGCTCACCCCTCCCTTTTGAAGCACACAGAGAAGCTACGGTGGCCGACACAGGACAAAAATTTTGTCGTTGGAAAGAGCAGAGTATAGCTAGCGCTCTGTAGAGCAGTTTGTCCCTTTAGGGCTATTGTAGCGGATCATGTGATCGAGTCAGTCCAGAGACACAACAGCACAGAGTGGATCAGGTGATCGAGTCGGTCCAGAGACACGACAGCACAGAGCGGATCATGTGATCGAGTCGGTCCAGAGACACGATAGCACAGAGCGGATCATGTGATCGAATCGGTCCAGAGACAAGATAGCACAGAGCGGATCATGTGATCGAGTCGGTCCAGAGACACGATAGCACAGAGCGGATCATGTGATCGAGTCGGTCCAGAGACGGCGCAGACCAGAAAACTTATCGGTTGAATTGCTGTATTTTAAAGCGATATGGAGGAGATTAGGAGGAGAAACGGTTAGAGATTAGGAGGAAACTGCAGCTTTACCGCTCTAGACGAGCTGTGATATAAACTAAACGCTATTGGCTGTTTTAATAAAGGGGAGGAGCTGTTTGATGTCCCGCCCTCTCTTCCTGTTTCAGTGGAAATTACGTCAACACATTGAATAATGCTGCACGTTTCAAGACACTTCAATGGGGCTTTAACTTTAGCTCTTTTTGAACATCCTGCTCATTTTCTTGTCTTTGCATGTAAGGATATGAAAGTTATAATTGATTAAGTGCCTGAGTTTGACCAGAGCATAAGTCTGACAGTCTGCAATACGACTATAATCACTTGTACTCCCTCATATTGGCAGCTGTCTGACGGAACGAGATCCACCCCTGGATTTCTCTTAGCTGATGAATTGAAAACGCCGGCATCGGTCATCTAGGTCAATGCAGATGTTTACTTCCAGCGGAGCAGCTGGCCTTTAAAGGTCAAACAAAGCGAGGCGGTTCAGAATAATTATTACTAACAGCTTTTCCTACTTAGGTTTTCCCAGAATTCGGCTATTACTGATGTCAATTATGAAAACAATTATAGAATGAATTCCATTCTAAATGCACTTTGGTAAAAGCCTGAAGAAAGTCTTTGAATGACACAGATCTGCTATGCCAATGTGCATGAATCTTCTATTCTTTACAGTGGAACATTTTGCAAAAACTGCATCTTATATGGCATTATACACTACCATACCACAGAATGCTGCATGTATACTCATTCATTCCCCTTTAAATCCAATGGTTGATTCTCAGACACAGCCGTGACAGAAAACAAGTTGTCACAACAACAACAAATTTTTAGGCAGCTCTGATTGACATTTCATTTCATACAGAACCAAAGAACAACATAATTGTATTGATGCTCCATTCGCATGTCTACACTCTAGTTTCGACTGCAATAATGGTTATAAAAGTCAGCTCATGTTTGCATAGATTCAGTTTTTATGCCATGTTGTTGCATATAAATTACAGCAGTGCGTAATGCATCATATCAAAAACGAATTCAGTCAACACTTGCTCTTTGCCACCGCGGCCATCTATCAATTACAAGTCACCATCTTTCACTGAAAACCAATGAGTTTGAGCAAAAGCAAAAGGAGCTAAATGTAAATTATTACCTTATTTTTTGGGATTGTCCCATTATCGAAGATTTTTGGATGCACATTGCTCTGCAAGATATTTTTATATGTGTAAAGACAAGTTGCATTGTAACTAAAAAATATATATAATTAGTCCCATAGATAAAGTAACTTTGGATATATATTAAAAATAATATATATTTTCATATTTTGCAGTGTTGCTAAAAGAGTGCTGTAATGGTCTATTTTCCTTTGAGGTCTATGAACAGAAAAACACCAGCTACTGCTCAAAATTACACAATATTTCCAAAAGTTTTGGGACGCCTGCCTTTACATGCACATGAACTTTAATGACATCCCATTCTTAATCCGTAGGGTTTAATATGGAGCTGGCCCACCCTTTGCAGCTATAACAGCTTCAACTCTTCTGGGAAGGCTTTCCACAAGGTTTAGGAATTTTTGACCATTCTTCTAGAAGCGCATTTGTGAGGTCAGGCACTGATGTTGGACGAGAAGGCCTGGCTCGCAGTCTCCGCTCTAATTCATCCCAAAGGTGTTCTGTCGGGTTGAGGTTTAGCCATATGTGACGTCTGTTTTTATGTTGTTTGTCAACACTAGGGGTGTAACGGTACACAAAACTGACGGTTCGGTACATACCTCCGTTTTGAAGTCACGGTTCGGTACAGCAGTTTTACAAAACTGCTTTTTATTTATTTTTTTTAAACAGTGGTTTACTGAAAAAATTGTGTCTGTCCTAAAATGAATTTAATTATAACTAAAAGTTTCTTAAAGATAATGCTGTATAGGGAGCCCTTACTTGCACATTACTATAATATTAAAGGTTAACAACAGAGCCCAAACTATTAGCCTTAATTCAGTTGCTATGTATTTTTAGATATAATAATGAACACTCAATTAACACACTGTATGCAAACATGCAAACTTCACATAAGGCAGTTTTTGCACATGTGCACCGTACCGGAAGTCCTGTACCGAAACGGTACGAATACGTGTACCATTATACCCCTAGTCAACACACATTACATATTATGATTCTGACCCATAATCTTCCTCATTGACTAGTGCTGGCTACTATTCATAATATTTCATGTAGAGTTTTTTCTGTGAATCAAAAGTTAAATGTGTCTAGAATAGTTATCCTGGTTTTCAGTGACAATGAATTATAAACCAAGTATGAAAAATGCCCAGAGCTTTTATGCTATTAGATTTTTTTAAAATGTAATTTGTATCAAGGGGGCATTTCCCACAGGTGGGGTAAAATGTCCCCACTCTGACAAAGCCATTTGCTTTATACATTTAAGCAATTTTAGCTTAAAACGAAAAAGACAAGCTGAAATAACAGTAGATAAATATGAATGTTTATTTATAACCATGCTGAAAATCAGTCAAAATTGTTAGCTGATGCTAACTGTCTAGCTTTTACCCCACAGACTAGGTTTGGGGGGGGGGGGGAAATGTCATTATGAAAATATAATTATATTTTCCTTAAATAATATGTACTCCCTAACTACAGGCCTTATTCTCATTATATCATGAATGTGATGTTCTGCACAACAACAAGCTTTAAAACACTTTTTTCTCTTACTGCTGAAAATTAGATCACTTATTTTGGTCAAATCGGTTTACTATCCGGTACATCACCAATGTAAGCGTCATAGTGAACACTTCTACCCAACTCTTGTCAACATGGTCTATAGCAACAACAAAAATGTATCTTGACTCCATATAGTGATTATTTTGGAAAAAACCCAGGTATTTTGAGCAGTAGGATTATATGAAATATATCATATAAAATTCTATTATTTAAAATCACAAAATAAGCATTCTCCAATCAGTACTTTTTACTTAAGTACAATAAAAATCAAGTATTCAAGTACTTTCACTCAAGTAAAATCGAAAAGGAGTACTTCATACTTTTACTGGAGTAATATTTTATTATACGTATGTACTTTTACTCAAGTACTTGATTTGTGTACTTCGTCCACCACTGGCACAATGCAGTCAGGCAAGTACCGTTCTCCTGGCAACCGCCAAACCCAGACTCGTCCATGGGATTGCCAGACAGAGAAGTGTGATTGGTGACTCCAGAGAACACGTCTTCACTGCTCTAGAGTCCAGTGGCGGCGTGCTTTACCCCACTGCATCCCACGCTTTGCATTGCACTTGGTGATGTAAGGCTTGGATGGAGCTATTCTGCCATGGAAACCCATTCCATGAAGCTCTCTACACACTGTTCTTGAGCTAATCTGAAGGCCACATGAAGTTTGGAGGTCTGTAGCTGTTGACTCTGCAGAAAGTTGGCGTCTTCTGCGCACTGTGACCCTCAGCATGCGCTGACCCCGCTCTGTGATTTTACGTGGCCTAACACTTCATGGCCGAGTTGCTGTTGTTCCCAACTGCTTCCACTTTGTTATAATACCACTAACAGTTGAGCATGGAATATTTAGTATTTCAGGAATGGACTTATTGCACAGGTGGCAACCTATCACGGTACCACGCTTGAGTTCACTGAGCTCCTGAGAGCGACCCATTCTTTCACAAATGTTTGTAGAAGCGTCTGCATGTCAATGATGAATAGATGGAAGGATGGATGGATTGTTGCTAGGGTGTTGCTATGCAGTTGCTAAGGTACTTGGGGTGGTTGCTAAAGTGTTGCTATGCAGTTGCTAAGGTACTCGTGGTGGTTGCTGTGTTGTTGCTAGGGTACTCTGAGTGGTTGCTAAGGTTTTGCTATGTGGTTGCTAAGGTGTTGCTATGCGTTTGCTAGGGTACTCGGGGTGGTTGCTAGAGTGTTGCTAGGGTATTATGGGTGGTTGCTTTGCGGTTTCTAAGGTTCTTGGGGTGGCTTCTAGGGTGTTGCTTTGCGGTTGCTAGGGTACTCAGGGTGATTGCTATGCAGTTGCTAGGGTATTCTGGGTGGTTGCTATGTTGTTGCGATAGATAGATCGATAGATAGATAGATAGATAGATGTAGAATATGCTCATAAAGAATAATGCATTAATATGTGCTTTATAAGCACTAATAAACAGCCAATATATCCTAGTAATAAGCATGATTTTCTCATTACAGTTTATTGGTCCCAAATCATTAACTTTTCCAGTTTGCACAGTTGCACCATTTTTTTCCCCAGACACCAAGATGCAAACACATTTTTGGATTTTTTAAATTAAAAAAAAATGCATAAAAATTCATGAAATGTAATCAGATCTGCCTTAAATGTAGCTGTTGTTGTGACAATGAGTGCATCTTGTTTCTATAATGCATGGGAATCAATCGAGCATATGTTAAAAGTTTTGAAAAATGTTGATCAAAATCAATGGGTGTGATTCATGCAAACCCACTTTTTTCCATTCTTGAAATGCAAATCCTATGTTCTTAACTTTCGTCTAAACAGTTATTAGATTAAATCTCACCCCTCTTGAATGTCATCAGGAGTTGAGCTTGTTTCATGTGTGATACCTGTGCTTTTCACTGCTTTTTTCTACAGTATATCTCATCCAGTGTCTGATCTCATTCAGGGAAAGCATCAAGCAAATCTGCAAGATAATAAAATAATTTAAACTCCAATGAATATTAGATTTTCCCAGTGTGCATTTGCAACAAACACCAGCTACTGCTCAAAATGATATTGTCCAAATCACATATTTTCCCATTGAATTAGAGATTATAGGTCCCAAATCATTAACTTTTTCCAGTTTGCACACCCCCCCCCCCCCCCCCCCCGAACACAACATACAAACAACTTTTTTTCCATTCTTGAAATGACAAAATCTGCATAAAAACGTGAGCTCGTTTTATGTGTGATATCTGTGCTTTTTTTTCTACTTCTCATCCAGTGTCTGATCTCATTCAGGGAAAGCATCAAGCAAATCTGCAAGACAATAAAATAATTTAAACTCCAATGAATATTAGATTTTCTCAGTGTGCATTTGCATTCTCAAACAATATTGTCTCTAGCCACTACAAATGCAGTGCAATGCCTCGAGTTCGTCAAGATCTGTGCAAAGCATATGACTCTACCCACCGTTCGTTTATCAGTCATTCTCGACGATTCTCTAGGTCTGAATACTGGCGGTAGTGTGCACTGTTGAGAAGTCTTAATCACACTCCCCCGAGACTTCCACCATTCAACTTCATCCATACAACAACCCACAAAGTTAAAGAGTTTCTAATGGGAAGAGTTATAGGATCAATACTGTGATTAGCAACAGCCGTGTAGCCATTGTGTGTTGTTAGCAATCTATCGTATCAATGCTGATGCCTGCGGGAAAAGCAGACATGCTGTGAGAAGAAAAGGGGACTCATGGGCTTAACCGCTCGGCCTATTAGAAACTGCTTGGCAGCACCGCGGCAGTCAATAATGAATTTAGCAAGCACCGGTTTTGGACCACGCTCACATCACCTTGAGAATATGCAGCAAGACTAAATATTTGCATGAGGATTTTGCAAGTGTCCTAGTCGAGCGTGTACAGCTTCATTTCTGCAGGTCTGTCAGTTGATGTAATTGGACTGAAGACCTAAAGAGGGCAGCTAAAGGCACAATGCACATTTTGCCAGAGAAACTCAATAACTTACTGAGGAAAAAACATGACATGGCCTTGATTTGATTCCAGATTAAATCTGCTCCACAAAGAGTCATTTACAGTGACAGACTGTATTGATTGTGGTTGGCCTAAGTGTAAGCAAAAGGCTGAAATGACAGTAGGAATTCCCAGCATATGCTTAGAGCATTTCCGCTGTTTTGATTTTAAATGTGACTCGAGTAATAAAAATCCATAAAAGCAAAGGAAATGCATCTGATTATTTTTCTTTAGGATGCACCAGAACAAACATATTTTTACTCTGATATCAATAATAAAAATGTAAATATTGTGATTTATCATTATGCAGTCCACTACACCAAGTGGGAATCATGCAGTGTTTGCCTAAAAAATAAATAGCTCAAGGCAGATTCGAGTGCATGTAAACAAAAGCATTTCAGGGAATATATCACAAACTGAGGTGTGATATACATATTAAATCACATATTGTTTGGACAAACGTCTCTGCTAAACATAAATGCAAAACAATATAACAGGGACTAAATATATATATATGAAACTGCAAGAAGGAAAAAGACTGAGTTTGATGTTTATAGCTACATTTTGGGAGGAAGAATGATTTTTGTAAAAAAAAAAAAAAAAATACTGTTTTCCAGTATAAATATCGAAATATTTTTAAAAAGATACATTTACTTGAGAAGCAAAATGACATAAAATAAGAAATTTTTTTGGACTGCATTTTTTGGACTTAATGCACTATTTAATATTTAATATCATAATCATGAATTGCATTATTTAATATCACACTGGAAAATAACTGTCTTATATTTTGTCAGAATCCTGCTTAAAACACCAGATTTTTGCCAGATGGGAAAGAAAAAATAAGGTTATAGGCCAAGTGAAATTATATTGTTTAAAGAATGTTTACATATTTTTACTAAGAAGAAAAAATATATATATTTTTCTACATAACAGCCGAAAATTGCCATTCTTAGAATCTGTCTATATAATATTGAAAATGTTTGTAGACAAACTTTAAGTTGGCTTGAGAAAGCCTAGCCAGAAAGTAGTTTTAAAAGCTTAAAGTTTGAAGTAGTTTTAAACGATGGATGGATGGATAGAAGGATGCTAGGGTACTCAGGCTGGTTGCTAGGGTGTTGCTATGCAGTTGCTAAGGTACTTGGGTTGGTTGCTGTGTGGTTGCTAGGGTACTCTGAGTGGTTGCTAAGGTGTTGCTATGCGTTTGCTAGGGTACTCGGGATGGTTGCTAGAGTGTTGCTATTCAGTTGCTAGGTATTATGGCTGGTTGCTTTGCGGTTGCTAAGGTTCTTGGGGTGGTTTCTAGGGTACTCGGGCTGGTTGCTAGGGTGTTGTTATGTGGTTGCTAAGGTACTCTGGTGGTTGCTATGTTGTTGCGATAGATAGATAGATAGATAGATAGATAGATAGATAGATAGATAGATAGATAGATAGATAGATAGATAGATGTAGAATATGCTCATGCAGAATAAGGCATTAATATGTGCTTTATAAGCACTAATAAACAACCAATATATCCTAGTAATAAGCATGATGATAAGCAACTAGTTCATAGTGATAATTGGACCCTAAACTAAAGTGCTACTGAAAAAATTAAATAAACAGTTAAACATGAACTCATTTAACACATTTCTCCTTATATAGAACCTTTTTGGCATAAAGCGTTCTTTAAAATTGAGGTAAACCCAATTAACCTTTTTTCTAAGAGTGTGTGAGTTTTTGATGTAGTGTGCATTTGTTCTAATTTCAAGATATGATCAGTGATATATTGTGCATATATCCTTCTCATCAGTGTGTCTGTGGTTTGTTAGCACTGAAGAGCTTACAGAAGAACTTCCTCGAGTAGAAGATGATGTAACTTTCCAGCAATAATCCTCAACTGCACCAGAACCTCACGCGCACACAACCACTTTCAGAAATCAGCTGGAAGGTTTTGAAGAGCACTGCGTCAGGAATTAAAGATAATGAAAGAAAAAAAAAAGACAAGGCAACCGGCTTTTAAGAAGGGTCAATCCCTTCCTAAAGTCATACGTTCATTCCCGCACAACTCTTTGCACACTTTCGACTCAATTAGAGATCTCGGACACTGACAGCCTGCTGGAATTCATTACGGCGTTCCATTACACGCCCATGCGGCCGAGGGGATGAGAAGGGCCAATCAATGCAGTCAGTATCTGTTCTTCTAATCTCTGTAGCCTGTGTCAGCGCTGCTATCTGTAATAGATCTACAGGATTATAGAAATTCCTAAAACACTACTGCAGTCGCCCAGGTTACGGGCTTGTCTGCAACCTGGCCGCCGGAACTTTGCCTCGGCCCGTCTGGCGTGAGGGGAATGCCGGAGGGAGTTAATGACCCGGGGATGGAGGACACGAGGCAGGAGAGGAGGGAAGGCGAGCAAAGACTCCATGTAATTTCTCTAATCCTCGTGGCATTTATACCTCCACTGACAGATAATGAAAATGAAAAATAAAAATAGCGGGTAAACTTTTTTGAACGTTTTAATCTGTTGCATTCTTAACGCAGTTTCTGCCTGGTCAGCAAGAATCGAAATGCTGACTCATAGTAGACATCATATTTAGTGCAGTCTAGACTTCTGACCAACATATCAAGAGACCAACCAGTTTTGTTTTTCGTGCCATTTAGAAGATGGTTGCATAGGAAATGCATGAACCAAAATAATAAACGGCCAGTGAAAAAAACAGTTAAAGGGATAGTTCACCCAAAAATGAAACTTCTGTCATTAATTCCTCACCCATGTCATTCCAAACCCGTAAGACTTTCAAGACACAAATGAAGATCTTTTTGATGGGTAACACTTTACAATACGGTGGACTAATATGCATTAATTCATGCTTAACTAATGCACAGATAATCATGAGTTAATGTATGACTCATAAACAACGAAACCATTTATTAATGATTACTGCATCAGTAACTAATGAAGATTCTGTGCGATTAATAGATTAAGTAATCAGTAAATTGTTATTTGTTAAATGTCATAATGTATTAATTCCCTAATAACATATTATATTAACTAATAATGTACATTCATATGTTAATTACCAAAATGGTCAAAGCCATGTACTTCAACTTCCAGTTGTCTGCTTTAATTAATCATTAGATAATGATTTGCAAAGGTATTATTATGTTATGACTTTACTTGTTGAGGCACATGACTGTTAACTAATTGTTAAATAATAATATATCATTACGCAGCACGTTTGAGCTTCAGCAAGAACCAGTGAGGTTCATTCTCGTGTTACGCAACACGTTTGAGCTTCAGCAAGAACCAATGAGGTTCATTCTCGTGTTACGCAGCACGTTTGAGCTTCAGCAAGAACCAATGAGGTTCATTCTCGTGTTACGCAGCACGTTTGAGCTTCAGCAAGAACCAGTGAGGTTCATTCTCGTGTTACGCAACACGTTTGAGCTTCAGCAAGAACCAATGAGGTTCATTCTCGTGTTACGCAGCACGTTTGACCTTCAGCAAGAACCAATGAGGTTCATTCCCGTGTTACGCAGCACGTTTGAGCTTCAGCAAGAACCAATGAGGTTCATTCTCGTGTTACGCAGCACGTTTGAGCTTCAGCAAGAACCAATGAGGTTCATTCTCGTGTTACGCAGCACGTTTGAGCTTCAGCAAGAACCAATGAGGTTCATTCTCGTGTTACGCAGCACGTTTGAGCTTCAGCAAGAACCAATGAGGTTCATTCTCGTGTTACGCAGCACGTTTGAGCTTCAGCAAGAACCAATGAGGTTCATTCTCGTGTTACGCAGCACGTTTGAGCTTCAGCAAGAACCAATGAGGTTCATTCTCGTGTTACGCAGCACGTTTGAGCTTCAGCAAGAACCAATGAGGTTCATTCTCGTGTTACGCAGCACGTTTGAGCTTCAGCAAGAACCAATGAGGTTCATTCTCGTGTTACGCAGCACGTTTGAGCTTCAGCAAGAACCAATGAGGTTCATTCTCGTGTTACGCAGCACGTTTGAGCTTCAGCAAGAACCAATGATGTCCATTCTCGTGTTACGCAACACATTTGAGCTTCAGCAAGAACCAATGATGTCCATTCTCGTGTTACGCAGCACGTTTGAGCTTCAGCAAGAACCAATGAGGTTCATTCACGTGTTACGCAGCACGTTTGAGCTTCAGCAAGAACCAATGAGGTCCATTCTCGTGTTACTCAACACGTTTGAGTTTCAGCAAGAACCAATGACGTCCATTCTCGTGTTACGCAACACGTTTGAGCTTCAGCAAGAACCAATGAGGTCCATTCTCGTGTTACGTAGCACGTTTGAGCTTCAGCAAGAACCAATGAGGTTCATTCTCGTGTTACGCAACACGTTTGAGCTTCAGCAAGAACCAATGAGGTTCATTCTCGTGTTACGCAGCACGTTTGAGCTTCAGCAAGAACCAATGAGGTTCATTCTCGTGTTACGCAACACGTTTGAGCTTAAGCAAGAACCAATGATGTCCATTCTCGTGTTACGCTGCATATTTGAGCTTCAGCAAGAACCAATGATGTCCATTCTCGTGTTACGCAGCACGTTTGAGCTTCAGCAAGAACCAATGAGGTTCATTCTCGTGTTACGCAGCACGTTTGAGTTTCAGCAAAAGCCAATGAGGTTCATTCTCATGTTACGCAGCAAGTTTGAGCTTCAGCAAGAACCAATGAGGTTCAGTCTCAAGTTACGCAGCAAGTTTGAGCTTCAGCAAGAGCCAATGAGGTTCATTCCCGTGTTACACAACACGTTTCAGCTTCAGCAAGAACCAATGATGTTCATTCTCATGTTACGCAGCACATTTGAGCTTCAGCAAGAACCAATGAGGTTCATTCTCGTGTTACGCAGCACGTTTGAGCTTCAGCAAGAGCCAATGAGATTCATTCTCGTGTTACGCAACACATTTGAGCTTCTCAAGAACCAATGAGGTTCATTCTCGTGTTACACAGCACGTTTGAGCTTCTCAAGAACCAATGAGGTTCATTCTCGTGTTACACAGCACGTTTGAGCTTCAGCATGAGCCAATGAGGTTAATTCTCGTGTTACGCAGCATATTTGAGCTTCTCAAGAACCAATGAGGTTCATTCTCGTGTTACGCAGCACGTTTGAGCTTCTCAAGAACCAATGATGTCCATTCTCGTGTTACACAGCACGTTTGAGATTCAGCAAGTTCTCAAGTGAAGTTTTGGTGCTTTACGTAACGTTATGTAGTGAAATTGATAAATCCTGTTTAACATTTGTGTTGGCTACTATATATAGGCAACCAGGGCACAATACACACTTTATCAGAGAATTTGCTGATTTTTTATCAGAGTTAGTACTGGCTACAGATAAAGTCCTAATTGTTGGTGATTTTAATATCCATGTAGACAATGAAAAAGACGCATTGGGATTGGCATTTAGAGACATTCTAAACTCTATTGGAGTTAGGCAACACGTATCAGGACCCACTCATCGCCGTAATCATACTCTAGACCTAATATTGTCACATGGAATAAATGTTGATACCGTTGAAATTCTGCAGCAGAGCGATGACATCTCAGATCATTACCTAGTATCATGTATACTTAATTTAGCAAAGGCTGCAAAGCCGTCCCCTCGCTTCAAAAATGTCAGGACTATCACTGCTGAGACTAAAGATTTCTTTATAAATAAACTTCCTCATCAGTTTCATCTCCTCAGCATTCCAGATAGCCCAGAGGAACTTGATGTTGCAACAGAAACTATTGACTCTCTCTTTTTCAGCACTTTAGACACAGTTGCTCCTCTGCGCTTAAAGAAGATTAAAGAGAATAGTCCAACGCCGTGGTACAACGAGCACACCCGGGCCCTTAAAACAGCAGCCAGAAAAATGAAGCGCAGCTGGAAGAAAACAAAACTGGAAGTTTTTCGCATTTCGTGGAAAGAGAGCATGATTTCATACAGAAAGGCCGTAAAAACTGCTAGATCTACTTATTTCTCGATTCTCTTAGAAGAAAACAAACACAACCCTAGGTATTTATTCAATACAGTGGCTAAATTAACCAAAAATAAAGCTTCAACTTCTGATGTCTGCCAACAGCACAGCAGTAATGACTTTATGAACTTCTTTACTTGTAAGATTGATAATATTAGGAAAAAAATTATAACCATGCAGCCGTCTACTACTGTATCACATCAGACAGAGCATTGTAGTGTCACTGAGGAAAAATTACATTCATTCACTGCTATAGGAGAAGAAGAATTGGCTAAACTCGTTAAATCATCTAAATCAACAACATGTATGCTCGACCCTATACCGACTAAACTACTAAAAGAGATGCTTCCAGAGGTCATAGATCTTCTTCTTAATATCATTAATTCATCCTTGACTTTAGGATATGTACCGAAAACTTTTAAGTTGGCTATTATTAAACCACTTATTAAAAAAACGCAACTTGACCCTACAGAATTAGTCAATTACAGGCCAATCTCAAATCTACCCTTTCTGTCAAAAATACTAGAAAAGGCAGTGTCCTCACAATTATGCTCCTTTTTAGAAAAAAATTGTATCTGTGAGGTTTTCCAGTCAGGATTTAGACCACATCATAGTACTGAGACTGTTCTCATTAGAGTTACAAATGATTTACTCTTATCATCCGATTGTGGTTGTATCTCTCTGTTAGTGTTACTCGATCTTAGCGCTGCATTCGATACCATCGACCACAACATTCTTTTGAATAGACTCGAAAATTATGTTGGCATTAGTGGAATTGCATTGGCATGGTTTAAATCATACTTATCTGACCGTTATCAGTTTGTAGCAGTAAATTAAGAGATGTCACACCAATCACAAGTTCAATATGGAGTACCGCAGGGCTCAGTGCTAGGACCGTTGCTTTTCACCCTGTACATGCTACCACTGGGAGATATCATTAGGAAGCATGGCGTTAGTTTTCATTGTTATGCTGACGATAATTAGCTCTATATTTCTTCACGCCCTGACGAAATTGACCAATTCACAAGATTAATGGAATGCATAGCTGATATAAAAAATTGGATGACTAGTAATTTCCTGCAACTTAATTCAGAAAAAACTGTATTTTTAATTATTGGACAAAAAAACTCCACATGTAGTAACCTAGAATACTGTCTAACACTTGATGGCTGCTCTGTCAAGTCCTCGTCGTCAGTTAGGAACCTGGGTGTGCTCTTTGATACCAATCTCTCATTTGAAAGCCACGTTTCTAGCATCTGTAAAACTGCATTCTACCATCTTAAAAATATATCTAAATTACGGCATATGCTTTCAATGCAAAATGCTGAACAGTTAGTTCATGCGTTCATGACCTCAAGGCTAGATTATTGTAATGCTCTACTGGGTGGTTGCCCCGCTCGCTTAATAAATAAACTGCAGCTGGTCCAAAACGCAGCAGCTCGAGTTCTTACTAGAACCAGGAAGTATGACCATATTAGCCCGGTTCTGTCAACACTGCACTGGCTCCCTATTAAACATCGCATACATTTTAAAGTCTTGCTAATTGCTTACAAAGCACTAAATGGTTTAGCTCCCCAGTACTTGAGTGAGCTCTTAACGCATTATACTCCATTACGTCTATTGCGGTCTCAAAACTCTGGCCAGTTGATAATACCTAGAATATCAAAATCAACTGCAGGCGGTCGATCCTTTTCCTATTTAGCACCCAAACTCTGGAACAGCCTTCCTAGCATTGTTCGGGAAGCAGACACACTCTGTCAGTTTAAATCTAGACTAAAAACTAGATTTTCAAATAAATATCCAAATAAATTTAATTACTAAACTAAATTATATCAACTACATTACTTGAATATATATGATAATTGAAATGAGCTGATGACATCACCGTTTTCTCCAGAGCGGCTGTACAGCCGAATCAAATTCTGTTAATTATTTTCCTGTTTAACACTGTGAAGCTGCTTTGAAACAATCTGCATTGTAAAAAGCGCTATATAAATAAAGTTGACTTGACTTGACGTTTGAGCTTCAGCAAGAACCAATGAGGTTCATTCTCATGTTACACAGCACATTTGAGCTTCAGCAAGAACCAATGAGGTTCATTCTCATGTGTTACGCAGCACATTTGAGCTTCTCAAGAACCAATGAGGTTCATTCTTGTGTTACACAGCACGTTTGAGCTTCTCAAGAACCAATGAGGTTCATTCCCGTGTTACGCAGCACATTTGAGCTTCTCAAGAACCAATGAGGTTCATTCTCGTGTTACACAGCACGTTTGAGCTTCTCAAGAACCAATGAGGTTCATTCTCGTGTTACACAGCACGTTTGAGCTTCTCAAGAACCAATGAGGTTCATTCCCGTGTTACGCAGCACATTTGAGCTTCTCAAGAACCAATGAGGTTCATTCTCGTGTTACACAGCACGTTTGAGCTTCTCAAGAACCAATGAGGTGCATTCTCGTGTTACGCAGCATGTTTGAGCTTCAGCAAGAGCCAATGAGGTTCATTCTCGTGTTACGCAGCACATTTGAGCTTCTCAAGAACCAATGAGGTTCATTCTCGTGTTACGCAGCACATTTGAGCTTCTCAAGAACCAATGAGGTTCATTCTCGTGTTACACAGCACGTTTGAGCTTCTCAAGATCCAATGAGGTTCATTCTCGTGTTACACAGCACGTTTGATCTTCAGCAAGAACCAATGAGGTTCATTCTCGTGTTACACAGCACGTTTGAGCTTCAGCGAGAACCAATGAGGTTCATTCTCGTGTTGCGCAGCATGTTTGAGCTTCAGCAAGAACCAATGAGGTTCATTCTCGTGTTACCCAGCATGTTTGAGCTTCTCAAGAACCAATGAGGTTCATTCTCGTGTTACGCAGCACGTTTGAGCTTCAGCAAGAACCAATGAGGTTCATTCTCGTGTTACACAGCACGTTTGAGCTTCAGCAAGAACCAATGATGTCCATTCTCGTGTTACGCAGCACGTTTGAGCTTCAGCAAGAACCAATGATGTCCATTCTCGTGTTACGCAGCACGTTTGAGCTTCAGCAAGAACCAATGAGGTTCATTCTCGTGATACGGAATACGTTTGAGCTTCAGCAAGAACCAATGACGTCCATTCTCGTGTTGCGCAACACGCTTGAGCTTCAGCAAGAACCAATGATGTCCATTCTTGTGTTACGCAGCACGTTTGAGCTTCAGCAAGAACCAATGATGTCCATTCTCGTGTTACGCAGCACGTTTGAGCTTCAGCAAGAACCAATGAGGTTCATTCTCGTGTTACGCAACACGTTTGAGCTTCAGCAAGAACCAATGAGGTTCATTCTCGTGTTACGCAACACGTTTGAGCTTCAGCAAGAACCAATGAGGTTCATTCTCATGTTACGCAACACGTTGAGCTTCTCAAGAACCAATGATGTCCATTCTCGTGTTACGCAGCACGTTTGAGTTTCAGCAAAAGCCAATGAGGTTCATTCTCATGTTACGCAGCAAGTTTGAGCTTCAGCAAGAACCAATGAGGTTCATTCTCATGTTACACAGCACATTTGAGCTTCAGCAAGAACCAATGAGGTTCATTCTCATGTGTTACGCAGCACATTTGAGCTTCTCAAGAACCAATGAGGTTCATTCTCGTGTTACACAGCACGTTTGAGCTTCTCAAGAACCAATGAGGTTCATTCTCGTGTTACACAGCACGTTTGAGCTTCTCAAGAACCAATGAGGTTCATTCTCGTGTTACACAGCACGTTTGAGCTTCTCAAGAACCAATGAGGTTCTTTCTCGTGTTACGCAGCACATTTGAGCTTCTCAAGAACCAATGAGGTTCATTCTCGTGTTACACAGCACGTTTGAGCTTCTCAAGAACCAATGAGGTTCATTCTCGTGTTACACAGCACGTTTGAGCTTCTCAAGAACCAATGAGGTTCATTCTCATGTTACGCAGCACATTTGAGCTTCTCAAGAACCAATGAGGTTCATTCTCGTGTTACACAGCACGTTTGAGCTTCTCAAGAACCAATGAGGTTCATTCTCGTGTTACACAGCACGTTTGAGCTTCAGCAAGAACCAATGAGGTTCATTCTCGTGTTACGCAGCATGTTTGAGCTTCAGCAAGAACCAATGAGATTCATTCTCGTGTTACACAGCACGTTTGAGCTTCAGCAAGAACCAATGAGGTTCATTCTCGTGTTACACAGCACGTTTGAGCTTCTCAAGAACCAATGAGTTTCATTCTCGTGTTACACAGCACGTTTGAGCTTCTCAAGAACCAATGAGGTTAATTTTTGTGTTACGTAGCACGTTTGAGCTTCAGCAAGAGATTTGTTCTCGCAGATCAAGCAGGTTCGGTTGAGCTTGAAGTTTGCTGATCAATGTTTAAATGTGAATAAAAGCCAAAATTAAATCTGATGAAATTATGAGATGAAAACACGTAAAACTCACAACATCAGACTCGGAATTATAGGTTTCTATGGCAAAATTATCAACTGCAATATGAATCTGCAGCGGTCATGTGGTACAAGTCAGTGGTCAGAAAATTCTGAATTTACAAGTTGTAATTATGAGTTCTACAAGGCTGTGTATGCTTTCTCTTGTTATGGTAATTATGATATGGCATGAACGCACCTTGAACTAAAATGTGTAACGGACTGTAGGAAGAGTGCATCTAACCAGCATATTAAGTGAGCATGCAGGGTTTTTTGTGTATTTAGGGGATGAGTTCATAAGAAATTCATGGGGAAAAAATGCCATTGGAAAAATGAATGAATGGAATGGAAAACCCATGCAGAATGAAACCCAGTTAAATTATTGCCCAGCAGCAGTTGTTTGCACAGAAACCACTAAAGAAACTAACCTGAAATGTGTATCAGACTGTACAAAGATCTGATGCAACTTGCATTGCAAATTTTGTTAAATCCATTGATGTGATTTGTTCAATCCCAGACTCCTGGAATTTGTGCATAATTCTGATTGGAACTCATGATTGTCACAGATGCTTTCCATTATTTGTAAATCTGAAAATATGGGCTGCACTGGAACTACAGAAACCTATGGAAAACAGCAATAGAAACCACATGGATATGCTTCAAATGCAAAAGCAAATCAAATATGAAAGTGTAAAGAAAACATCTTGTTTTATTCTGTTAGTTTCAGCAAACAGGACAATACATCAGCTCACAGCCATGGATGCATGAGAAAGGTTGAGTGCATCTCATTGAAATGGAAAGATAATTTGATATAATTAATTGAAAAATAAGTATGTGCCTGATGGTGTGATTGTGATAATCAGATCCTTCAAGAGCTTCATACTTTAATGATTATTAAATCATAGAAAAATATCCATCACAGAAACAGTGAGCGATAATCATAATTAATGATGTGGAAATCATTGAGTCAGTCATTTAATAGCACTGTTGTCAAACTGAGCTCAGAATATCTTTGTTGCAATGTCAAATACTGTATCTAGCTGCAGTTTTTACATCACCATAATATATATATACATGAG
>CM077205.1:2250619-2415619 GCA_039654625.1 Rhinogobio ventralis | reverse complement strand
TGCATACATTTAAGTATTTTGAGAGTGTAGAGCGACCGACTCGATTACGTCATTCGCAGTGCTTCACAGGAGTGAGCAAGCGCTAAAGAGTTATGGTGTGTTCAAGTCATGTCAGAAAGATTGTATTTACGAGTTGAACGCCACCACAAAGTCGTAAATGCCAGTGGGAAGCTCAGGCTTTTCTCTGAACCTCGGGTTTACGAGCGAGTGAGAAACATGACGGAATACCACAATACTGAGAGATATTTTGCAGTGACACTGTCAGTTTTATTTACAACAAAATTAGCTAATTGCCTGCGCAAAATACACTGCCCAGACAAAAAAAATTATGTTTGGAGTTAAATAGGCAAATGCATAAGAGTCTATGATTGCATCATTATTGCAGTGATTATTATGTTTCTAGCATGTTATATGTTTGGCAACAGTTCTTCTAACCCTAATTGATGGAGTGTGTAGCTTTTCATTTCTTAAACAACCATCTAGGAAGACACATCGTGGCCATATACCAGGATGATAATGTCAAGAATCATCAGGCTCAGACTGTGAAAGAATGAAGAATCGTTTCCACACATGAATCGGCACCTCTGAGTCCAGAGCTTAAATTCACTGAAAGTCTTTGGGATGTGCTAGAGGAGACTTTACAGAGTGTCGGACTCTTGCATTGGAAATACAAGATCTTGACCAAAAATTCATGCACCTCTTGATGGAAATAAATGTTGTGATGTTATCTCCATCAAGAGTTGCATCATTTTTTAGTCAATATCTTGTATTGAAAATACAAAGATGTTTTAATAAATGAAAAGCTACACACTCCATCAATTAGGGTTAGAAGAACTTATGCTAAACATATAACATGCTAGAAACATAAAAATCACTGCTATACTGATCCAATCATAGACTCTTAAGCATTTGCCTATATATTTAAATCCAAACTGTGACTTTTTTGGCAGGCCAGTGTATGATAGCACTGTAATATACATATATTATGCAAAAATAAAGTTTACAGTGGCTTAATAAATTCATTAAAAACATAAAAAAGCTAAACATTCCTGATGCACATTCTTTGTTCTTTCAGTTAAGTAGAGTTGTCCCCTTGTAGTCAATAATTGTATCCCTTAAAACTCATCTTCGATCACCAAAATGACAAAGTTTTTTTCTTGTGAAAAAAAAATCTTCATGCCTTAAAATAGCTTGAGTGTAACTCTACACCCTTGCTTAATTTAGTACACGGGTATATGCATATGCAAATTAGCCCCGCCTCCACTCACTCACACCAGCTCAGATTACCTGATCCACTCGCTCAACTTTACTGTAGTAAACGCTGTACAGTGGTTTCACTCTTTACAACGTCGGATAACTTTTGCTTAACTATGTTATCAAACAGCTAATAATGTGTTAATGTTACACAAACCATATTCCCGTTCGCCATCTTACTCTGCTTTCTAAAAATCAGCATTGAATCTGATTGGTTGATGAAAGTTCTAAGGTGTGCAGTTACATTACAGTTCCATATCACTCCTCCAAATGATTTCAATTATTTCAAAGGTCTTTACAGCCTCACTAGCATCAATAATAATAATAATAATCAAAAAAGGTACAGTAGATCCCACGCTATCCCCTTTCAAGTATATTAGAGCTTTATTTACAGGTCTGAAAATAGCTGCCCATGGCCTTACCAAGCACAGATTAATCATGCTAAAACCAGGAGCTTGTGTTAAGAAAGTAAATATCACTTGTGATGTCATGTTGACTCTTCAACAGATGAGAAACTTCACTATTTTCTGTATTTCAGTAGAAATCTGTGTCTTTAACTCGGCCCTCTGCCAGAACGTTTCCTCCCGTGATGGCAGAATGAACAGGTGTCGCTTGACAAAACCGTCCCAGGCGTCTGACTAATTGTGGGCAGATTGTTAGCAGATGTTGTTGACGTGATGCCACAGCAGGGCTGACGGGGCCTTGACAGGTCTCAGGTCAGCAACGAGAGACTCTGCCTTCCCTGTATTCATCCTTCCTGCCTTTGGCCCCTGCGCTGTCATGACACAATGTGACTATCTGCGGCCGTGCAGCTGTCGAAATTCATTCAGCACGGCTGGCAGACACCCGCGGGCGCAGAGCACCTCGCTCAGCTGGTTTCGGAGAGAAGAACAGAAAGGCATATGAAACACGCCACGACAAATCCAGAGGTCTGCGTGTGCCGGCCTTTTGTTTTGTGCCGTGAAATTCCCAGCTGAGGATTGAGGAGCTTCATAATGTGCTCAGCTTTGTAACAGCATTGAGTTTAAAGTAGCAGACTCAAAAGATAATTTGAAGAAACAAAAAAACTCTTGTTTTTGGAAAATGCATAATTTTTTACAGAGTGTCTATTTACACTAAATGCAAATAGGCCGCCTTGTTGGCAGAGGCTATTTACACTAACTCCGCCCACTGACGTCTGATTGAGCCAGACAAAATTACAGAAGACGCTGGATTATCAACAGTAGCAATAATGTAGGGGTACGGCGCATGGCAGAAAGTTTTGATGCAAATTGACCCGACTTTGAATCCGCCTTTTGCAAAACTCCCTTTATTCCCTTTTCCCATCACATATAAGATCAGAAAGGCATTTATTTTCAATAAAAATGCAGAAAATATTTGAAAAGTGATAAATATAATCATTTACACTCTATGTTATTATTGCATACCATTTAATGTACAACAACACTGAGGTGCAAACAGTATCTGCCACTATTTATAAGTATAAATAGCATCTGAAGTCTTTGTTCTGGATCGGGGCGAGCTACCACCATCACACAGAGCTCCCAGACACCTCTGGATTAAACTGGAGGGACGCCATCGTCCGGTGTCTGGAGAGTGTCTACCGCTGGTCCAGAACCCAGCCGGTCCCAGAGCTTGTTTCACCACCTGCAACCACAGAGAAATCATGTGTGCCCCCCGCAGATGGAGAGCTACCACCCGCCGCGATGCGTCAGCCAGTGTCCGAGTATCAGAAGTCAGAGCTGACCCTCGCCCCAGAAGTGTGTCTGACCAGGATTGTGAGCCTGCAGCATCAGTGGCCGAGGGTATTTTGGGGGATTTAGAGACTGAGGACTGGTTGATGGTCTTCAGTGCAGAGGTATCATCTCCGACCCTATTTCTGGTTTTTCAACTCTGTTTCTGGACAGCACTATGGACTGTTTGGACTCTTTATCCGTTTCATCAGAACTTTCATCGCTGTTTCTAGACAGCACAGACACCTACATGAACTATGTACTATGTACGTCAAATTCCATCTGCCTCCATCACTGCCCTGCTCAGCCAGTCCTCCAGCCCCGCCTCTGCTGGAGGTTTGCAGCCCTTCGTCATCTCCTGTAATGCCAAGCATTTACGTCAAGCCTCAGGTCCCACAATCACCATCAGCGCCTGGAGTGGATACATCCCGTGGCTCCGCCTCCGGCCTCAGATCGTCTCGCTCCGTCTCGGCCTGTCGGCTCCACCTTGGCTCCTCCCACCTTGCGGATCTTCCGCTATGCTCCGTTCCTTCACCCCTACGGCTGCAGCAGGCTCCTCTTTCCCTGTCCTCCATCACCTAGCATCGCCTAGGCCTCCTGTGCCAGTGACGTCGCTCATCTCCAACAGCTCTCCATCTGCACCCTGGGATCCATTGGCTCCGCCTCTGTTGGTTGTCCCTCAGTTCACATCAGCCTCCACACCAACTTGGCTTCTCCCTCCCTCGTCATCTCTTGGCTCTCTCATTATCTCCTCTCTTCCATGTGTCTTCACCTCGATCAACTCCAAAGCCTCCAAACTTAACAGGTAAGAAAGGCTTTTCAGTTCACATCTGCAGTCTGCTACCTGGATCCTGATGGAGTTGGATCTAATAGAAATTGCAAGGCTTCCTCCAATTTTTCCTGCCAGCTGATCCCGAACGACTGAAATTATCCCACCAACAATCAGCAGGGAACAACTAAGCAAATAATAAAAAGCAACTAACCATATAATCATGATTATGGCAACATAAACAGATATTTAAAGGAGAGGAGAAACACTTTGCATACCATTTGCTGCTGTTACATGTTGTGTGACACAAAAACCACAAATAAAACTATACAATATAAAATAAAACCCATAGATTAAGTATGGGTTTAACCTGCAATGCAATGAGGATCATTAAACATGGACTGCATTGAACAATATTGCAATTGTGAGGTGAACTATTGCCTGCCAAAAGCATGAAACCACTGAGCAGACATTGAAACCATCAACTAAACATTCAAACTCATTTCTCTCCCCCTCTCTACATATACTGTTTATATATAGTGCTGCTTGAAAGTGCTGTCCTGAATAAGATATTTTACATAAAAGATGTTCACATATAGTCCACAAGACAAAAAAATAGCTAAATTTATTAAAATGACCCCGTTCAAAAGTTTATAACCCTTGATTCTTAATCCTGTGTGTCCTCCAGCTCCTGCAAATTCTTCAGTTTTTTACAGCATTTTTTAGTCTTGTGGACTATGTAAACATCTTTTATGTAAAATATCTTATTCAGGACAGCACTAAATAATGATGATCCCTCTTATTTTCTGCAAGGGGTTCACAAACTTTCAAGCACCACTGTATATATGAAATTGTACTCTAGGAAAACACCTCTTTCGGCTGAAGACATATAGGCCAATGTTCAGGATATTCAAGGAAGTTCTCAAGGTGCCAGGTGAAACAAACCATTATTTTTAACAATAATCTTTCAGTTTCATCCCATCTTATTCTTTTCCTTCTGCCAGCCCAAGATGAAATAATCACATAATGACATCCTGTCAGGTCGGCATCACATTAATCCTGACATAAACAGTGCTATCGACAGAGCCATTTTTAATGAAAGGCAGGCAAAAAGGGAGGCAAGGCGACAGTAATTGTTCTAATTTGGAGTGGATCGATGGTTTTGGCAGAGCACAAATCACGCAGCTACGCAGGCATATAAAAGCAGCCTGTCAGACGTCCCCACGCTTACTGCCAAACGTCCATGCAAGCACACTTGGCACGTTGCAGCGTCGGCAAAGGTGGCATGCCAAGATTTCCGGTTCCCTTTTCAAACAGAATGGCTTTCGTAGTGTTATATAGTGCACGGATGTCTTTTAACACACAACTCAAATGGTGGCAGGTTAAATTAAGGCACGGCTGCTTCTGTGTCAAACTCAGATGACAATAATATCCAGTACAAAGGCAAGAAGAAGCTTTTCTGTTGCTCAAATTAAGGGGTGAAACATCTATGATTCTTCAAATCAGGCAGCTTGTTGAAGAGAGCTGTGATAATAATTATAAAATATGTTTACGCATGTGTATATTTTAGTGCTGTCATTCGATTAAAAAAATGCGATTAAAACACTTTTTAGTCTTAACTGCATAAATTATCAATTAAATATAGATAAATCCTTATTAAAACTAAAATTTTCTCTGTTACCTTTGTTCCTTAATCAACATTAATGACAGACATCACAGCCACTGGTTTATTGGGCTGCTGTCACTTTAAGATCTGCCGCTGCCGAACATGACACGGATCTGACGTGCTGTCACATGCATCTCATTTCCTCACAACTCTTTAAGTTCATTTAAGACGTTATTTAACTCATTTAGGACTGCTCTTATGAGAATACTCTGTAAAAAAACGGGCATGTTGGCATAATTCTGTGTGTTATTGTTCGTTGCACGAAAGAGAACTGGATTCTGGCGCGCGGTCTGTGCGTTCTCATTGTCTTGACACATTTGAATGGTTTAAAAGCATTTGCATGAATAAGAGCGTGATCATATAATATAACACTAAACAAAGGATGAAAATAAAAAACGGATGCTGCGTAAAATATTTTTAACATTGACAGCACTGGTATATACACTGATCAGGCATAACATTATGACCACAGGTGAAGGGTGAATAACACTGATTATCTCTTCATCACGGCTCCTGTTAGTGGGTGGGATATATTAGGCAGCAAGTGAACATTTTGTCCTCAAAGTTGATGTGTTAGAAGCAGGAAAAATGGGCACGCGTAAGGATTTGAGCAAGTTTGACAAGGGCCAAAATGTGATGGCTAGACAACTGGGTCAGAGCATCTCCAAAACTGCAGCTCTTGTGGGGTGTTCCCGGTCTGCAGTGGTCAGGATCTATCAAAAGTGCTCCAAGGAAGGAACAGTGGTGAACCGGCGACAGGGTCATGGGCGGCCAAGGCTCATTGATGCACGTGGGGAGCGAAGGCTGGCCCGTGTGGTCCGATCAAACAGATGAGCTACTGGAGCTCAAATTGCTCAAGAAGTTAATGCTGGTTCTGATAGAAAGGTGTCAGAATACACAGTGCATCTCAGTTTGTTGCGTATGGGGCTGCATAGCCGCTGACCAGTCAGGGTGCCCATGCTGACCCCTGTCCACCGCCGAAAGCACCAACAGTGGCACGTGAGCATCAGAACTGGACCATGGAGCAGAAGGTGGCCTGGTCTGATGAATCACATTTTCTTTTACATCACGTGGATGGCCAGGTGCGTGTGCGTGGCTTACCTGGGGAACACATGGCACCAGGATGCACTATGGGAAGAAGGCAAGCCGGTGGAGGCAGTGTGATGCTTTGGGCAATGTTCTGCTGGGAAACCTTGGGTCCTGCCATCCATGTGGATGTTACTTTGACACGTACCACCTACCTAAGCATTGTTGACCATGTATACACCCTTTCATGGAAACGGTATTCCCTGGTGGCTGTGGCTCTTTCAGCAGGATAATGCTCCTGCCACAATGCAAAAATGGTTCAGGAATGGTTTGAGGAGCATAGCAACGAGTTTGAGGTGTTGACTTGGCCTCCAAATTCCCCAGATCTCAATCCAATCGAGCATCTGTGGGATGTGCTAAACAAACAAGCCTGATCCATGGAGGCCCCACCTCGCAACTTACAGGACTTAAAGGATCTGCTGCTAACATTTTGGTGCCAGATACCACAGCACACCTTCAGGGGTCTAGTGGAGTCCATGCCTCGACGGGTCAGGGCTGTTTTGGCAGCAAAAGGGGGACCAACACAATATTAGGAAGGTGGTCATAATGGTATGCCTGATGTATGCCGGTGTATATTACGGTGGCTGAGAGAGCTCAACACGATGCAACTGAAGAAAACCTGCAAATAGAAAAAGCACCAGCAAATGAAGAAAACATCTTCATCGGTTTGACAACACATGTGCTGCAAAAGTTCAGAACACAACAGTACACATACCATCAGGATGTTAAAATAAACAAAAAAAACTCACCTTCCAGGTCATCAACCACACCACTGAAGAGTAAACACTGAACAATAAGCGGTCCCAGCCATTTTATTAACCATTTTACAATTCTCAGGGGGGCTTGCATGAAAATTTATTATTATTAATAATAAATTATTATTAATAAATAATAATTTATTTAATAATTTACTTGATTTTATTATCATTGTTGTCCATCATTTTGCGAGTAATTGTTGATAAAGACAAATGTCACTTCACAATATTGGAAATGTCTGCGTTTTGAACCATGAAGGCAAGTCAATGGATATCACACAAGCAATTGTGCCAACTTTGAAATCCCTTTGTTTCGTCTGAAATCCCAGTCAATTATTCACTGCAGAAAGTGAAGGCTTGAGCTCGCCGGGCCTGGTTTTGCAGCGCGTTTCTGTATTTGGTTCTGTTGTAAATTTTTGCATGTCAAAATGCATGAAAGTGTTGTCAAACTGATGAAGATGTTTTCTTAATTTGATGGTGTTTTTTCTATTTGCATGTGTTTTCTTCAGTTGCAGCGCGTTGAGCTCTCTCGACCACCGTAGTGTGTATATATATATATATATATATATATAACCTATGAATTACATGTGTACACATTAATGAAAAATACTTTATTATAATAAAATAATTATTATAATTGCATAAAAATTATCATACAGTTGCATGCCCGTTACGTATTCCAGTAAATAAACGCTGTCTGCAATTTTAAGGAAGATAATTGATTCTCATTAGCTCCAGTTTCTTGGCTATGTTTCATTAAATATGAAGTACACACACATAATTGCCTATTTCAAAAAAGCACATATGGTGTCATATTGAAAATGCTGAATTGAATCCAGAGTTATGAAGCATTTCTCATGCCCAGCGCAGCAAAATGACTTAATGTCACTCACTAACTCAACGGCAGGTGCTCGTATAGTGAGCCGCCATTAGGTGAAATTTAGTTTCATGCATTTATTTAAATCAGTTTAGAATCACACCTGAGTAAATATGCTTACCTGGGCAAAAAGGTGCTAGATTTTATTCACATGTCAAGAGAGAGGCAATACAGAATGCAGATAAACCCAATGCACTGGTTGAAACGTGCAGCTCTAGTGACTAAAAAATAGGCAATTGTTCAGTATCTTCAGTTACATAACTGTTCATAATTATTATGTGAAAAGAATCATGTGTGAGTCTCGGTCACAGATTATCTATGTGTAATTCTCAATTATTTCCACATATCTGGGGTTTTCCATGTTGTAAATGAAGCTCAACTGGTTGTGTCAAACCTGTCAGGCTTCTATAGAAAGAGGGTTATTATGGTTAAAGAGAATTAAAGTAATGCATTATGAGCAATAGTTGACTTACAGTTGAACAGAGAACATGGACTAATGATAAATTAAACAGGTGAAGAAAAATCCCATAGACGCAGATTGAAGGAGGGACCCGAGCCTCGCCAAGGACAATAACTAGAACAATATAGTTCTACAAATCACTCTAAAAATAAAAGGATAGCAGAGTCCACACCAGAGAAACAATATGTTCAGAATGATTTTTTTTCCAGCTGATGAATGATAAAAACATTGGCCAATCAGAATCAGAATCAATCCTAAAATCCCAATGAAATCAAAATAGTTTGGCTTTTAATATGAATATGTTAACCTTGTGTTGTCTAGCTAGTGTGCTCCAAAACAATGACACACTTAGAAGATATAGACATTTAAAAATGACAATCTCTCACTTCCTCCAAAATGGTCCAATCAAATGCTCTCTAGAATCTGAAGCCCCGCCCCCTACATTATTTACATTTAATCATTCAGCAGACGCTTTTATGCAAAGCGACGTACAAATGAGGAGAGCAATAGAAGCAATCAGACAAACAAGGGGCAACAACATGCAAGTGCAGTAACAAGTCTCAGTTTGTCTAGCACAGTTTTGTTTTGTTTTAAATAAAGAGAAAACCGAAGAGAATAGTTAAGTTAGTTAAGTGCTGGTCTTAACTGGTCAGGAGCTGCTGGAAAAGATGTGTCTTTAGACGTTTTTTGAAAATGGCTACAGACTCGGCTGCTCGAATTGAGATAGGCAGCTTGTTCCACCAGGTGGGAACGGTCCAGGAAAAGGTCTGTGAGTGATTTGGCACGGCACTACGAGGCGTTGTTCACTTGCAGAGCGCAAGTTTCTGGAGGGTGCGTAAGTCTGAACAAGCGAGTTTAGGTATATTGGTGCAGAGCCTGTGGTTGATTTGTAGGCAAGCACTAGGCAAGGCAAGGCAAGGTTATTTATATAGCACATTTCATACACAATGTTAATTCAAAGTGCTTTACATAGAAAATGAATTAAAATAGTGATAACATATGCATAAGGAATACCATGTATAAGAATTAAAAATAAAAACAAGGATAATTAAAACAGTTGTAAAGAGAATTTAAAAATAAGAATAAAATGATGATAAATAGATCCCTAACTGCCTGATTCTCTAAATTCGGGGTACCTCTATCTGAGATGGAAGAGATGGAGCAGGTTCGCAATGTCTCCTGGACCTTACAAGTCGGTCCAAGATGGGCTCCTGTAGGGGACGTTACCTATGCCCCGCAGGGCCTCCCCTTTCTTGAGTCTGCTTCTTTGCACTGTGTGCTATCGTTTTACCTATGCCTTTAGCACATAACGGCGCTATCAGCGACTTCTTATACCATTAACCCTTAGTATAATTATGCCTCACTCTTCACTAGTGCCTTGAATTTGATGCAAGCGGCTATTGGCAGCCAGTGCAAACTGATGAAGAGAGGTGGGCTTTCTTCGGCTCGTTGAAGACCACCCTCGCTGCTGCATTCTGGATCAGTTGCAGGGGTTTGATAGTGCATGCCGGAAGGCCTGCTAGCAGAGCATTACAATAATCTAGTCTGCAGAGAACAAGAGCTTGGATCAGGAGTTGTGTGGCCTAATCTTCCTAATGTTGTATAACGTAAATAATGCAGGACCGTGCTGTTGCAGTAATATGGTCAGTGAAGTTTAAATGATCTTCAAATCACAACTCCAAGGTTCCTGGCTCTCCTGGAAGGAGTTATGGTTCATGAGTCTAGCTGAATGGAGAAATTGTGATGAAGTGCTGGGTTGGTTGAGACCACAAGCAGTTCGGTTTTCGCAAGGTTGAGTTGAAGGGGATGGTCCTTCATCAAGCCAGAAATGTGTCAGGCAGGCTGCAATACGAACACCAACTGTAGGATCATCTGGTTGAAATGAGAAGTAGAGTTGAGTGTCATCAGCATGTCATCACCATAGCAGCATGTTGTGACTTAGACACCTCACCCCTCCACGACACCCTGAAGGACCTACCTGAGAGATAAGACTTGAACCACAGGAGTGCATTTCCTGAGATGCCCATCTTCGGGTGTTGATAGGAGAATCTGATGGTTGACAGTGTCAAAAGCAGCAGACAGATCCAGCAAGATAAGTACTATGGATTTGGAAGCTGCTCTTGCCAGTCTCAGTGCTTCAGTAACCGAGCGCAGGGCAGTCTCAGTTGAGGGGCCGCTTTTGAAGCCGGATTGGTTGTTGTCCAGGAGGTTGTTCTGTGCAAACATAGAGAGTTGGTTGAACACAACTCGCTCAAGTATCTTTGCAATAAATGGAAGAAGGGATACCAGTCTGTAGTTTTCTAAAAGTACTGGATTTAGAGAGGGTTTCTTAAGCAGTGGGGTTACCCTGCTTAAATGCTGTGGGAAAGGTCCTGGTGTGAAGAGAGGAGTTGATGATGTGAGTGAGTGCAAGAGTAACTGAAGAAGAAATAGCATGTAGTAGATGAGTGGGGATAGGATCAAGCGGATAGGTAGTGGGTTGATTGGAAAGGATGAGTTTGGAGACTTCTGCCTCAGAGAGCGGAGAGAAGGAGGGGAGAGAGTGCGTGTTAGCTGTTAAGATGTGTGTGTCAGTTTGTGGTGTGGAGAATTGGCTGCTGATGGTGGTTATGAAGAATGTTGCAAAGTCGTAAGAGTTGATGGGGGGGTATGAGGTTAAAAGTGATGAGAAAGTGGTCTGAGGTGTGCAATGGAGTAACTAAAGTGTTGTCTGTGGAGCAGTAGCGTGTGAAGACAAGGTCCAATTGGTTACCTGACTTGTGAGTAGCTGTAGTAGACACTCGCTTGAGGTCAAAAGAGGTCAGTAGAGTGTTGAAGTCTGCAGCCTGGTGTTTTTTCAAGGTGGATGTTGAAGTTATAAACAGATGCTGAAGCTGCGGCTGAAATCGGTCACTTGTTCACACATTTACTATTTTCTACATGGTGAATGGCACATAGTGCACTATATAGGGGATAGGGAACGATCAGACAGTACACTATATAGGGGATAGGGAACGATCAGACAGTGCACTATATAGGGGATAGGAAACAATCAGACAGTGCACTATATAGGGGATAGGGAATGATTTAGACAGTGCACTATATAGTGGATAGGGAACGATTCAGACAGTGCACTATATGGGGATAGGGAGCGATTCAGACAGTGCACTATATAGTGGATACGGAACGATCCGACAGTGCACTATATAGGGGACAGGAAAACGATCAGACAGTGCACTATATAGGGAATAGGAAACAATTAGACAGTGCACTATATAGGAGATAGGGAACGATCAGACAGTGCACTATATAGGGGATAAGGAAAAATTATATAGGGAATAGGGAACGATCAGACAGTGCACTATATTGGGGATAGGGAACGATGAGACAGTGCACTACATAGGGGATAGGGAACAATTCAGACAGTGCACTATATAGGGGATAGGGAACGATTCAGACAGTGCACTATATAGGGGATAGGGAACGATCAGACAGTGCACTATATAGGGGATAGGGAACGATTCAGACAGTGCACTATATAGGGGATAGGGAACGATCAGACAGTGCACTATATGGGGGATAGGGAACGATCAGACAGTGCACTATATGGGGGATAGGGAACGATTCAGACAGTGCCCTATATAGGGGATATGGAACATTCAGACAGTGCACTATATAGGGGATAGGGAGCGATCAGACAGTGTAAATATGCTTTCCATTGGGGCGAATGAAGTCTGGTTTCACGTTAGTGTCAGTGAACCGCCGCAGCACAGAGCGGATCATGTGATCGAGACGGTCCAGAGACACAACAGCACAGAGCGGATCATGTGATCAAGTCGGCGCAGACCAAAAAACGTATTGGACCCGTTTGAATTCTGCACAGAATGCTGTATTTTAAAGTGATATGGAGATTAGGAGGAGAAACGGTTAGAGATTAGGAGGAAACTGCGGCTTTACCGAGCTCAAATGCTCTAGACGAGCTGTGATATAAACTAAACGCTATTGGCTGTTTTAAAAAAGGGGAGGAGCTGTTCGATATGTCCCACCCTCTCTTCCTGTTTCAGTGGAAATTACGTCAACACATTGAATAATGCTGATTGTTTCAAGACACTTCAGTGAGACTTTAAAGAGCTTGAGCATTTAAAACAGCAGACAATAAAACTGCAGCCCGCGCTTATAATGAACAGAACAATATCGTCTGCTGGTGTGGACGCTAATATCGTTATAGTTTTCTTTATAGTTATCTTTCTTGGTGTGAATAGGCCTTTATACAAACCAGAAGATCAGAGACTTCTTTTTCTTGTAACAACCTTAAATACCCTAGTATTTGAATAAAAAAAGCACTAAAAGCCACACAGAACATATTAGAAAATCGAACCGCAATGGTCACTACCCACAAGACTCGAGTTTTGCACCTTGAGAACCACTAATATTTAATCAACCAAAAATGTAAAAGAAAAACATCTAATATTACAACTTCTTTCTCATCTTACACTCTAAAAAATGCTGGGTTGTTTCAACCCAAAGATGGGTCAAATATGGACAAAGCCATATTTGTTGTAGGGTTAAAACATTTAACGGTTGGGTTTGTCCATATTTGACCCAAAATTGGGTTAAAACAACCAAGCATTTTTTAGAGTACAATATGTCTTAATGCATCTTATTAATCTTGATGCTCTCACTTTCTCATCTTGCAACTTTGCTTTAAAAACTTTTACATTTGCTCATCTAATAAAAAAGCATGTCGGTGCATGTTTTTCTTTTACATAGCAAACAAGGCTTATTAAAAGCATGCTTTGCTGAGTCTGTAATTGGCAGGGGTTTTACAAAATACGTTGGCAGGACCGGTGCCAAAAAGGAGCGGAGGCACCAGAGAACTGGTCCACTCCAAATAAAAGACTTGCATTACAGGAACATGAGCCAAAGTTAAATCAGTTCAACAGGGAGTGAGGAATTAAGAAGCACATTCTCAGTGGATGCAAGTCAATTGGAAGAAATGGTTGTTTAACAGGAGAATGTTTAACACCCAGAATGCATTGCACCAAGCTCAGTGAAAAAACAAACCCAGTAAACTCTGTTCTGGGTAATTATGTGAACTAACAGTAAATAAAAAAAATTCAAAATGTTCATCTGCCATCAAAATGAAACCACATATTTCATCAATGCATTATCCGGTCGTGGACGGGAATTCTTGTTGCAACAAGATTAAACATGATTAAAAGTTCGCAAATTTTCCATGTTTCATAAGCCACTCCAAAACTCGACTTATGATTACACCTCGTTACACGACAAACCTCCTTTTGAACATGAATCAGTGACTGTTCAAAGGACACACAATCCAACATTAATTAAAGCAGCAGTACTGCAGGACACAAAAGTGCCTGTCGCTGGAACACAGAACAAGGCCAGAGTGAATAAGGCTTTCATGGTGAAGCTTTAACCTTACCACATCTATATTTACACATCCACATGCACATTATTTCATGAAAGCATATAGCCGGTCACCACAGGGCCCAATGAAATTTTAATCAGCTCGTTCCAACCAGGCGGGTTTGATAAATGCAACGGGGAAAACAGCCACAGATATGATTCCTAAGACGTGCACACCAAACTAATGCTAACTGAGAACAATTTGCAGTCATGAAACAGATAAACAGCTGAGAATCATGCATCACTAATGATCTGTATCTCAATTACATAGCAATGAGATTAAATTGAGAACAAATGGAGACTGTGCTGAAATTTCAAGCCTTTCAGATGTGTCTCCTGAGAAAAACACACCAGTAACCTCACGTCTCCAGATGAGATCTCAGCAATGTCTCAAACTATTCTCAGATTTTCCTGAGATACAAACCAACTCAAGCATTTCTCCACAAATTCTACAAATGATCTGAGCTGCTATCCACGTTCATTTTATAGCTCAATAAACTGTAACTGGCTTATTTGTGTAGGCATATATTTGTTTCTCTCATAAGGATTTTGACAAAAAATAGAAACAAATGAGACAATAGTTGTAAGTTGTTTATGGCAATATCAGAAATATACCATGGTACTGAATGATTACCATATATACCAGGGCTTTTTTCCTACTTAAATAGCATAATGAACCCCCTGAAATTACCATATTTAAATAAACATAATGAATAAGCAATTGATAATAAATTAAATAATGTCTTGAAAATTTTTATTTCTGTTGCACAAGCAAGTGAAGCACGCCAATGCCAAAGGGTTTGCAGTAGTGCAGAAAAAAAAATTGTTTGACATGTTCAGATTTAGTTTTTTTTATAGAAATTATTTATTATAATTCTTGGGTTATAATCATTAACAACCAAATAATTGTATTTTGTGTCAAATATTAATTATTAATTTATTTTTAGTGCTGTCAAATCGATTATTCGCACCTAACATAAAAGTTTGTGCTTATAAACATATGTGTGTATATAAATATATATATATATATATATTGCATATTTTGCAGTTTGTTGCGTATGGGGCTGCATAAACTGCGATGCACTGTGTATTCTGACACCTTTCTATCAGAACCAGCATTAACTTCTTGAGCAATCTGAGCTCCAGTAGCTCGTCTGTTTGATCGGACCACACGGGCCAGCCTTCGCTCCCCACGTGCATCAATGAGCCTTGGCCGCCCATGACCCTGTCACCGGTTCACCACTGTTCCTTCCTTGGAGCACTTTTGATAGATCCTGACCACTGCAGACCGGGAACACCCCACAAGAGCTGCAGTTTTGGAGATGCTCTGACCCAGTCGTCTAGCCATCACAGTTTAGCCCTTTTCAAACTCGCTCAAATCCTTACGCTTGCCCATTTTTCCTGCTTCTAACACATCAACTTTGAGGACAAAATGTTCACTTGCTGCCTAATATATCCCACCCACTAACAGGTGCCGTGATGAAGAGATAATCAGTGTTATTCACTTCACCTGTCAGCGGTCATAATGTTATGCCTGATCAGTGTATATACATTAGGGTGAATTAGTGTGTACGGACACATATATTATATAAACACTTTAATCGATTAATTGACTTGACAGCACTAATTTGATTTATTTTACGTTTGCATTGACATTACTACAACAATCTCACAAACCTGTGATTGCTTATCTTGTCAAAAGTATTTTTTTCTCAGCACCTGGAATCATATTCAACATGTCACAATTTCAACCAGAAAGCAATCCTACTTTTCCCATGTAAAATGTTTTTTCTCCATTTGCATACTGAAGCACTTGAACCCTAATCACATTAGCGCTCAGGGTGGACGGTACGAGTGAGCACGTGCTCAGCTGTGTCTCTCTGAAGTCCGCAGTCCAATCTGTGTGACACGATCCTCTCCATTAAACACCAACAACCATGCATAGATGCTCAATCCCTCCCCCAATCGTGCGTCAGATTCCTGTCCTGTCCTAATCTGCCCTTGAATTCAAACAGAAAATAAAAGTCACATCCATAATGAGCAGATAAATGTGTGAAGCCATTGAAAAATCGACCGTAACCTCATGCCAATTATGCATAAATCTGCTGTGTTGATCTGTGGCAACAGTAAATGTTCTACAGCTAAACTAATAAATTATATTAAATAGCAAAAACAAATGTTGTCATCGCTCAGTGATTTATTGAACATTGGTGTACTATTTTACCATATTGCTGTTGCCACCATTGCACAAAAGTAATGAAGCACTGAGAGATCCATTTTGACCAGAGTCGAGGGATGTTATTGAAGCATTAAACTAACGCAAAAGAATATGGGTGTCGTTTTGCTTCACTTGCTTTTTTTGGCCCTATAAAAATCACCGCCCGTAAATACTGTCCCTCAGAAATATGCTTAAACTTGTGCTTGCTTTTCCTTTGCATCCTGACACAACAGATTTTGTTGTTGTCGCATCTCCAACCCCACCCTACCCTTATTTCCTGTGCAGAAAGTGCCGACTTTGCACTCGGGTTTACGTTATGACAAGGCGACATTCATCACATAATAAACTGATGTAAGCTGCTGGGAAGTCTAAATGGAAGTCGACCCAGCAGCTCACGACTAGCCGCTCGACTCACGTGACTGCTGGTAATTTAGGCTGAGAGCTCGGGTAATGCTTTATTATTAGCCAGATATCAGCGGAGGATAAACCTGCTGAAGTTGACAGAGACCAGTGTGTTCCTTGATGCAGGTCAAAGCCACAGCTTGCATTATGAAGAGAACACAAATGCATACTGACTTGGTTCCAACACAAGCTAAGATAGTTGTTGACTGGTACATTGCTGCCATCTAGTGAAATTAAGCTAAGGACAAATGTTAGCACATAAGTTACAACATATGCAATAAAGCATGAGGACAAAACATGGCCTCAAGTGCCTTATTGCTTTTATAAAATGGTTAGTATTTAGTAAAAATACACACATTTTCATTAAAACATGATTTTATTAAGCATATTTATGATTAAGTGCTATTCTTCTGCAAGCATACATGTAAGCTACAGGTAATTGGTTAGCATTGTGTATGTTAGCACATCTGTACGTTTAAAATCATAGCCTGGAACAACATATTGACCAACTATTTGCCTTAAAAGACTATGTACTGACCTCCTTTATTAGGAGCATGAATAATGTTGCACTTAAACAAAACAAACTAGCAAAAAACAAGGTTTTTTTTTATCACCGTTTTCCAAAAATATGCTTTTAAAAGCAAATGCACTGAGATGTACAGAGCGCAATATTTCTAACCAGTGGCCGGTTGCATAAACTGCTTAAACTTAAGTTACTCTGAATTTTTTTTTCTTTAAGATGGGTCAAAAAGAAAATAGTCTGAATTAGACCAATCTACCTTTTTAAGCTAAGACACAGTCTTAACAGCTGGTCCCAGGTTCCACTCACTAAGCATGAAA
The DNA here is from genome assembly GCA_039654625.1 of Rhinogobio ventralis. Lineage (NCBI taxonomy): Eukaryota > Metazoa > Chordata > Actinopteri > Cypriniformes > Gobionidae > Rhinogobio > Rhinogobio ventralis. The sequence continues at coordinate 2,398,150 of CM077205.1, read as the reverse complement.
TATCAGTAAAAAAAAAAATAGGCATTGATGAGTACGTTACTCATCAGTTAGCAGGCATTAAGAATGATTTTGACTCCTTTTGATACTTTTTTAATCTGACGTCTACTAAAGAATTTATGGTAGCACTAGGGATGTCACAAGTACCGGTAGTCGGTACTGAAATTTAAAAAATGTGATGATACCAGCATTTCTGTAGTACCGGTAGTACCGACTCCCGAGTATATTCGGTACCCGCAGCTGCGTTGTCGCTTCCGTGTTAATCTAAGCGCAGGGCTTCAGACTGTAGCCGAATATATACTTGTGTCTGTGAATATTAAACTGCAAAATACTATTTAAATATTACTCCTGCAAATTCTGTGTCTCTGTATGGACACACACACGCGTGACACTCGCTCGCTGTCTTTGTTGTCTGCCGTGTGTCACTATATGAGGACACGAATGCATAAACCGTCACTTCATGACAATTTACCGTTTCACTTGATAAAACTGTCATATCATGAACATAGACACTGAAAGGTCTTCACGGCAACCCGTCAAAAATAAAAGTTCGGTTTAACGTGAAGAAATTGATAATATATTGGGCTACTGTTGTAGCCTACAGTAGATTTAGCTAACTTACTTCTCAGTGTAATATTATGTCTCTACTAATAATAATAATTATGCCTAGATCGTTGCTTATTTTTCACTTGATCTTTTTTTTTTTTATAAACAATGTTTACTTTTAAACAGCATACAGCCTTTAAATGTTTATGTATTATTTACTTATAATGATTATCATCATAAATAATAAACTCATTGAATTTGATTAAATAAAAAAAAATGTTAAATAAAATAAAATTAAAAACATTTTTGAGGTACCAAAATTGGTACAGAGTACCGTAAAATTTTTATGGTATTGGTACCGACTACTGGAATTTTGGTACCGTGACATCCATAGGTAGCACTTTATTTTACAGTTTTGCATGTCCATACTATATACTTATTGTATACATACTGCATATATACTTACAATAACTGGGTAATAACTAAGTACTAACTGGTACTACCGCTAAACCTAATCTGAACCCATGTAGTTACCTTATATTTCTTGGTAAGTACACTGTAAGTACAATGAAAGTGCACGTACTGTAAAATAAAATGCAATCAAAATCATTTTAATCTTCTATGTTCATGGAAAATTTGCCATCAGACTTTTAGCTGGAAGTGTTTTTCCCTACCAAATGAATATATAAGGATCAAAACCAAGTGGAAGGAGCAGAACAAAAACAACTACATAATACATCATAGGTACAAAATAAATGTAAGGAAATTATGCAAAATACAGTTTTATTCGCCCATCAGTGGCAAGCATGAGAAAAAGTTTACCTTGCTTACCTGGTTAAAAACAGCATTTCATGATTTGCGTTACCGGATTAAAACCCAACACCTATCTGCAGACAGAAGACAACAATAGCTAAAGTCCCTTTCACACAAAGAGTTGATCCCAGAAAACTGCCATAGAATTGTTAAAGTGCCTTCTGTGTGAACGCAAACACACCCCAGGATTGATCCCGGGAAGGGGACCTAGTAACATTGCTGGGATCAGTCCCGGAACGCACCTTGTGTGAACAAAAGGCAGGACTAATGCCGTAATGGGTGTGTCGCAGTGATGACGCACGTGTCATCGCAATTACGTAGTTATCGTGCGAATATTTGGGGGTTTTAAATGCAGATCAATGTTCACTTTGAACATTAACAAAGAAAGAGTTGTGTTCGTCAAGGAACAAAGAAAAAAGTGATGTCACGTGTCTTTACAGGATGTGTTTGAACGCATGCACAGATTCCAGAAAATCACTGGCAGTGTGAATAAACCAAAATCAAATGATCCCAGGACACATTATCAGTGTATTTTCTGGAATCTCCGGAAGTTTAATCGTCAAAATTTATCAGGTCAAAGTTTGCCATGTTGGCAGCATCCGACCAGGCAGCATATTGTGCACCATCCATCTCAGACGCCACAGCGTTTCCCTGAATGAGATTGTGATTAGCACCTCCAATTGCAGCGCTGCATTCTGGACATCTGCTTTTTTCCATAGCACCCCCACATTCACCGATTGCATATACATGTCCGTTGTGACATTTGTACCAATGTCCTTTATTCAAATCCATGGCTTTGAGTATCATCACCCTCTCCTCGTCAGTGATCCCCAGGCCGCTGCGTGGTAGTTTAGCATCCAGCGCTGTGAACATTTTCTTCACTGTACGTTCTAGACCCTCAGAGAAAGGCAAAGTGTCCTCCAGGATCTCTCTTAACTGTTGGACCTCGGTGCCTAGAGCAACGTTCAATTGAAGTTTCAATTGAGACATCTTGCAGCGCACGTTGAGCTCAGCCAGGTAGGAAAGTCTCTTCAATTCACGTTCGAGATCTGCAACCTGCTGGTCTGAAAACCTCTGAGTTTTATCCAAGAGGAATTTCAAAGCTTCTTCGACTTTGCGGGAGAACAGCTTATTAATGCCTAGTTGTGGTGTCATATGTTCTGTCTGCATTTCTTTAAGTTTCCCAATACTCTCGAGGAAGCTCATCAAGTTCTCAAGATGCCAAAGTTGTTGGAATGAAAGGTCCTTTGTGTTAAGTGTCTCTTGAAGCGAGGCAAACTCTTTGGGAATATGCTTCCTCAAGTTGTTCTGCTCAAGCAGTTGCAAACTTAGGACTTCCTGTTGTTGCTTGATGATATCAGGCACACCATTGATCTTTTTCTTGACCATCTCAATGGCTGCCAGGCTGCGGTTGATGTGAGTGCCGTACCGAAGGTTTCTACGGATGGGAGTGCGACACCTTGGACAGTCCTTAAGTCGAATTGCCCTTTGATCCAGTCCAGCACCTTGGTCTTCGTCAAGACCCATGTATTGATCCATTCCTTTGGTCTCAAACAAGTGCTTGCAATCTTCCAGCTGAATAAAACAGGCATCCGGTTCGTCTTCATTGCCGAAGAAGATCTCTGTGACCTCATCCTTGTGGCAAACGCGACATTTGTTGGGACAAGGATCTCCGCACAGGCCTATGCAGCGGTGTCCGCAGGGTAAGGTGTTGTTACAGGGAACTAAACAAGGCGGACGGTCGCAGGGTTCGTGACACAGCTTGGTACAGCTGTAGTGAGGGCACTGCCATTGGCAGGCTTCGTTGCAAGGGGCGCAAGACTGTCCACAAGACTTCTTACAGATGCTGTGGATGCAGCGGTTCTCACAAGGTGAGGAACATGGCGGACAATCTCTTACACAGGGTTCCCGACATCGATGAGAACACACAAGGGTTTCTTGACATTTGTGGGTGCATGCTTTGTGCAGGCGACCTTGATAGCATCCATGGCAAGTTCCTGGGCAAGTGTGGCCACATTTCAAGGTGGTGCCACATTTAGTTCTGCAGTTTGGCTCCTTTTTGTGGTCCCTAGAAATACAGCATGGTTCTTCTTGGATGTGTCCACATTTCAGCTGCATCTGAACTCCCACCATGCACTGAAAGGTGCAGGATACTCCACAAGTCGCCTTGCAGGGATGGCCGCATTGGAGGGTCTTTTGGCAACGCTCTTGACACTCAAATGTTGCAGGGTCTTGGTGGCAGGGCACCTTCTGATTGTGCTGGCATGATGGTATAATCTTGTCTAGGAGTTCCCGGCATTTACCGCACTCTTGGTAACAGAGCTTTGTGCATTTGTGGTTCAGTTCACACAGCACCTTCGGACAGTCTTTCATGCATTTGTAATTCTTGTGCTCAGCATCATATGGGTGGCACATACGGGTGCACACGTGGCCACAGTCCAGACGGTACTGGCAGGGCTGATCGCAACCACCCTCAGGGGCACCTTTGAAGTCATTCCCGCAGGACGCCTGGATCTGTTTATCCGGATGGTTCTGACAGCTCAATGTCAAAGCAGCACCCACTTGACCATTCTCTTTTAGAGTGTGAAGGATGTTGCTCCACAGTGTAACCGAGCTGAGCATGTCCATATTTCCAATACAATAAAGACCCATCTTAGCTCGAGAGAGAGCAACACAGACTCGGTTTGATATGTTCAGGAAGCCGACCCTCCCCTGGAGGTTGCTGCGCACAAGAGACAATATGATGATATCGTTCTCCTCCCCTTGGTATTTGTCAACAACATGGACTTTGACGCCAGAGAAATTGGGAGAGGGCATGAGCTTACGCAGACAGTGAAGCTGTCCGGTGTAGGTTGTGAGAATGGTAATCTGGGAAGGCTTGTATTCCTGGTTCAGCAAGTAGCGGCAAAGCTCGACCACAAATTTAGCTTCGTGAGGATTCTGGTGGCTCCGTCCATCTTTAATCTCTTCCTCGCGTTGGGAATGTTCCACGAAAAAGAGATTTGTCAGAAGCCCCTGTGGATTGAAAGATACAGGTGTCAAGTAGATGATGGTACCCAAATTACTTTAAGCAAATCTTGTAATAATGACAGTGACCATCTAAGGTTGTGTTCGCTTAAATTCCTTACCTTGACATTATCATACTCCAGCACAGAGGGATGGTTTTCCAGAGTTTCATAGATATGAGGAGTTAATAGTCGAGCGATGCTTGGCCTCATACGATGCTATAAACAAACAAAATAAACAGAAGAGGATTGTTGTTTAAGCACATGATTCACTAGAGGAATTATTGACATCTGTGGCTGATGTGATTGTACAGACACTAACCTGGTAGTTGAGGCGTACATATGGGAAGTTTACTCTGACAAGCCTCTCAAACATTGACACTTCCAGATTGAAATTCTTGGCAAGATCGTACACTGTTGCGCTAGGCCTCAGCTGTGCAGGTTCAAATACAGAAAAAATAAGCATTATGGTTTCTTGCTACAGAAGCATTTATTGTTTAAATTAGCCCCCTGTTTCACAGACAAGGCTTAAGCCTAGTCCCAGACTAAAATGCTAATTTATGCTGCTTTCATATTCATATTCATATTAAGATGTGTCAGTGTGATTGTTTTGTCTCAAGATGCACACCAGTAATGTTTTTTTCTAAGGCATGTTTATAAAAGCTACTTAAATGTCCTAATTGAACTGGCTTAATCTGAGCCCTGTCTGTGAAACCAGGTCTATCTGTTTAGATAAATAAAAATTGACATTTCTTTATGAGGTTCTCTAAGGAATACGTCAAAATAAGAGATTCCCAATAATCATTCAATTTCATTGCATTTTTATGTTGCTATTAATTACACACTTATTTGGCCCAGAATTTTTCCTGAATCACTAGCTGCGTTTACATGGACACTTTTTGCTTCAATCAGAATGAATTCATTCCGATTGATGAATTTTAGTGTTTACATGAATGATAAATAAAGTGATCGGGTTGATGTGCGCGTTTATATGTCACAAGCTTCTGATCGGATTGAATCTTTTGGCATGCGCACACTGCATGAATATACAGTTGTTGCATACTAACCATCCTTCTTTTCTTGTTTTTAAAAAGCAGACTTAATATTCATCTATTTCAGGTACTAACTAGGCAACGACGAGCACATGAAGCGTTGAGCCGTGCTGCTTATATTCATCAAGCAGTAAAAACCCCCCATCCCATGCTCAAAACCAGTAGTCTGTGGATGAGAGTCCGAAACAAGGACTGAGACGATGAGTGGAAAGAGAATTTTAGATTGACAGGACACTCATTTACTTTATTCAACAGAAAGAACAGCTTGTCATAAGTCATTATGCTATTCCTACGTTATTGGAAATGCACAGTACTCTACAGTTTCGGTTTTCATCCCGATCAAGTGTTTACATGTCCTTTCGTTCAGATTACAAAAGAAATAAACCACCACTTATAATCGGAATTAAATTTTAATCAGATCTGGCCAATTTATTCCGATTGACATGAGTACATGACTTTTTTAATTCCGATTGTGCTACTAGTCCGATTACAATCAGATTCTTAGGGTCCATGTAAACACAGCTATTGATAGTCCCCACAATTGATCAAGTCCTGTCTACCTGTTGGTGATCTCCGATTAGTATGAGGTGCTGGCAGGCTTTGCTGAGGGTGGTGATGGTGTGCGCCTCCAAAACCTCCGCTGCCTCCTCCACGATCACCAGTCTGGGCCGCAGCTCCTGAAGAGCCTGTCTGTATTTAGCCGCTCCTGTGGTGGTCATGCCGACGACCAGAGCCTGCTGTAGCACACACAGGTCCTCACGCCGACGGATTTCATTCAGCCGGTCCGCTGCGTCCTGATAGACCTGTTCAGCGGCGAGGGCATTAGTGCGAAGATCAGTCCGATAGCGCAGAACCCAAAGACTGAAGGAGAAAACAACGATGTTTATACCATGAATTGAATCTAGCTGGTTTATATTTCATTAGATTAAAGGGATAGTTCACCCAAACATTTTAATTCTATAATTAATTATTCATCCTTGTGTCGTTCCAAACCCGTATGACTTTCATTCATCTTCAGAACACAAATGAAGATCTTTTTGAGATTTTTGTCCCTCCATTGACAGCTACGCAAATACAACTTTGGCGCTTCACAAAGTATATAAAGAGATCGTAAAACTAACCCATATGAATTGAGCAGTGTAATCAAAATTTTCTGAAGAGACTCGATCACTTTTTATGATGAACAGATTTAATTTAGGCTTTTATCCACATATAAACTTTCATCAAGTCGCACATCAGTTGTGGTAAACGGAAGCTCAAGCAAGAACCAATGAGGTTCATTCTCATGTTTTTGAATTTTTCCGATTGTGCTACTAGTCCGATTACAATCAGATTCTTAGGGTCCATGTAAACACAGCTATTGATAGTCCCCGCAATTGATCAAGTCCTGTCTACCTGTTGGTGATCTCCGATTAGTATGAGGTGCTGGCAGGCTTTGCTGAGGGTGGTGATAGTGTGCGCCTCCAACACCTCCGCTGCCTCCTCCACGATCACCAGTCTGGGCCGCAGCTCCTGAAGAGCCTGTCTGTATTTAGCCGCTCCTGTGGTGGTCATGCCGACGACCCGAGCCAGCACGTTTGAGCTTCAGCAAGAGCCAATGAGGTTCATTCTCGTGTTACGCAGCACGTTTGACCTTCAGCAAGAGCCAATGAGGTTCATTCTTGTGTTACACAGCACGTTTGACCTTCAGCAAGAGCCAATGAGGTTTATTCACGTGTTACGCAGCACGTTTGAGCTTCAGCAAGAGCCAATGAGGTTTATTCACGTGTTACGCAGCACGTTTGAGCTTCAGCAAGAGCCAATGAGGTTCATTCTCGTGTTATGCAGCATGTTTGAGCTTCAGTAAGAGCCAATGAGGTTCATTCTCGTGTTATGCAGCATGTTTAAGCTTCATCAAGAGCCAATGAGGTTCATTCTCGTGTTACGCAGCATGTTTGAGCTTCAGCAAGAGCCAATGAGGTTCATTCTCGTGTTACGCAGCACGTTTGACCTTCAGCAAGAGCCAATGAGGTTCATTCTTGTGTTACACAGCACGTTTGACCTTCAGCAAGAGCCAATGAGGTTTATTCACGTGTTACGCAGCACGTTTGAGCTTCAGCAAGAGCCAATGAGGTTTATTCACGTGTTACGCAGCACGTTTGAGCTTCAGCAAGAGCCAATGAGGTTCATTCTCGTGTTACGCAGCACGTTTGAGCTTCAGCAAGAGCCAATGAGGTTCATTCTTGTGTTACGCAGCACGTTTGAGCTTCTCAAGAACCAATGAGGTTCATTCTCGTGTTACGCAGCACGTTTGACCTTCAGCAAGAGCCAATGAGGTTCGTTCTCGTGTTACGCAGCACGTTTGACCTTCAGCAAGAGCCAATGAGGTTTATTCTCGTGTTACGCAGCACGTTTGAGCTTCAGCAAGAGCCAATGAGGTTCGTTCTCGTGTTACGCAGCACGTTTGAGCTTCAGCAAGAGCCAATGAGGTTCATTCTCGTGTTACGCAGCAAGTTTGAGCTTCAGCAAGAACCAATGAGGTTCATTCTCGTGTTATGCAGCATGTTTGAGCTTCAGTAAGAGCCAATGAGGTTCATTCTCGTGTTACGCAGCACGTTTGAGCTTCAGCAAGAGCCAATGAGGTTCATTCTTGTGTTACGCAGCACGTTTGAGCTTCTCAAGAACCAATGAGGTTCATTCTCGTGTTACGCAGCACGTTTGACCTTCAGCAAGAGCCAATGAGGTTAGTTCTCGTGTTACGCAGCACGTTTGACCTTCAGCAAGAGCCAATGAGGTTTATTCTCGTGTTACGCAGCACGTTTGAGCTTCAGCAAGAGCCAATGAGGTTCGTTCTCGTGTTACGCAGCACGTTTGAGCTTCAGCAAGAGCCAATGAGGTTCATTCTCGTGTTACGCAGCAAGTTTGAGCTTCAGCAAGAACCAATGAGGTTCATTCTCGTGTTATGCAGCATGTTTGAGCTTCAGTAAGAGCCAATGAGGTTCATTCTCGTGTTACGCAGCACGTTTGAGCTTCAGCAAGAACCAATGAGGTTCATTCTCGTGTTATGCAGCATGTTTGAGCTTCAGTAAGAGCCAATGAGGTTCATTCTCGTGTTACGCAGCACGTTTGAGCTTCAGCAAGAGCCAATGAGGTTCATTCTTGTGTTACGCAGCACGTTTGACCTTCAGCAAGAGCCAATGAGGTTTATTCTCGTGTTACGCAGCACGTTTGAGCTTCTCAAGAACCAATGCGGTTCATTCTCGTGTGTCAAGCAGGTTCAGTTGAGGTTCTGTTTATGTTTGCTGTTTATATGTGAAATAAAGATTCAATTCAATTCTCGTGTTACGCAGCACGTTTGACCTTCAGCAACAGCCAATGAGGTTCATTCTCGTGTTACGCAGCACGTTTGAGCTTCAGCAAGAGCCAATGAGGTTCATTCTTGTGTTACGCAGCACGTTTGACCTTCAGCAAGAGCCAATGAGGTTCATTCTCGTGTTACGCAGCACGTTTGAGCTTCAGCAACAGCCAATGAGGTTCATTCTCGTGTTACGCAGCACGTTTGAGCTTCTCAAGAACCAATGAGGTTCATTCTCATGTTACGCAGAACATTTAAGCTTCTCAAGAACCAATGAGGTTCATTCTCGTGTTACGCAGCACGTTTGACCTTCAGCAACAGCCAATGAGGTTTATTCTTGTGTTACGCAGCACGTTTGAGCTTCTCAAGAACCAATGAGGTTCATTCTCGTGTTACGCAGCACATTTAAGCTTCTCAAGAACCAATGAGGTTCATTCTCGTGTTACGCAGCACGTTTGAGCTTCTCAAGAGCCAATGAGGTTAATTCTTGTGTTACGCAGCACGTTTGAGCTTCTCAAGAACCAATGAGGTTCATTCTCGTGTTACGCAGCACGTTTGAGCTTCTCAAGAACCAATGAGGTTCATTCTCGTGTTACGCAGCACGTTTGACCTTCAGCAAGAGCCAATGAGGTTCGTTCTCGTGTTACGCAGCACGTTTGACCTTCAGCAAGAGCCAATGAGGTTTATTCTCGTGTTACGCAGCACGTTTGAGCTTCAGCAAGAGCCAATGAGGTTCGTTCTCATGTTACGCAGCACGTTTGACCTTCAGCAAGAGCCAATGAGGTTTATTCTCGTGTTACGCAGCACGTTTGAGCTTCTCAAGAACCAATGCGGTTCATTCTCGTGTGTCAAGCAGGTTCAGTTGAAGTTCTGTTTATGTTTGCTGTTTATATGTGAAATAAAGATTCAATTCAATTCTTGTGTTACGCAGCACGTTTGACCTTCAGCAACAGCCAATGAGGTTCATTCTCGTGTTACGCAGCACGTGTGAGCTTCAGCAAGAGCCAATGAGGTTCATTCTTGTGTTACGCAGCACGTTTGACCTTCAGCAAGAGCCAATGAGGTTCATTCTCGTGTTACGCAGCACGTTTGAGCTTCAGCAACAGCCAATGATGTTCATTCTCGTGTTACGCAGCACGTTTGAGCTTCTCAAGAACCAATGAGGTTCATTCTCGTGTTACGCAGCACATTTAAGCTTCTCAAGAACCAATGAGGTTCATTCTCGTGTTACGCAGCACGTTTGACCTTCAGCAAGAGCCAATGAGGTTCATTCTCGTGTTACGCAGCAAGTTTGAGCTTCAGCAAGAACCAATGAGGTTCATTCTCGTGTTATGCAGCATGTTTGAGCTTCAGTAAGAGCCAATGAGGTTCATTCTCGTGTTACGCAGCACGTTTGAGCTTCAGCAACAGCCAATGAGGTTCATTCTCGTGTTACGCAGCACGTTTGAGCTTCTCAAGAACCAATGAGGTTCATTCTCGTGTTACGCAGCACATTTAAGCTTCTCAAGAACCAATGAGGTTCATTCTCGTGTTACGCAGCACGTTTGACCTTCAGCAAGAGCCAATGAGGTTTATTCTTGTGTTACGCAGCATGTTTGAGCTTCTCAAGAACCAATGAGGTTCATTCTCGTGTTACGCAGCACGTTTGAGCTTCTCAAGAGCCAATGAGGTTAATTCTTGTGTTACGCAGCACGTTTGAGCTTCTCAAGAACCAATGAGGTTCATTCTCGTGTTACGCAGCACGTTTGAGCTTCAGCAAGAGCCAATGAGGTTCATTCTCGTGTTACGCAGCACGTTTGAGCTTCAGCAAGAGCCAATGAGGTTCGTTCTCGTGTTACGCAGCACGTTTCACCTTCAGCAAGAGCCAATGAGGTTCATTCTCGTGTTACGCAGCACGTTTGACCTTCAGCAAGAGCCAATGAGGTTTATTCTTGTGTTACGCAGCACGTTTGAGCTTCTCAAGAACCAATGAGGTTCATTCTCGTGTTACGCAGCACGTTTGAGCTTCTCAAGAGCCAATGAGGTTAATTCTTGTGTTACGCAGCACGTTTGAGCTTCTCAAGAACCAATGAGGTTAATTCTCGTGTTACGCAGCACGTTTGACCTTCAGCAACAGCCAATGAGGTTTATTCTTGTGTTACGCAGCACGTTTGAGCTTCTCAAGAACCAATGAGGTTCATTCTCGTGTTACGCAGCACATTTAAGCTTCTCAAGAACCAATGAGGTTCATTCTCGTGTTACGCAGCACGTTTGAGCTTCTCAAGAGCCAATGAGGTTAATTCTTGTGTTACGCAGCACGTTTGAGCTTCTCAAGAACCAATGAGGTTCATTCTCGTGTTACGCAGCACGTTTGAGCTTCTCAAGAACCAATGAGGTTCATTCTCGTGTTACGCAGCACGTTTGACCTTCAGCAAGAGCCAATGAGGTTCGTTCTCGTGTTACGCAGCACGTTTGACCTTCAGCAAGAGCCAATGAGGTTTATTCTCGTGTTACGCAGCACGTTTGAGCTTCAGCAAGAGCCAATGAGGTTCGTTCTCATGTTACGCAGCACGTTTGACCTTCAGCAAGAGCCAATGAGGTTTATTCTCGTGTTACGCAGCACGTTTGAGCTTCTCAAGAACCAATGCGGTTCATTCTCGTGTGTCAAGCAGGTTCAGTTGAAGTTCTGTTTATGTTTGCTGTTTATATGTGAAATAAAGATTCAATTCAATTCTTGTGTTACGCAGCACGTTTGACCTTCAGCAACAGCCAATGAGGTTCATTCTCGTGTTACGCAGCACGTGTGAGCTTCAGCAAGAGCCAATGAGGTTCATTCTTGTGTTACGCAGCACGTTTGACCTTCAGCAAGAGCCAATGAGGTTCATTCTCGTGTTACGCAGCACGTTTGAGCTTCAGCAACAGCCAATGAGGTTCATTCTCGTGTTACGCAGCACGTTTGAGCTTCTCAAGAACCAATGAGGTTCATTCTCGTGTTACGCAGCACATTTAAGCTTCTCAAGAACCAATGAGGTTCATTCTCGTGTTACGCAGCACGTTTGACCTTCAGCAAGAGCCAATGAGGTTCATTCTCGTGTTACGCAGCAAGTTTGAGCTTCAGCAAGAACCAATGAGGTTCATTCTCGTGTTATGCAGCATGTTTGAGCTTCAGTAAGAGCCAATGAGGTTCATTCTCGTGTTACGCAGCACGTTTGAGCTTCAGCAACAGCCAATGAGGTTCATTCTCGTGTTACGCAGCACGTTTGAGCTTCTCAAGAACCAATGAGGTTCATTCTCGTGTTACGCAGCACATTTAAGCTTCTCAAGAACCAATGAGGTTCATTCTCGTGTTACGCAGCACGTTTGACCTTCAGCAAGAGCCAATGAGGTTTATTCTTGTGTTACGCAGCATGTTTGAGCTTCTCAAGAACCAATGAGGTTCATTCTCGTGTTACGCAGCACGTTTGAGCTTCTCAAGAGCCAATGAGGTTAATTCTTGTGTTACGCAGCACGTTTGAGCTTCTCAAGAACCAATGAGGTTCATTCTCGTGTTACGCAGCACGTTTGAGCTTCAGCAAGAGCCAATGAGGTTCATTCTCGTGTTACGCAGCACGTTTGAGCTTCAGCAAGAGCCAATGAGGTTCGTTCTCGTGTTACGCAGCACGTTTCACCTTCAGCAAGAGCCAATGAGGTTCATTCTCGTGTTACGCAGCACGTTTGACCTTCAGCAAGAGCCAATGAGGTTTATTCTTGTGTTACGCAGCACGTTTGAGCTTCTCAAGAACCAATGAGGTTCATTCTCGTGTTACGCAGCACGTTTGAGCTTCTCAAGAGCCAATGAGGTTAATTCTTGTGTTACGCAGCACGTTTGAGCTTCTCAAGAACCAATGAGGTTAATTCTCGTGTTACGCAGCACGTTTGAGCTTCTCAAGAACCAATGAGGTTCATTCTCGTGTTACGCAGCACGTTTGAGCTTCAGCAAGAGCCAATGAGGTTCATTCTCGTGTTACGCAGCACGTTTGAGCTTCAGCAAGAACCAATGAGGTTCATTCTCGTGTTACGCAGCACGTTTGAGCTTCAGCAAGAGCTAATGAGGTTCGTTCTCGTGTTACGCAGCACGTTTTACCTTCAGCAAGAGCCAATGAGGTTCATTCTCGTGTTATGCAGCACGTTTGAGCTTCAGCAAGAGCCAATGAGGTTCGTTCTCGTGTTACGCAGCACGTTTGACCTTCAGCAAGAGCCAATGAGGTTTATTTTCGTGTTACGCAGCACGTTTGAGCTTCTCAAGAACCAATGCGGTTCATTCTCGTGTGTCAAGCAGGTTCAGTTGAGGTTCTGTTTATGTTTGCTGTTTATATGTGAAATAAATATTCAATTCAATCTGTTCATCATATAAAGTGATTGTTTTTCAAAATTTTGGACTAAACTGCTCAATTCATATGGATTAGTTTTAGGATCTCTTTATTAAACTTTTTAAAGTGTCAAAGTTGTAGTTGTCAACGGAGGGACAGAAATCTCTCAGATTTCTTTAAAATATCTACATTTGTGCTCTGAAGATGAACGAAAGACTTGCAGATTTGGAATGACATGAGGGTGAGGAATTAATGGCAGAATTTTAATTTTTTGTTGAACTACCCCTTTAAGACACTGTTGCAAACTTCTTTTTAGGGGAGGTTGCTAAAGGCAGATCGGTTTGTTGCTAAAAGTTGCTACATGACGTGACGTCATTGCGCTATGACGTCATTAAGTAATTGCAACGCAAAACCATGCATTATTATGTAATACGCAGATATTATTTGAAATGCTAATTTAGATTTGTTTATAAAATAAATATATACTTAAATTCTGTCTGCAATGAGTGCACTAGCATGCATTAGCCCTTTTTGAAGTGTTAATGGTACTTGTGTAGGAAATTATAAATTTGTCTTTTTTTTAATTGTGACTTGCTAACCAAACAATTGTACTCTGAACTTAATGTGTTTCAATTATTCTGCCAAAAATGTGAAATGCGTGCTAATGCTGCTGCACTCAGTCAACTATTTTTGCCTCTGTGCCTGGCTATATAGACCTTATGTAGCCCCGCCACTGCGCTTGTCTTTTGTCTTTCCGGTTTTCACAGTGATTTCCACATTTCCACAGCGATCTTAGGAAATTATAAATGAACCGCTCAGTCTATTGAGCTAGCTTGTATGTGTGTTGTTTGGATTAGAGTCACTTTCCAAAAGTTGCTAAAAATTGCCAAATAAATTAAAAAAATTGCTAAATTTGTTGCTAGGTGCTTTTTGGAAAAATAATTTGCTAGGGTAGACTGAAAAGTTGCTAAATCTAGCAACAAAATTGCTAAATTGGCAACACTGCTTTAAGATGTTAGTTCACTGGTGCAGCTTAAACGGTTTTTGTGAGTAGATGCTGCCATCTAGTGGAGGGAGTGTGCGTGTATTACCGATACAGTCTCCATCTGTCTTTCAGACTTAGGCTCCACACATCGCTGATATGCCTTTCTTGTTCCTCACTCATGGCTGAAGTCTTCCTCAGCTCTTTTCGAGCCATTTGCTTCATTTTTTTCTTCTGGTGGCCTTGCACCTGAACACACATGAACAGAACAAAACCAATGAGGTCGTTAAAACACACACGCGAATAGTACAATACTTTTACAATAAAAATGTTGAATACACACATGCATGGCATTTGACACTTCTTTAAATTATTAAATAAAAAATATATTTAATATAATATGATATAAATGATTAAATAATGCATGAATATTCATACCTGCCATTCTTCTGGATTAGTCTGATTGTGACCCTGGTCTGGTTGAGGTTCAATATCATTCAGGTTCAAAGACAACATCAACTCAGCCATGGCAGCAATGTTTTTCTCATCCTGTTTCAGTTTCTGGTGGTCTTTATCCCGGTGATCTCCATCCACCAATATCCTCTCTGCCTGGATCAGATCCGCCTCTTCTTCTATATCTATCAGTTCCTCATCCTCCAGTAGTGCCCCGTTTCCATCTGCCGCATCGGAGTTAGAAAGAGAGAGAGGGAATTTGCTGAATTTGGAGTTGTATTACAGAAACTTAAGATTTGAAAAAGTTCTATTTCCTAAGTGAAAATTAGTACCATGTTAAAAAACAGATAGAATAGGATGTTTCTGTAATAAATCACTACATTGTGGATGCATTCATTGACCACAACAAATCCGTAATGTTTCCTGATAACAAATATGTTGTGCTTTATCAGCATGCAGAAATAAAAAGATGCAGATATCCTTAGTCATGAAATCCGAGACCCAACACAAGCATTCAGAGACACATTTGCATGTATTTTCCACAGGGCACCAAACCAGCAGGGGGCCCCGATGAGCTGCACAAACAATATTTACTAGCACTGTATTCATGCCAATAAATATTGAACACTTTGTCTTATGATTAGTTTGGCAGTTATTGCATTAAGTACCAAATAATAATAATAAATACTGCATCTCAGTGGTGAGGGAAAAATCATTGTGCATTAAAGAATGAAGGAAATGCCATAGAAAAGCCATTGCTTTCTTTAATAAGCATATGGTGAAAGAAATGAACATTACTTTAATGATGATGCGGAAGATTTTTCTTCAAGGGAAGCACAATCTATAATTTATTCTACCTTATACAGAATACAAACTACATTGTGGTTGGTCTGTTAGAGTCTCACCTGCTCCTGTTAGTTGTGGCCCCAGCAAAAAAACATTGGATCCGATGCCGAGCCACTCGGCCATCATTGAAGGCTTCTTCCCCACACTCTCAAATCCATCATACACCTAACACAGGAAGAAAAGGAAGCCTTGAAAATTGCTGTGAGTAAAAACCTATGTACATGTTACAAGTCACATGATTCAAGGCTTGAGGTTTAAGCCTGTAAAGCCTAACATATGATATAATCTAATCTAATATTTTTAAATGGAACAGTTTATATTCAACCTTTAGACAAAACATAGGAGGGGAAATACCTCTATTTTATTCAGAGGCCCAAACTAAGCAATATATGTAATTTAGAGCAGTTGCCACAAAATTAAGATCAGTACAACAGATACTTACATAAAATGCATATAAATATCAGCAGTCACTCTATATCTGCCAATTATATGTCTTAGTGAGATGATATGCAACAGGTTTATCAGATCATGTTGATCATTTAGAAGCATTAGAAATTTGCTATAAATATGATACAGTAGACATTACAGGTTTAAGCAGGGTCCAAAATTTCTTCATGGACTTTATAAACTATTTATGGATGGCATGTTTGTCAGCTGAGCTGGTTTCGGCCCGTGTGTGTGTGTGTGTGCGCATGTGTGTGTGCGGCAGACGGACTCACTGGCTGTAGACACAGGCTGTCCCAGTGCCGATCAGAGATGTATCTTTCCAGGTAGTCTTCTTTGAGAACGCCACGCAAGCTGCACTCGAGCTGGGCAGTCTGTCTCTTTAAGAGCTCCTCTGCGGCCTCCATCTGTGTGTAGATCTGAGGACATACAGCAGAACTCGTTAGAAATATCATTAATATATTATGAGATACACTGGCACATAATTGTTTTCTTCTTGCCTTTTTTACACAAATATAAAACAAATAAAAACACCCAAACAAATATGCGTATAATAATACAATTTATGCACATGCCCACACAGCCACACATTTAATTTAATTAGCAAATTAAACACTAAGACATTAATTAGATTATTAATGAGAAATCTTTGTTACATATTTTGTTTTCTTTAGGAACAGTTCATGCAAATATTAAAATCAAATTTTAAAAAAATTCTCTTAACAACTTCAGTTTACAGCAACATTAAAAAACACAAAATTAATTATTATTACAAACTATTTTTATTCTACTGACAGTCCTAAAAAAAATAATAGACTAGTATAATAAAATAAAATATTTTATTGTACTGACAGTCCTAAGAAATAATAGACACATATAATAAAATTAAATAAAATAATTATTTTTATTCTACCGACAGTCCTAAGAAATAATAGACTTGCATAAAAAATGTTTAAAAAAAAAAATATATATATATATATATTTATATATATTTATATATATTTATATTTATATATATATATATATATATATATATATATATATATATATATATATATTTATATTTATATATATATATATATATATATATATATATATATATATATATATATATATATATATATATAAAAAAATAAATTAAATTAAAAATTCAAAAATTAAACAGAAATGTCATAATGAAATAGGAGTTATGTCCATGACAGAGGGCTCACTTCATGATGGGCTTTCCTCAGGTGCTGTGGCAAACCTTTCCGGAAGTTTTGTGCCCTGGTCAGCTCCCTCAGACCGAAACTCTTGAGAGTTTCACTGTTACTTCGTCCTCCAACTCTTACGATGCCCTTTTTTAAGAAGCCATGGATGCCTGGGACACAAGTTAAATATATGAAATATCTTTAATAATTTCATACATGAAGCTGTAGAGTTAACATTTACTGTGCTAGTTTGAACTCTCTGGAGTAGCCATTAAAGTTTAAATGCTTGATTAAACGTGAGATTACATCATGAGAAAGAACTCAGAAATAGGAGGCTTCACCATTTGCTTTCCATTTAATCTTATATAAATAACCAAGAGATCTCAAATCTCGTTTTTGTCCATGCTATTACCCACAAAGCAAGTGAAAATTCAGCCACAGGCTCTTATAGATATAAATAAAATGGTACCTTCTAGAAACTGGTCAAGCGCATGATTGGTATAGCAGACCACCAGCATAGGGCGACCATGTGACCAGGCCTTATGATTCTCTAGCAAAGCCTGAGCGATCTTTAGTCCTACATGCGTCTTTCCTGCAAAGAAGAAAACAAACAGGATCTTCAAAACTATTACCAGATATCTGTGTAGCCCAGAAATAGGGTGCATCTATTAAAATGTTTAAAATGTACTTTGTGCATAAACAACTTGACCTCAAGAGTAATCATGCATTATTCCAGATTGTTTAAAACAGTCACCTGTGCCTGGCGGCCCCTGTATGATGGTCAGTTCATTGGTCAAGGCCAGTTTCAGTGCTTGAAGTTGGCTTTCATCGAGACCCAGTGTTTCCTCATCAGGCCAGGCGTGTGGGGTCAGGGGGTTAAAGGGCGGGATCTTCTCCTGCCCTTCTGCCATAATGCATGACAGATCGTATGACCTTCCCTCTTCCCGAAGGTAAGCTGGAGGATCCACATTTGTGTTGCACTCTACTATGTACCTAAAACAACACACGTTTACATTATCTATGTTAAACATTTTACCAAGTCAAGCATCACTATTACTATCGTTCAGACCTGGAACCTATAATAATATGACTTGGCACTAGGGGTGTGTGATATTGACAAAAAATTACATTTCAATATTTTATGGGATTTTATCAATAATGATGAGTGTGTTTATTGTGTTGGAACCTTGGCAAGTTTAGGACTGTCAATGGACAGCTGACTCTTAAAGTTTTTAATATTTGTCATATTCTGTGCAGTGGTCAGTTAATCTTTTCCAATAAGTTTAAATTGATTTGTACCTTTTATGAGCATTTTTACCTTTATAAAGCCATTTTTTAACCTAATTAAATGAAGGCATCATCTTTTGTGTCAAATTCTTACATTTAATCACGGGGCGTAGCCAGCGGGCGGGCCTGACGAGGCCCACTATGATGAGTAGGCCCCCCCAGTTTATTATACAAATATAATATTTGTTAAATAACAGTGGTTTAAATTATTTTAACATAATTACAAAATTATTATAACATCTCAAATACTAAAATAAATAAATGTTTTTTTTTTACAGTCTATGGTTTTTGCATAATGCTTGATGAGTTTGATTGACAGCTGTGTTAGGCAATTAGGTGTCAGGCTGTCTCATGCATGTCGCCTGTGAGTTCATAAAGTGTGTTTGCCTATTCACTTAGTCTATTATTTGTAGTTGTGTGGTAGATAAACAGCAGCGATGCAAAATTCTATAAAAATGACTTTTAAAAACTCGCATTGACGCGGGAGAGAACCCATTCATCAGCCCGCAAGTAACGGTAAGACTTTTCAATTCCAAGCACAGGTTCAGTCTGTGAAAACATTTACATTCTGTAAGGCCGGGAACACAGTGTCAGGCACTGTCAGTAGTGATAGTGTAGGGGTAATGTGCGTAGCATTAAGTTTTGACACAATTCGACCTGAGGTTCGAATCCGCCTTTTGCCGAACTCGCTCTACTTCCTTTTCCCATCACATATCAGATTGAAAGGAGTTTATTTTCCAATAAAAATTAAGCAAATATTCAAAAAGTGGAAATAAAGTGTCTAACGTGTGTTGAAACCGCTGGTCATGTTTTGTATGGACAGGTTGTAGCTGCAGTTTTGGGTTATGTTGACAGCAACACTGACTGGGCACGTTCGTGACTGAGACGTGGTAGTTTTACAAGGTGTGTTCTACGATTTTTTCAATAGGATCAAAGAAAATAAGATTGAAATGACCTGAATATTGAGTCCGTCCGTTTTACCTGAAAGCATAGGCGTAATTTGTGGGTGTAAAATGCTTTCACACTAGAAACGAACCAAACCTTTGTTCAGTTTGATCCGGACCGAGACTACCTCCTTTCGTCTGACCAAATTTCATCTGTTTGGTCCGGACTGTGGTCCGGGGTAGGTTTCACACCTGTAATTTTGATTCGGATCAAACTGAAAAGTCTGAAAATCCGGACCAAACAAGGTAGGTGTGAAAGGGCTCTAAATCACGCAGTGAAAGCGTGCACTCCAAATGTGCAAGTGCACTAGTCTAACCTACTAGACTACATCACGTAGTGTATGCATGCACTCTAGGTTTGCGTTTTTAAAGTAAGGGACATACCAGATAATGTCAGATCGCACATCGTTAAAACAACAATCATGATATTATCGTAGACTAAATATATTGCACACCCCTACTTGGCAGTGAGCTCTTTTGACTCTGCCTAGAAACCTCCAGAACGCACTTGAAACCACAGAACAACACTATAAAAACCATTCAGAACACCTTAGCCACAAAACAGCAACCACCTACAGAGTTTTGCACAAATAAACAAGACTTACATTTACTTCAAACCTGCGTACCTTTGAAAGGGAACATCATTTTCGTCTTGCTCCTGGAGACCTTCCAGGACATATCGGTAGGCCTCAAAGTAAGCCGTGGTCTCGACCATCAGGAAGGAGTCTGAGGGCTGAACTGTGGCCATTCTGGCCCTGCTGTCCGAAGAAAAACAGAGATTCACCTGTCCCTGCTTTAGTTGCTTTGGGTCCCGATCGGCCACAGTGGCAAACAGGAAGGTTTCGAAGTTGTCCATGGAGAGACAGACAAGGGATCCGTAAAGAAGACGCTTGGAATTTTCCCACCGGACAAACTGTAAGAGAAGTTGCAATAAAATATAAACTGATAGAAGGAACAATGGTGAGAGAACATGATTAGGATAACAGAGGACATCAAGGCCCTGTTTACAGCTGGTATCAAGATGCGTTTTGGTCGATCGGATCACAAGTAAATGAGGGAGACACACTCCCGTTTACACCTGGCATTTTGGCCACTTTCAACCACTTCTGTCCTGATTTCTTCCAGGGGAAGGTCTATGGGCGGGTAAATGTATGGGTTTTTTCAGATCTTTTGATCTAATGGATGACATAAGCTTGCGCAGGTTTACATATGAACAAGACCGGAGACGCTGGAAAAACATACGGTGACTGAGAGCAGCAGCTTTAGTTCTGCTCTGAAAGCCGCAAAAACACACCTTTATTATGTTAGAAATCAGGAAGGGTGATGTCCTTGGTATGCTTTTCGTCTTCAAAACAAACTTGGGTCTCCAGCCAGCAAAGTTTAAATCCCGTCTGGCTAGCACGCTTTCCATAATGTTTACGCCTTAGGTCAGTAAGCAGAGAGCAGGGGCTGTTCGAATGCATTTGACCGCAAGCGTTCACACTACGAAAGCAATGCGTTTTCTACTACCTCTGGAAGTGGTCAAAAGTGTACAAGCTCAAAACCTTTTAGACCATGTTTACACCTTTATTTAACGTCATCCACATGTGATCCGATTGACCAAAATGCATCTTAATACCAGGTGTAAACAGGGCAACAGAAAAGAAACTCATCATTTGTGATTACCTGAAGAGGCCGTGGGTCAAACTGCACTTTGTAGGCGATTCCAATTGATGTGCAGAGTGGTAAAATCAATCGGGTGTCACAGTAGACTCGGATGTCATCAAAATGCCTCTTTTTCATTGGTATTCCATCAATGTTATCATTGTGCTGGATCCTAAGGAGATCCCTGACGCCCTCTCGCAATGGCCTCACGAAATCTTCACGCAGAAGTCGGAAGTGCGTGTCCAGATAGATGCGAGCATTAGGGAAGCTTTGAGACATTATGTTGGGTCTCAGGAAAGGCCTCTGGTCTAGGTGGAACTCCTCAGTGGTTGGATAGATGCTCATTCTCCTGAAGTCTTCCTCCCCAGGTGGGGCATCCTCATCATTTGCTAGGAAGGAGTAGTTATCCGTCCGCAAGGTGCCTTCCCTTGATTTCTCTTGGAGATGGTCAACCAAACCCTGCACCCTCTCCAAGTCCTCATCAGTGCTGTCGAGAATATGCACACCAGAGGCACGCAACTGGTTGATGGTTGGTTTCAAAAGAGCTACCAACATTGAGACGGACTGGACAGAGCTGTGTGGAAACATGTTGAGAACATCAGTGAGAAGGCTGATGATGTTGCTCAAATGTTGGGGGTACTGATCCCTCCGAGCCTGCTGGTACTCTGACATCATTCCAGTCACATGGAACGGCAGGAAGTTACGGAAGAACAGCGAGTCCTTAACAACACGAGCCAAGTGAAGGACGTTCTTGCGGTCGATTCGAGACTGGAAGGCCTTGCAGAGAACCTGACAGATCAGCAGCACCAAGTCGCTTCTCATCGTATCTTCCTCAAGCAGATTCTTAAGCCCACTGCAAGATGAAAGAGTGATGGCCACCTCAGACGCTTCTTTCTCCAGTAGACCTTCAAGCATTTTATACCCCAGTTTGCGTACATCAGGGGTGCCGTCTTTCCCTCTTCCCCTCCCTCTCCCATGACCCCCTCTACCTCTCATAGCTTCTACTCTTCCTCTTTGAGGTTCTTCTCTTAAGTCAGTCATGCTTCCACTGGCTTGTTGGTCTGCAGGGTGGTAGCTTGAATTTACAGGAGCCGGAACAGAATAATTTACAAAATTTTGATGAGTGATCCCATAAACAGGTCTCCCAAATGCTCGCAAGGGAAAAGATGCATTAATTGGGCGTCCCCTTGTCACAGGGCGGTGGACATGTGGTTTGTTTTCTCCTCTCCACGGTCCTCTGCCCCTTCCATCTCCTCCTCCACCTCCTCTTCCTCCACCTTGTGCTTTTTCATCTGGCCATCTTTCCTTTTGGCTGTGTGTACTCCCACTCCTCCGGTCACCTCGACCCCTGCCATCTCCTCCTCCACCTCCTCTTCCTCCTCCTTGTGCTTTTTCATCCGGCCATCTTTCCCTTTGGCTGTTTGTACTCCCACTCCTCCTGTCACCTCGACCTCTTCCTCCTCCCTCCCCTCGGCCACCTCCACTTCCTCTGACTCGATTGGGAGACCTACTTGCTTGTCTGTGACCAGACACAGAACCATCTGTTAAAATAAAATTGTGGTGTAAAATTAATGAGGATTAGGGGTGTAACGGTTCTCTGTAAAAAATTGAACCATGGATTCTCCATTTACGGTTCGGCATGCACTTGCAACGCAGTTCATCTCAAATCTGATGATGCATATATAATACGGCTTGTTGAAAATAATAAAGCATAAAACAGACAGACTGAGTTCCGCTAATGTTATTTTCTGTCGATAGATACACATTCAGGCTTCCCAATATGTTACAACAGCGATGATCAAAAAACGTGGACAAAACAGCCACTCCTTGTAAACTCTGTTCAATGCGAGTGCCGTATACTCGAATATAACCAGTCATTTGCGCCGTCATCAAGCGGGTTTTGATAGCGCGTAAGGGCAGGTGAGACATGAACAGCACACGTTGCTATTTGTGTTTAAATTAAACTCATTAAAGCCTTGCCAATTTAAACATTCAAGCACAAGACACGAATGAGAACTCGAGCGCACTGTGAGAAGATTTGTGTGTGCACTCATCCGAAGCGTGCAAACCCGCGTCTCAGACAGCGCGCAAATATAGTTCTCTTTCAAGTCTTGCGCTTGAATGGACAAATTCACATAAAAATTATGTCAACATGCCCATCTTGGCGAGTATCCTAGCAAACATAGTCGGCTATGTCTTAAAGGCACAATATGTAATTTTTGCCGCTAGAGGTCGCTTATTCAAAACAAAGGCGTAGCTTGATGACCCCTTGATTTTGCGGAATCATGGAAGTTGTTGTCTTCACCTCTACAGCCGGTGGAAAATAATCTAATGGGACTCGGGCAGAAATCATATTCATGGATGAGCTAACGTATTAAATATTTAATGTTACTGTAGTATGAAGCAGGGTGGGGCCGAAAGCCGTTGGAGCGGAACGAGGCCGCTGGAGCGATTGCTAATGAGAGACGAGCATGACACACGGCTCGAGAGCAGTGGAGCTTTTATTATAGCGCAGATGAGCGCTTCCACTTCTTCCGCTCATGCATATGTGGGGTAACGCAGCAGTGTTTTATCATATTGCATACATTTGAGTCCTGTCTAATATGTTATTAGATAGAACTGTTATACAAAAAAATAGACTGTATATGAAAAAGTATTAGCGTTTGCCGTGTGGCTGATGTCCAATGTTGCTAGCTAAACAAAAATACATAATCATGTTTCGCTTGTTCCCTTGAAATTTTTCTCTTTATGTTCTCTTTAAAGGTTTAGATGTCTTACAGTTTTCCATGTTCGTAGAGTTAGTTTCTGGAGTAAATATATAGGCTATAATCTGTGTGTGTACACAGATTTTAAAAAAAATGGTGGGTGCTGGTGTTTCACGTGCATTCGGCCAATCATCGTACACATACGTCACTGGTAGTTCCTATTGTTCTGGGTTAGACCCTACTCTGAAATGCTACTTTAGTTCCAACAAAAGGAGTTCCTAGAATTAAAATAATTTCTAGTTCTTGCTGTGCGAACACGCCAAAATCCGGGTACTTCTGCCAGTAGTTCTAGGAACTATGAAAAGGTTCCTCCGCTGTGAAAGCCCCTTATGAGACACTTGTTGCACACTGCAGTGAGCTAGATCGATATTAGGCATGGTAAAACATGGTACTCGCAGTAAATCAAGAAAACAAGATTTAAACAATAAGATTAACTGTGTTGAGCTATATAACAATGATTAGTAGACGTAAACAGTCGAGAAACACAACGCATGTGTATCAGTATCAGAGCAATGGATCCGTGCGCTATGTCTTAAAGTGATAGCAGCCTAATATTCCTGCTGTCTGTTTTAATGTAAATCAAACAACAAAAGACAAGGAAACTATTCACTGCTCTTGACTGAATATCTTTTGTAACTTTAATAAGGATTAATCTTTAAATTAAACAGTGAAATAAGCAATGTTATTTAACATTTGATTACTTAATTCACTTTCTGTACCTGAAACTACTGTTAGATACCTGAAAAACCTGGAAAGCACTGTTTATTTAATTTGCACCTTTGGTCTATTGTATTTATTTGTGCTGTTACTTGTAGTTAGATAGTTTTTTCTTATTTGACAGTAGGCCTGAACATAGCATATAAAACCGTGATACAAACCGAACCGTAATTTGAACCATTGTACCTCTAAAGAGGATATTGATTGACAAGTTAAAAGACGGAATGCAAAGAAGCAAAAAGAAAGATCTATACCTCTTCTTTGAGGGCCACAGAAGCCTCCTCTTCCTCTTTGTTGTCCTCCTCCTCTTGGATTGGCCATTATACAGCTGTTAATATCTCTGCAAGGCAATTACACCAATAGATTATAGGCCTGCTGCAAACCCAAGTTTACATTAAAGCTTTGATTTTCAAGTTGCTGGATTTATATTCATTTTGTGATTGTGTCCTTTCTGTACTTTGTCCATTATTTGGTTACACTATTTTAAGGTGTCATTTTTACAGTGTAATTATATATGCAAGTACTATTATTAACTATATGTACTTACTATAGGGTTAGGTTTAGTTGCATGTAATTAACTGTTATTACTGTACAATATATGTAAAGTAAAATGTTACCCATTCTTTTTGTTAAGAATGTGTTCCCTTGCTCAATTGCAAACAAATTTATATTATATCCACCAGCTCAACCTTTTTGCATTGTCTGGAAAATGTGGCATTTTGACGGTTTAATTTATAAATGTATATAAAAATGAAAATATTTACATATATGGAGGCACACATGTGAAATATACTAAAAAGGAACAATTAAATATTTAAAAATAGATTTACATATACAGAAAACTAATATATGAATAATATATATATTGCAAATGAATGCATGTACATAGATGGAGATCTAAACTTATTTACATATAGTTATTTCCTTTATATGAAAATATATTTACATGCAACTACAACATATATTTTCTTCTATTCAGATTTAAATCTATTTATTAATAATCTATTCAATCTACACTCACCTAAAGGATTATTAGGAACACCATACTAATACTGTGTTTGACCCCCTTTCACCTTCAGAAGTGCCTTAATTCTACGTGGCATTGATTCAACAAGGTGCTGAAAGCATTCTTTAGAAATGTTGGCCCATATTGATAGGATAGCATCTTGCAGTTGATGGAGATTTGTGGGATGCACATCCAGGGCACGAAGCTCCCGTTCCACCACATCCCCAAGATGCTCTATTGGGTTGAGATCTGGTGACTGTGGGGGCCATTTTAGTACAGTGAACTCATTGTCATGTTCAAGAAACCAATTTGAAATGATTGGAGCTTTGTGACATGGTGCATTATCCTGCTGGAAGTAGCCATCAGAGGATGGGTACATGGTGGTCATAAAGGGATGGACATGGTCAGAAACAATGCTCAGGTAGGCCGTGGCATTTAAACGATGCCCAATTGGCACTAAGGGGCCTAAAGTGTGCCAAGAAAACATCCCCCACACCATTACACCACCACCACCAGCCTGCACAGTGGTAACAAGGTATGATGGATCCATGTTCTCATTCTGTTTACGCCAAATTCTGACTCTACCATCTGAATGTCTCAACAGAAATCGAGACTCATCAGACCAGGCAACATTTTTCCAGTCTTCAACTGTCCAATTTTGGTGAGCTCGTGCAAATTGTAGCCTCTTTTTCCTATTTGTAGTGGAGATGAGTGGTACCCGGTGGGGTCTTCTGCTGTTGTAGCCCATCCGCCTCAAGGTTGTGCGTGTTGTGGCTTCACAAATGCTTTGCTGCATACCTCGGTTGTAACGAGTGGTTATTTCAGTCAAAGTTGCTCTTCTATCAGCTTGAATCAGTCGGCCCATTCTCCTCTGACCTCTAGCATCAACAAGGCATTTTCGCCCACAGGACTGCCGCATACTGGATGTTTTTCCCTTTTCACACCATTCTTTGTAAACTCTAGAAATGGTTGTGCGTGAAAATCCCAGTAACTGAGCAGATTGTGAAATACTCAGACCGGCCCGTCTGGCACCAACAACCATGCCACGCTCAAAATTGCTTAAATCACCTTTCTTTCCCTTTCTGACATTCAGTTTGGAGTTCAGGAGATTGTCTTGACCAGGACCACACCCCTAAATGCATTGAAGTGAGTTAATTGCATTAATGAGAAATTGAACAGGTGTTCCTAATAATCCTTTAGGTGAGTGTATGTGACTTCTGTATATGTGCATTTCTCCATATATCATACAAACAGCACCACACAATGCAAAAACTTGCTAAAAATCCTTAGTTAATTTCTCAAAAGTAAATGAATATGAATCAGTGCCATCAGAAGGAAAAGTCCTTGTGTCATTGCTCACAAACAACATCAAAATACTTATTCATGTTGAGTCTGTCAGTATTTCCTGATTTAAACTTTATGGCATATATCAGTTTTGTAACAGTACAAAGTTACACATTATTATTATGGTATGTGGGATATTGATTGCAAAAGATTGTTTATTATCACACACACACACACACACACACACACACACACACGTGACTATGACTAATCTGCTCGTTTTTAGGTAGCTTAGTAAAATAGAGCTGACGTCAGAACCGGATACATTATTAATGTTTCATTTCTTGCTGTAGGCTATATATCAACACACTACAGAACCATGTCATTTTACAATATATTGTAACGTAATAATATATTGTAAAATGGTAAAATTACTCGCATTCTTTCTTAAAAACAATAACAATAATATTAATTTAAAATTAAATGGCTGCGTACTTGTGTACTACCGGAAATGAGAAGGATAAACACAAACGGTTTGAGAATAAAAACAGCAGCGGCAGCAATGACAGCTGATATAACATATAAATAAAAAGCGATTGTTGATTAATATGAACTCGAGCACTTACCAGGTTATGATGTCTTCAGTAGCAGTGCGTGTTTATCTCGTCCGTGTCTTTAAGTACCGGTCTAGTTTCGTTTCTCTGCGGTGGGCGGATCCGATCGGCTGCTTTCACTGAGTCAGAACCGAAAGCGATGAACGGAAAACAAAAGTCGGTTGCCGTGACAGACTGGGGCTAAAGGGGAGGTGGGGTTAGTTGTCACACACCTCTGTAGATATAAGGTTTTGAGAAAGAAAGGGACAAAAATAAAAGAGAACACAAAGACATGCAATGTTATGCGCACACACAACACACACTCTCTCTCATTCACACGGTCCTATCAGTATTATGCCCAAATTATAATAGGATTCACCACTATACATGAGATTCTCTTTGATGTTAAAATAAAGTAAAGCATGTACACTCACCTAAAGGATTATTAGGAACACCATACTAATACTGTGTTTGACCCCCTTTCGCCTTCAGAACTGCCTTAATTCTACGTGGCATTGATTCAACAAGGTGCTGAAAGCATTCTTTAGAAATGTTGGCCCATATTGATAGGATAGCATCTTGCAGTTGATGGAGATTTGTGGGATGCACATCCAGGGCACGAAGCTCCCGTTCCACCACATCCCAAAGATGCTCTATTGGGTTGAGATCTGGTGACTGTGGGGGCCATTTTAGTACAGTGAACTCATTGTCATGTTCAAGAAATGATTGGAGCTTTGTGACATGGTGCATTATCCTGCTGGAAGTAGCCATCAGAGGATGGGTACATGGTGGTCATAAAGGGATGGACATGGTCAGAAACAATGCTCAGGTAGGCCGTGGCATTTAAACGATGCCCAATTGGCACTAAGGGGCCTAAAGTGTGCCAAGAAAACATCCCCCACACCATTACACCACCACCACCAGCCTGCACAGTGGTAACAAGGCATGATGGATCCATGTTCTCATTCTGTTTACGCCAAATTCTGACTCTACCATCTGAATGTCTCAACAGAAATCGAGACTCATCAGACCAGGCAACATTTTTCCAGTCTTCAACTGTCCAATTTTGGTGAGCTCGTGCAAATTGTAGCCTCTTTTTCCTATTTGTAGTGGAGATGAGTGGTACCCGGGGGGGTCTTCTGCTGTTGTAGCCCATCCGCCTCAAGGTTGTGCGTGTTGTGGCTTCACAAATGCTTTGCTGCATACCTCGGTTGTAACGAGTGGTTATTTCAGTCAAAGTTGCTCTTCTATCAGCTTGAATCAGTCGGCCCATTCTCCTCTGACCTCTAGCATCAACAAGGCATTTTCGCCCACAGGACTGCCGCATACTGGATGTTTTTCCCTTTTCACACCATTCTTTGTAAACTCTACAAATGGCTGTGCGTGAAAATCCCAGTAACTGAGCAGATTGTGAAATACTCAGACCGGCCCGTCTGGCACCAACAACCATGCCACGCTCAAAATTGCTTAAATCACCTTTCTTTCCCATTCTGACATTCAGTTTGGAGTTCAGGAGATTGTCTTGACCAGGACCACACCCCTAAATGCATTGAAGCAACTGCCATGTGATTGGTTGATTAGATAATTGCATTAATGAGAAATTGAACAGGTGTTCCTAATAATCCTTTAGGTGAGTGTATATCCTAAAACATGATTAAAGTAAACACCAACAACTGAGATTGTGTTCATATTCAGTTTTAGATCTTTAAAGAATCAAGACTTGGTGCTTGTAAGTGATCTACGTCTGAAAAACACCAGCATACAACACAAAAGAAGATATTTTGAAGAATGCGGATAACAAAACGGTTCATGGGCCCTTTTGACTTCCATAGTATGGGGTCAATGGGGTCCATCAACTGTTTGGTTACCCATATTCTTCAAAATATCTTATTTTGTGTTCAACAGAAGAAATTGACTCATACAGGTTTGGAACAACATAAGGGAAACTGAAACCTATTTCACATGTCTTGAATGCAAAGCAAAATCAGTCCAAGCTACAGCGCACACCAAACACAGGTCAACCCGTAGAGTCAGAAGCACGGCCTGCTATACTGTTCAACAACACTAATACACAACACACATCTAATGTGGCAGAGCAAATAAGCATAACAAAGTACAAACTTATGCAAACATGACCTGCTGTAATAAATGATTGACTGCGGAGACAAGCTGTGATGAATGAGAAAGACATGCATAAATGGAGGTACAGCAAGACTCGTCCTGTTTAATCTCGAGGAAACTCCTCTCATTCACCGTCGTGTTTGTTCATCAGACAGTGAATCACTGACTCCACCTGCAAACCTTGACCTGACTGAAGCTGCATGTTTACTTCCTACTTACATCAACTAGAGCTAAATGCAGACGTCCAATTTAGCAAGATACAATAATAACTTCACATTGGACACACAACAAAAGTCGTAACATTACACCCAGTGTAATTATGTCCTAATTCTACACAGATACTGCCAAGTGCCCTTAAAGAAGAAAAGGGGGATATGAACACAGTGTGCATTTCATCAGCTTATGACTGGTTTGCCAAAGTGGCCGGAGGTCTGCAATGATTGAGTAAATTATTGTTGCAGCAAGTCGTAGCCTATATAAACAGTCTTTCTCAGAGAATCTCACTAAACACAGGTGCCTTATCATTTCACTTCTTCCAAGCTGACCATCACAGCGCAAAACATTCAAGTGTCCATTAGTTTAATTTATATTAATGTTCTCCTATTTTCTGTTACCATATATACTCTTCAAAATAATAACTATAATAAAGCAGCTCCATATACACTCACCTAAAGGATTATTAGGAACACCATACTAATACTGTGTTTGACCCCCTTTCGCCTTCAGAACTGCCTTAATTCTACGTGGCATTGATTCAACAAGGTGCTGAAAGCATTCTTTAGAAATGTTGGCCCATATTGATAGGATAGCATCTTGCAGTTGATGGAGATTTGTGGGATGCACATCCAGGGCACGAAGCTCCCGTTCCACCACATCCCAAAGATGCTCTATTGAAATGATTGGAGCTTTGTGACATGGTGCATTATCCTGCTGGAAGTAGCCATCAGAGGATGGGTACATGGTGGTCATAAAGGGATGGACATGGTCAGAAACAATGCTCAGGTAGGTCGTGGCATTTAAACGATGCCCAATTGGCACTAAGGGGCCTAAAGTGTGCCAAGAAAACATCCCCCACACCATTACACCACCACCACCAGCCTGCACAGTGGTAACAAGGCATGATGGATCCATGTTCTCATTCTGTTTACGCCAAATTCTGACTCTACCATCTGAATGTCTCAACAGAAATCGAGACTCATCAGACCAGGCAACATTTTTCCAGTCTTCAACTGTCCAATTTTGGTGAGCTCGTGCAAATTGTAGCCTCTTTTTCCTATTTGTAGTGGAGATGAGTGGTACCCGGTGGGGTCTTCTGCTGTTGTAGCCCATCCGCCTCAAGGTTGTGCGTGTTGTGGCTTCACAAATGCTTTGCTGCATACCTCGGTTGTAACGAGTGGTTATTTCAGTCAAAGTTGCTCTTCTATCAGCTTGAATCAGTCGGCCCATTCACCTCTGACCTCTAGCATCAACAAGGCATTTTCGCCCACAGGACTGCCGCATACTGGATGTTTTTCCCTTTTCACACCATTCTTTGTAAACTCTAGAAATGGTTGTGCGTGAAAATCCCAGTAACTGAGCAGATTGTGAAATACTCAGACCGGCCCGTCTGGCACCAACAACCATGCCACGCTCAAAATTGCTTAAATCACCTTTCTTTCCCATTCTGACATTCAGTTTGGAGTTCAGGAGATTGTCTTGACCAGGACCACACCCCTAAATGCATTGAAGCAACTGCCACGTGATTGGTTCATTAGATAATTGCATTAATGAGAAATTGAACAGGTGTTCCTAATAATCCTTTAGGTGAGTGTATTTATTTACACAAGCATTTAGTGCAGCAAAAATCACTCAGCAGGAACTTGTGTAGCTAAATAGAAGCACTTTAATATATTTTATATATTAATGAAGTCAACACTCCCCACAGTAAATGTCTAAAATAAAACAAGTTACACTTCATTTCAATAGTCCACTTAGAATTTTAGCATTTTAACCCTTTAAGACCTGAAGGCATTTTTAAGAGTTGTTTTTCTGAATGACGCACACAAAAGTAAAGACTCGTAACTCCAAAACTACAGCAAGGACAGTCAAAGGGTAGGTATCGTTTGATACATTTTACATTTTTTAGAAAATATAAATTACATTAGGACATTCTCATGCTGAGAAACTGACACAAATATTTTTATTATAGGTAATTTTACACATCTTTCTTATTTGACAATAACTATATTTTTTTGGTGAAACTTCATGACGTGAGCTGCATCTGGATAATAAATTGTGGTGATAGCATAAAGTAATCATGGAACCAAGGTACCCTTTTTGTTTAGCCCCTGACGCCCCCATGGCCATTTTTTTAATTGTTCCTCCATGAGGAATATCTTGCGATCAATGCAAAGGATTATGTTCATTTTAATCATGAGAATTTGCTGTAATGTTTCTGTGCATGTTTCATTAAGTTATGAGCAAAAATGCCACGTGAAATCTACATATTTGTTTTTAGTTAGTGCCTGTGCGCATATTACGCAATTTGTGCAGACTCAGAGGGTGAAATCAACGCAGCAGGAGCATGTTGGAGGCTTGATCTGAAAGTGTAACGTCTCTGATTTTGCATACAAAATCAATTCTTGTGCTACCCATTTGGTTGCAGTTTCTATTGGCTCTTAAACAGAGATGCGCAAATGGGAGCGAGGTGTTAAAGGGTTAACTCATTAGAGTTAGTAGACTGTTAGGTTAGAGTTAGTTGACATGTAGTTGTAAAGTTACTTAGTCAGTAGAACGTCTAAAGTGGACCATCGAAATAGTGTTAGGGTTAAAACTATTGCAAATAAATGTGTTCTAAATATCAAAATATTATAAATGATCCAGTTTTATGATATATAGCATGCATCTTTAGTGTGAACAATGTGCAAGCTTCATTCATCTGCTGTGGAATGAGGGAGGGCTTCTCTCTGCATTATCTTCAAGGTCGGAAGATAAAGAGGATGTTCCTGCCTCGGACACGGATTCATTGTTTCATGTGGGCTGCAAAGTGTCTAACATCTCTGATTTCACCTCACTCTGCAGGGATCATTTGGCTTAAATCAAGGGAAATAAATCTTATTTCTGATGCACATATATTCTCTGCTCTACCCTGACAAATGCATGGACAAACAGAAGCACAGGTTTTTGATTGTAGAGTTTTATTGGAAGTTCCGTTTGGAGGGAGGATGGTAATAAAATGATAAAGAGGCTGATGTTCCATTGAAGTTTCAGTCACGGCTTCATCTTCTTCTGAACCTGGAAAGACACCATAATGATTTAAGACATGATGCTTTCCCTCCTCAGTTATTTTCTATTTTATAAAGACATTCGGTTTAAAATGACCTAAAATATACACATTTACTCAAGTCACCGTTTCTTATTACCTTGATTTCAGTTTAAGCAGATCTGTGGTGACACATTCAATACACAAATATTCAAATCTAGTCTCATTTAATACAAGGTAATTCAAATCCGTTTGCATAACTATAAAATAATACAAAAATGTTTAAAATAGTTACAGAGTATATCAATTTCACACATCCACAAAAACACACATATATATGTATGCGCGTACAGTACCGGTCAAAAGTTTGGAAACGTTACAATTTTTAATGTTCTTAAAAGAAGTCTCTTCTGCTCACCAAGGCTGCATTTATTTTATTAAATGCATCAAAAAGTGTGATATATTATTATGATTCAAATCAGCTGTTCTCTATGTGAATATATAGTAAAGTGTAATTTATTCCTGTGATCAAAGCTGAATTTATCATCATTACTCCAGTCTTCAGTGTCACATGATCCTTCAGAAATCATTCTCATATGAGGATTTGATGCTCAACAAATATGTATGATTATTATCAATGTTGAAAAGAATTCATATTTATTCAGCAAGGATGTGTTAAATTGATAAAAAGTGATAGTAAAGATTTATATTGTTAGAAAAGTTCTTTTTTTATATTTTCGGGATTCATTAATGAATAAGTTAAGCAGCACAACTGTTTCCATCACTAATAAATCATCATATGAGAATGATTTCTGAAGGATCATGTGACACTGAAGACTGGAGTAATGATGCTGAACATTCAGCTTTGATCACAGGAATAAATTATATTTTAAAATTATATTGAATTAGAAAACTATTATTTCACAATATTACTATTTTTCTGATAAATGCAGGCTTGATGAGCAGAAGAGACTTTCAAAAACATTAAAAATAGTACTGTTTCCAAACTTTTGACCAGTACTGTATATATTTGTGTGTATATATTTATTATATCATGTGAGTCTAAATTCAAAGTATAAGGGTATATATTTCTAAGTATATATTTAATTATTTAGTGATGTTTTCAATTATTTCATGATATACTGACTTGCTTTATGTTCTCCAATATTTTATTTCATTTGTGTATTTTATATTTCATGAGGGTTTTTTATTTTTATTTTAGAGGCCATTTTGTATGGTATTTTACATCCTTTTTATTTTACATGAAACATTTATTTATTCATGCTTGCATATTGTACTTTTATATATTTATTGCAACATTCCATGATGTATTATGTATTAATGTCATGTTAAATAAAGAAAGTGTTTCCAGATGCATGAAATATGAGCACATATAATATCTAATCTGAATGTGTTTTAGGGAAATGATAAATCTTACTTGGCCTTTGACTTGAAGCGTCCTCCCTTCTTGTTTGGAAGGCCGAGTCTCTTCCTGTCCTCGAAGGACGGCCTGGACAGAGCAAACCACTGTTAGACTCACAGACAACAAAGCCAAACCTTGAAATCTTTCTCCTCGCGCATCAGACGCCACACACCCCGCTCTGTACTGCTTCAGGGTTTTCGTGCTGGTGTTCGTGAGCTCCTTGTCAAACATGGACTTCTTCCTAGATTTGTTTGGTTTTGAAGCTGGAAAAAGAAAGTTCAAGCTAACAGTCAGAGTCTGAACTCAGATCAGTTTTCAGAATGTCAGTCTATGCTGGAGCGTTTATTAGCGAACCTTTCTGAACGGGTTCGTCTTCTGGGACGACTCTGGCTCGCTTCGGCTTGCGATCGCGTTTCGCTGCTCGTTCGGCGTACATCTGAGACTTCAGCACCTCGAACTGAGATCTCTCCTCAGCCTGGTGTACACACACACACACACACACACATTACAAAGAGCACATTTCACTTCCGATGGTACAGAGGCATGCGATTTACTGTACGGTTTAATTCATCTGAAGGCTTCTCTCACCGTTAACTCTTTTCTCTTGCCCTCTTTCAGGAACTGTGCACGTTTTTTCTTTCCTCTCAGAGCCAAATCAAAATCCTGTAGCGCCTTCACCACTTTGACAAAGAACAAGATAATTAAAGCACGGCATGAGGAAGACAAACTATTATTGACACTTCTGAGGTGTGAATGTGGTCATGATTTGATTGGATAAAATTTTCACGATGCTTAGTTCGGGGTCAGTATGGTTTATTTTATTCAGTAAGGATGCATTAAATTGATCAGAAGTGACACTAAAAGACATTTATAATGTTACAAAAGATTATATTTCAAATAAATGCTGTTCTTTAGAACTTTCTATTCATCAAAGAATCCTGAAAAAATATCAGATTCCACAGAAATATGAAGAACCACAATTGTCTGCATTGATGAAAATCATAAATGTTTCTTGAGTAGCAAATCACCACGTGTGACCCTGGAGCACAAAACCAGTCATGCGTCTCACGGGTGTGTCTGTGGCAATAGCCAACAATACATTATATGGGTCAAAATTATCAATTTTTCTTTTATGCCAAAAATCATTAGGATATTAAGATCATGTTCCATGAAGATATTTTGTAAATTTCCTACTGTAAATATATATTGTTAACTTCAAATTCAAGGACTTTCCAGGTCCAATACCCTCAAACTCAAGGACTTAATGTGGGGACACATTTTAAGTGAGAGCAAGGTTACATCAGGTTACCTTGTAAGATACGTTGTTACAGTTTCCATGTGTCAAACACAACTATGCAAAAAAGCAAACAGAGATCTGATATTCCATTTGTCGTATTTCTGTTTTGCATAAAACTGAAGAACATTCGGTACATCCCACACTGTATTCTAAAATGATCTGATATTAACTTTTGCATGGATTTGATTGAAAAGAGCTAAGGCTCATGTAACCAGAAGTTAAGATATATGAATATGCATTTAAGTTGTTCTTGCCTTGTGGGTTTACATTATATAACAAGCATTAAATCAAATATTTGGGCAACAGATCATCACAAATGTTTTATGTTTATTGAACACAATATACAGTCATCGACTGAACATATTTGGGTTTGTGTAAGCACTGAAAACGTTGAGGTACCATCGTAGAAGTTTCATGCACGCGTGAACGTCATGGCAACGTACAACACAAAGTACCTCACGCGCGAATCACTTAACGTAACGTGTAAATGCGTAAACTAACTAACGTAAATCAAGCAAGCTAATATGCATAGGCCACGAAGTGTTGACGAAATAATAGTGGACTGGAGAGAATATGGAATTTTTTCATAAACTCCTTGCACAAAATAAATTCAAGCACTTGCATCCATGTATACATCTGTTTATTTTCAACTTTCCAGGGCCTTGACATTTTTTTTTTTTCAGATTCACAAAGTTTCAAGGATTTTAAGGACCTGTGGGAACCCTGATTTCAAAAATCTATTATTATTATTAGTAGTAGTAGTAATATGCGTTGCTAAGGATTGCATTTGGACAACTTTAAAGGGGATTCTCAATATTTAGATTTTTTAGCACCCTCAGATTCCAGATTTTCAAATAGTTGCATCTCAGCCAAATATTGTCCTAACTAATAAACATCTCAATAAAAAAAAAAAAAGGCCATTATGACTGGTTTTGTGGTCCAGGGTCACATACCAGAAGGATTTGTGAAGGATCATGTGACACTGAAGACTGGAGTAATGATGATAAATTCAGCTTTGATCACAGGAATCAATTACACTTTACTATATATTCACATAGATTGTAATAATTCTAATACTACACAATTTTTACTGTATTTTTGATCAAATAAATGAAGCCTTGGTGAGCAGAAGAGACTCTTTTAAAAACATTTAAAACCTCACCGACCCCAAACTCTTGAACTGAAGTGTGTGTGTTTTTTCAAGGCTTTCCTTCATGAAAGCATGAATTGATGTGGACTCACTGCGCTCTTTCTTCCTCTCCTCGTGCGTCTGGAACCACGTCCTGGGCGCCTGCTTCTCATCTGCGCTCTGCGTTAACCTCTTCTGAGCTGAACTGATCTGGAAACACACAGCGTTTATTACAGGAGTCCGTGTGCGTTTAATCAGACAGTATTTGAAACAGACGTGAGTGTCAGACCTGCGCTTCTGAATGGGCCATTTCCTTTTCCTCCTTCTCCAAGCGCAACACTGCGTACACGTCCTTCTCCAGCTTCTCAATCAGATCACGAAACTTCAGAATGACCTCTGAGAGACGCCCATAAACACACACGTCATTCAAAAGTGCATCAAAACAAATCAAGCTTTACATTAGATTGTGATATATTGAAAAGGAATTTATAAATCAATTTTAAATAGTTCCTGCCTTCATTTCCTACAGTATATCCACTGCGAGATGATATTTAACTAAAACTAATTAAAACATTTTACATGTTACAGCTGAAAAAACACAAATATAAATATTAGTTTAAAAATGTAAGCAAACAAAAATCAGAAATGTTGCCCTGACAAAAAACTGAAATAAGTTTAAGTTGAGGAATTAAAATGATTACCTGGAAATAAATAAAAACTAAAACTGAAATAATTACACCTAAATAGCAATACAACAAATAAATAAATAAACCTAATAAAATGACAAAAGCACATGAAGAAATTACAATTTTTAACTAAAATTAACATGAAAACTAAAAATATAAAAATAAAAGCTCATTCAAAATATGATTATAAAACATATATTATAAAACACACAAAAAACAATTAACTTTTTATTAAAAATAAAAGCCAATTCAAAAATAAATGTATGTTATATAAATATTTATATAAATGAACAAAAATAAATAACTAATTAATATATATATATATATATATATATATATATATATATATATATATATATATATATATATATATATATATATATATATATATATATATATATATATATATATATATATATACACACACACACATTTTTTTAATTAGCTTTTATTTAAAATACTTTAATACCATAACATACTTTTTAATAAACATATATATTAAAATAACACTAAAACAAATTAAAGCAACGTAAAACAATTTAAATAGTTTAATTGAAATAATATAAAATTATTAGATTAAAAACTTCAATTAGAATCCAACGAAATACATTTAGGTTGAAATAAATTAAAGGCAAATAGAATTAAACTTTAAATAAAATTATTAAAACAAACTATGAAAAATCATTTAAAAAGAAATAAAGCTGAAATATAATAATGAATTTGCATGATATTTTTAATAGTTTGTGATATTGGAAAAGGATTTATAGTATTTTTTAATATAATTCTGATTCCGACTAATGTGCAATGAATCGTTTGATTCAGTTTGACACATTCATCCTAAAAATAAAAAAAACCTTCAAAAGAGAGATTTGGTCATAAACTGGGAGCATATTTTCCTCAACACGAGATGAAGTCTTTACCTTGAGGAATGACCCGAGCTTTGACGGTCGTTTTGGCTTTTTTCACGATCTCTTTCAGCATCTTCCTCTCAGTCTCGCCCACGAGAGACACGGAGCGGCCCACTTTCCCCGCGCGGGCCGTCCGGCCGACCCTGTGCACGTAATGCTTCACCGTGTTGGGCATTGTGAAGTTTATCACCTGCAGACGCACACACACACGCATTCAGACACTGGCTTTCCAGAATATTGATATTCAGTGCAAACTAATGAGAACTCACAGTTTTCACCCCGTCGATATCCAGTCCTCTGGCAGCGACGTCTGTGGCCACCAAAATATCAATCTGTTCATCCTTAAAACGCCTGAAACACAGACACGACGCTCATTCAGATCCTTTCATAAAGGCAAATATGTGTTATCACAGGAAACTCTTCACGGCACCTCAGACTCTCCAATCTCTGCGTCTGCGACAGGTTTCCGTGAAGCTCGCCGACCTTTAACCCCATCAAACCCAGCAGAATGTGCATGCGGTGAGCCTGCTTCTTGGTCTGAGTGAAGAGCATCACGTGATCCTGAAACGTTCTGGTGAGAAGAGCTGTGGACAGAGTCATGTGATGCTTTTTAACGTTTTCTATTTCCTTTAGTCCATCTGTTTGTACATTAAAAGCACTCAAAATCAGTCACTTAAAAGGATGCAATTCAGTTAGGACGCCCTGTGTAGACAGCAGACTACCAAGAGCACTCACTAGGGCACTTTACCTGCCACAATAGCCTCTCTGTCTCCTTCTTTGTTGGGTCTGATCCGCACAAACTCCTGTCTGAGATATGGCGCCACGTCTGTGTTACTGTTGACGAAGATCCTCACCGGCTGCTTCAGCGACACCGACGCCAGATCCTTCACCTGAAACCAAACATTAATAATGCACCAATATAGAGATGCTGTACTAACAGTCATAGCCAAAAATAGTGTTATATATGGCACACAACCCATGTGATGATAG
The DNA here is from genome assembly GCA_039654625.1 of Rhinogobio ventralis. Lineage (NCBI taxonomy): Eukaryota > Metazoa > Chordata > Actinopteri > Cypriniformes > Gobionidae > Rhinogobio > Rhinogobio ventralis. Next base: position 2,359,125 of record CM077205.1, on the reverse strand, counting down.
ATAATATAATGTTGGTCTATAAAGCTAAAAATAAACTCTGATTTCATGTGTCTCTGCCAATCACTTCAATAACTCTCGATCGGTCTGATACGAAGTAGGGGTTGAACGACTTCCGAAGTCGACATTTATGTGATGAAAGTCGAGTCGACGTCAACTAGTCGCTGATGACGTCATTAATGAACAAATAACCCTGAACCTTGAGCTGAGACGCGAACACGGGTTTTCTTGTGCACAGGACAGCTATGGCATATGATACAGCGCTGCCCATAAGGTTATTGCTCATACATAACAGCTTTTGTATCAGTTCTTTTGTCTTTGGGTCGTTATATTTCTCACAGATTTCTGCTCGTTCTGAATCACATACAGATAAGTAGCACAATAAAGATTACATTATATGAATGCATTAGTGAGAGCGATTGCGTGTGAATTAATTCTACCTGCCAGCGTCTCTCTACTAATACTGAAGCTGTGAGTTTTAGTTACTAAGAAATATATGCTATAACTTCAGTTTCTAAGCTATTTTATTGATGAATCACAGAACAGTGTTGACGATACATTTCTGCGCTACTGAATGGTTTTGTGTGAGGTGCGCGCGATGTGTGTTACAATGCAGCACGCATTAGTTTAGAACCGTGATTAACTTGCGTGTACAATAAGTGTGCATTCTCCCGATCAATTTTGAGCATCCAGGTGGTATAATCAAACATGTCTTGTGGAGAGCTCTCTGAGTATGTATTTGTGTGTCATTTTAACTGCTGGAAACAGAGCCTGCGTGTCAGGAAATGGCTTATCCTGTTGCGCCCTCTATAGGCCAGTGACTAGTCGACGTCAAGCTTAAAGCGTCATCGCAGAGCATTAAAGTCGACTAGTCGATCAGGCGGTGCAACCCCTAATACTCATATGATCACTGTTTGGAACCGAATGATTTCTATGACAAAACAAGATCTCAATTGTTTTTGTCAGTAAAGAAATTAAATTAGAAACTGGTATTATGTTATTTATTTAGTTTTATTAAATGTATTTCTTTTATTTGATGGAATCAGTCCATTTTTTTGATGTAGTTAATCATTTCCATCCATCCATCTCAGTCTATTCTTCCATCCATCTGCCTGTCTGTCTGTCTACTCTTCCATCCAACCATCTGTCTGTCTGTCTATCTGCCTATCTATCTACTCTTCCATCCATCCTTCCATCCATCCATCCGTCCATTCATCCATCTGTCTGTCTGTTTATCCATCTATTGTTCCATCTATTAATCTATCCTTCCGTCCGTCCATTCATCCATCTGTCTGTCTGTGTCTGTCTGTCTGTGTCTGTCTGTCTGTGTCTGTCTGTCTGTGTCTGTCTGTCTGTGTCTGTCTGTCTGTGTCTGTCTGTCTGTGTCTGTCTGTCTGTGTCTGTCTGTCTGTGTCTGTCTGTCTGTGTGTCTGTCTGTGTGTCTGTCTATCTACTCTTCTATCCATCTATCCATTCATCCATCCACCCTTCCATCTATTCTTCCATCCATCTGCCTGTCTGTCTGTCTACTCTTCCATCCAACCATCTGTCTGTCTGTCTATCTGCCTATCTATCTACTCTTCCATCCATCCATCCATCCATCCATCCATCCATCCATCCATCCATCCATCCATCCATCCATCCATCCATCCAACCATCCAACCATCCGTTTGTCTGTTTATCCATCTATTGTTCCATCTATTAATCTATCCTTCCGTCCGTCCATTCATCCATCTGTCTGTCTATCTACTCTTCTATCCATCTATCCATTCATCCATCCACCCTTCCATCTATTCTTCCAACCATCTGTCCATCTATTGTTCCATCCATCCATCTATCCATCCATCTGTTTGTCTGTCTTTCTATCATCTATTCTTCCATCCATCCGTTTGTCTGTTTATCCATCTATTAATCTGTCCATCCGTCCATCCATCCATCCATTTGCACAACATAATTTGATTTCAAAACCTTCAACACTGGACACAAAGCGTTTTTTTTCAGAACACATGATTGGCTGTGAAATAATGTTGCAGTAAAGCTGAAGCATCACCTCCTCGCTCATGGTGGCCGAGAACAGCATGGTCTGTCTCTGATAGGAGCACATCCTGATGATCTCCTTCATCTGCTCCTCAAAGTACTCGTCCAGCATCCTGAGGAAAAGACACGCGTCTAAACAACCGGCCACACTTTATAGTCACAGTTGTAGAAGTTTCCCTCTCACCTGTCGGCCTCGTCTAAGATGAGGATCTCGATCTGACTGAGCTCAAATGACGGCGTGTTGTGCAAGTGGTCGATCAGACGTCCGGGTGTGGCAATCAGGACGTCCGGCCCCACCCTCAGCGCCGCCTCCTGAGACTTCAGGTCCAGCCCACCTGACAGAGCATCACAAAATGTGTCAACACTTCCTGCCTTCATTTCCAACACGGCTTCATTCTATATCAAACCTTACAGATGTCTTATTTGAATGCAATAACAAGGAGAAGCATTAACGAGAATTAAAGCAAAAGAGTCATTAATAACCAGTGCTGTTATTGTCAACTAAACCTAAAACAACAAATGAATATCAAATTTTGAATTATATATTCTGAATATCAATATTTTTGAGTTTTTGCTCTCTCTCCATCTATCTCATATTATATATTATATATATATATATATATAAAAATAAATAAAAGGGGTGTAACGGTACACAAAACTGACAGTTCGGTACGTACTTCGGTTTTGAAGTCACAGTTTGGTACGGGTTCGGTACAGCAGTTTTTATTTTTATTAAACAGTGGTTTACTGAAAAAATTGTGTCTGTCCTTAAATGAATTTAATTATAACTAAACGTTTCTTAAAGATAATGCTGTATAGGGAGCCCTTACTTGCACATTACTATAATAGTAAAGGTTAACAACAGAGCCCAAACTATTAGCCTAAATTCAGTTGCTATTTTTAGATATAATAATCAACACTCAAATAACACACTGTATGCAAACATGCAAACTTCACATAAGGCAGTTTTTACATAATTTCAAAATGTAATTATAAAATTATGTTTTTACTCCAATTCCTTGTTGAAATATAATCATTTATACACAGTGGCTGTCATTTTCATGACAGATTTATTTAAACAGGTTCAGTAGAATATAATGAATATATAGGCTAATATAGGTCATATATTTAGCGAAAGAGTTGATTTCTCTAGTGAACTAACATCTGTGGGCTCTGAATGACTTCTAAGGTAAATGTAATGCTACGGGACATTGTTCTCAAGCTGTTTTATTGACGTCTTTCCGCCGGTGAAACACTGATTGAGCGATTACACCACATATGATACGTTTCAGTAAGCTGTAATGTATCCTTAACATACCTCCAGATGTTCATTCATGTTTATTCTTTAGAAGCCCTGCACACCCATATATATATAAAATATAATTATTAATATATAGATAGATAGATAGAGAGGGAGAGAGAGAGAGAAAGAGAAAGAGAGAGAGAGAGAGAGAGAGAAAGACAGAGAGAGAGAGAGAAATAAAGAGATAGATAGAGCAAAAACTAAAAAAAAAAAAAAAAAAAAGCACATACAACTACCAAATCTTTAAAAATAAAACTATTGAAAATATATATATTTTTTTTTAATAAAGCTGAAATAAAATAACATTACAACTTAATTAGAAAGGTGCCGTGGCAACTTGAAGTTTAGAAGTTTTAAAATTACTAAAAACCTGAAAAAAAAAAAGGAAAATAGGAATATTTGTAAAATACCTAAAGCTAAATAGAAATATATAACTTAAAAAAAAAATGTTTACACAAATACACACAAAATTCCTAAAACTTAAACTGAAGTAGCTTTTAACTTTTCATTTTAATTTTAAAGTTATAAAAAATCCTATAATAGTGAATAAATAATAGCGCAGTAAGACAGATCTCTTACCCACTGCCAGGCACGTGCTGATGCTGGTGAACTGTGCCAGCTGACGGGCCACGGTGTGCACCTGGATGCCCAGCTCTCGGGTCGGCACCAGAACCAGCACACGCGTCACCTGCGTCTCCCGCGGCTTATAGATCAGGCGCTCCAGGACCGGCAACATGAAGGCCGCCGTCTTACCTGACACAAACAACAGAGTCATCTACACGTGTCACAGAGATTAAAACTAAATAAAACTCATATTCATTCATTCTTTCTGGTTAAATCAAGCACAGACAGAAGTGGATGCCTTACCAGTGCCAGTGGCGGCACATGCACAGATGTCTTTTCCCAGAAGCCCCACAGGGACACAGGCTTTCTGGATAGGAGTGGGCTGCTTAAAGCCCATAGCAGTGATGGCCTGAACAAACAAGAGGAAATGAATGTGAGATGGAAACACTGTACATCCTCTACTGAAGGTTTCATGCACAGCTTTATTTTGATCCAAATTATGTTTACCATTTTAAAAATAGAATGTAAAAGTGGCCATTTATTCCGATTACACCACATGCACATGTATTTATCTTAACAAAACCTCCAGGTCATTATCCCTAAAGCTACTTTACATCTTCATTTTGTAGCTTAAACCAACAATACTAGGGTAAAAGTGCCTGAAACGAGTGTGTGAGAGAGACAGACATAGAGGGAGAGAGAAAATGAGAGAGAGAGTGTGTGTGTGTCTGTGTGTGTGTGTGTCTGTGTGTGTGTGTGTGTCTGTGTGTGTGTGTGTGTGTGTCTGTGTGTGTGTGTGTGTGTGTCTGTGTGTGTGTGTGTGTGTGTCTGTGTGTGTGTGTGTGTGTGTCTGTGTGTGTGTGTGTGTGTGTCTGTGTGTGTGTGTGTGTGTGTCTGTGTGTGTGTGTGTGTGTGTCTGTGTGTGTGTGTGTGTGTCTGTGTGTGTGTGTGTGTGTCTGTGTGTGTGTGTGTGTCTGTGTGTGTGTGTGTGTGTCTGTGTGTGTGTGTGTGTCTGTGTGTGTGTGTGTGTCTGTGTGTGTGTGTGTGTCTGTGTGTGTGTGTGTGTGTGTGTGTCTGTGTGTGTGTGTGTGTCTGTGTGTGTGTGTGTGTGTCTGTGTGTGTGTGTGTGTCTGTGTGTGTGTGTGTGTCTGTGTGTGTGTGTGTGTCTGTGTGTGTGTGTGTGTCTGTGTGTGTGTGTGTGTCTGTGTGTGTCTGTGTCTGTGTCTGTGTGTGTGTGTGTCTGTGTCTGTGTGTGTGTGTGTCTGTGTCTGTGTGTGTGTGTGTCTGTGTCTGTGTGTGTCTGTGTCTGTGTGTGTCTGTGTGTGTGTGTGTCTGTGTGTGTGTGTGTCTGTGTGTGTGTGTGTCTGTGTGTGTGTGTGTCTGTGTGTGTGTGTGTCTGTGTGTGTGTGTGTCTGTGTGTGTGTGTGTGTGTCTGTGTGTGTGTGTGTCTGTGTGTGTGTGTCTGTGTCTGTGTCTGTGTGTGTGTGTGTGTGTCTGTGTGTGTGTGTGTGTCTGTGTGTGTCTGTGTGTCTGTGTGTGTCTGTCTGTGTGTGTGTGTGTCTGTGTGAGTGAGAGAGAGAGAGAGTGAGTGTGTGAGTGAGAGAGTGTGTGTGAGTGCATGTAGTATGATTATAATGAATGATGACATCAGTCTCACCTTCAGTAAAGGTCTGGACAGATTCATATCTGGGAATGAGAGATTCTCGTCATACTGGGAAGCGTCTTCAAAAAACGCCTCAGGCTAGAAGAGAGCGCAGGAGTGAAACACTGAGAACGCCTTCACAACATCATAACCAGACAGAAATATGATACGAGAATCAAACCGATTCATACTCACAATTTCTGTTTTCCTCTTGCCCTTCTTCTGTTTTTCTCTCAAAGTGTCTGGAAGAAAAGAAAGAGGATGAAATATCTCAAACATGTTCATAGAGAACAATAATAAAGAGTGTTCGGATTGGTGTCGACCTTCCACATACCTGCTTTTTTCAGCACCTCTTCATCACCTGATGAGAACTCATCTTCCTCCACCTCATCATCATCATCATCTCCAGCGGATTCTTCATTGTTGTCATCCTCTTTATCATTCTCCTCTTCTTCATCATCGTCATCATCTTTTTCTGGTTTAGAGGCTGGAGCTTCTGTTTTCTTGCTTTTTTGAGTTTTCTCCTGCAGACGCATAAATATGACCAACACATTTGAATTTTAGTGCAATTAAAATGATTTCCAAACACAAACAAATCTATAACAAATACTATAATTCATAAAACAATGAGCACTTTATATTACCGAATATTGAGTGTTCAAAACAAAAGACACTAAATCATGTGGCGTCACTACAGCAAATCGTGCGGCGTCACTACAGCAAATCGTGCAGCGCCACTACAGCAAATCGTGTGGTGTTACTCAGTAAATCGTGTTGTGTTACTACAGTAAATCGTGTGGCGTTACTACAGTAAATCGTGTGGCGTTACTACAGTAAATCGTGTGGCGTCACTACAGTAAATCATGTGGCGTCACTACAGTAAATCATGTGGCGTCACTACAGTAAATCATGTGGCGTCACTACAGTAAATCATGTGGCGTCACTACAGTAAATCGTGTGGCGTCACTACAGTAAATCATGTGGCGTCACTACAGTAAATCATGTGGCGTCACTACAGTAAATCATGTGGTGTTACTACAGTAAATGATGTGGCGTTACTACAGTAAATGATGTGGTGTTACTACAGTAAATCATGTGGTGTTACTACAGTAAATCATGTGGCGTCACTACAGTAAATCATGTGGCGTCACTACAGTAAATCATGTGGCGTCACTACAGTAAATCATGTGGTGTCACTACAGTAAATCATGTGGTGTTACTACAGTAAATGATGTGGTGTTACTACAGTAAATGATGTGGTGTTACTACAGTAAATCGTGTGGCGTCACTACAGTAAATCATGTGGCGTCACTACAGTAAATGATGTGGCGTTACTACAGTAAATGATGTGGCGTTACTACAGTAAATCATGTGGCGTCACTACAGTAAATGATGTGGCGTTACTACAGTAAATCATGTGGCGTCACTACAGTAAATCATGTGGCGTCACTACAGTAAATCATGTGGCGTCACTACAGTAAATCATGTGGCGTCACTACAGTAAATCATGTGGTGTCACTACAGTAAATCGTGTGGTGTCACTACAGTAAATCATGTGGCGTCACTACAGTAAATCATGTGGCGTTACTACAGTAAATCATGTGGCGTTACTACAGTAAATCATGGTGAATGTTGGTGATTTGTGACTGAAACCCCTGATCTTCGCTCATGGCTCAATGTTTCTCCTGGTCTCCACGTCAGCTCTGTTTGATCTGATATCTGTGGTTTATAACAGAGAATTCTGCACTGAACGCTTCCACTAGATCTCACAGTAGAGATGTTATTAATTCTGTGGTGAATTCAAACGATTTCTCACTGGATCTCCAGAGCTGTGTAGTAACGGTGTGGCGTGATCGAGATCAGCTCGTGTATGAGCTCAAACGAGTAGCGCGGTTCTGTTACGCAGAGCCGAAGCACAACCAATACAATGTTCTTCCACAAAATGCATGCAGTTTTCTTTAACCTCTAGAGGGGCAAACGTTCGTACACAGTGTACCTTTAAGCTGAGTAATGACACTACTGTCTTCTGTAGAGCTGCTTTACAGCACAATTCGTCTCATATTTGATGAAGTTTGCATCACTGTTTTTATTACTCTGAAGCTGCTTTGATATAATATGTATTGTATAAAGCACTATTTATATAAAGGTGACTCAACATCGTCTTACCTCAATTTTGCGCTTTTTCCTCACTTTCTCAATCTTTTCGTCCAGAGTCGTGGCCGCTCTCTGGAAAAGAAGAGATGAAGATCCACCATGAGAAACATGCATCAGTCCGTCAGCGGTGTATGTGTATGTGTGTGTGAAGCTCACTCACCCTCTTCTTCAGCTGAGCCATCACGTCGTCCATCGCCCAGTCGCCGCTGTACAGCCCGTCCCGCTCTCCAAACTCAAAGTCAGCGCTGAAGTCTCCAGCGCTGCGGCCCTTCAGAGCACGCTTCTCTTTACTCAGAATGATGGGCTGATCCTGACCAACACACACATCATCTCGGGTGAGTCCATGCTATACTGATGCCATCAGGCGGTAACACTTTAAAATATACCATAGTGAGGAAATTCATGTGCAATGGCATTTACATGGAGCACTAGAGCTGCATGAATAATCGTTAAAAGATGGCTTTCTCGATTCAAAACACCCACGTGATCTCATTCCTGAATGAAAATGATTTGCCTCTATTAAACCTTTGACCAACACTGATGTCTATGATAGTGATCAAAATAGAGTAAATCACCTTTTGAAAGAAACTTGATGCTTCAAATAAAGATTGTATTGCTTACATCGTTACACCAGTAGGTATTATTAGTGGTACAAGTGACTGTTAAAAAATTTATTTGGTCATTGAATCATTCATTCAAGAGATTTGTTCAAAAACACTGATTCATCCAGTAATGAAACAAGTGAAGACTTTATGAGCGAGTCATTAAATAATTTACTCAATTCTATTTTTTAAAAAAGAAATATTTTAAATAGACTGCAGCAATTAGCATTTTGTCAGAATATCTAGAAAATTAAGTGTTATTTTGTTTTGCTATCTCTTTAGAATTGTGAAACAAAAATCAATAAATACATTTTTAAAAAAAAGATCATGCATACGTCTAAAATACCATGGTAGTACCACGCAGTATTATTTTAGTATCACCATTGAGATACTATTATTGTTTTTATTATTTTGAATTTGTTTTCATTTTTAAATTTTCTGTTTTCAGAAAACAAAAACAAGATAAACTTTTTCAAATACATCTTGATACTTTATTCATTTTTATTTCAGCTTTAGCTTGAGTTAATGCATGAGAATAAGAAATGCTTCCTTGACAAGCTAAAATAAAATAAGTTCAATAATTTTAACATGTACTTTATTTCAAGACAAGTAGTGAAAATGTTTTTATGGTTTAAGTTAACTTGTTACCCAGGTAGAGTCTAAACTTTTTATCATGGCATGTCTCGTGTTTACACCATGGACATAAAAACATGGTATTATTACCACAGTATGTTCCCCACAACACAGTACTACATCTTCAAACAACATACTATTACCATGATGCACAGCCCAAAACATGGTATTACCACAGTAGTAAAACATCCATATAAAGTAGTATTATAATGACGCAGATTAAAAAAACTTGGTATTACCACAGTATGAGGCTCAAAACATGGTAAATACCCTGATAAAGTTGTATTACCATGTGATGCACATCACAAAACATGGTATTACCACAGCTGAAAACATGATATTACCACAGTTAAAGTAGTTTTACCATGTGATGCACATCACAACACATGGTATTACCACAGTATGAGGCTCAATACATGGTAAATCCCCACATAAAGTAGTATTTTAATGACACAGATGACAAAACATGGTATTACCAGTTAAAGTAGCTTTACCATGTGATGCACATCACAAAACATGGTATTACCACAGCTCAAAACATGGTATTACCACAGTTAAAGTAGTTTTACCATGTGATGCACATCACAAAACATGGTATTACCACAGTATGAGGCTCAATACATGGTAAATCCCCACATAAAGTAGTATTTTAATGACACAGATAACAAAACATGGTATTACCACAGTTAAAGTAGTTTTACCATGTGATGCACATCACAAAACATGGTATTACCACAGTATGAGGCTCAATACATGGTAAATCCCCACATAAAGTAGTATTTTAATGACACAGATGACAAAACATGGTATTACCAGTTAAAGTAGTTTTACCATGTGATGCACATCACAAAACATGGTATTACCACAGCTCAAAACATGGTATTACCACAGTATGAGGCTCAAAACATGGTAAATACCCTGATAAAGTTGTATTACCATGTGATGCACATCACAACACATGGTATTACCACAGTATGAGGCTCAATACATGGTAAATCCCCACATAAAGTAGTATTTTAATGACACAGATGACAAAACATGGTATTACCACAGTTAAAGTAGTTTTACCATGTGATGCACATCACAAAACATGGTATTACCACAGCTCAAAACATGGTATTACCACAGTATGAGGCTCAAAACATGGTAAATACCCTGATAAAGTTGTATTACCATGTGATGCACATCACAACACATGGTATTACCACAGTATGAGGCTCAATACATGGTAAATCCCCACATAAAGTAGTATTTTAATGACACAGATGACAAAACATGGTATTACCAGTTAAAGTAGCTTTACCATGTGATGCACATCACAAAACATGGTATTACCACAGCTCAAAACATGGTATTACCACAGTTAAAGTAGTTTTACCATGTGATGCACATCACAAAACATGGTATTACCACAGTATGAGGCTCAATACATGGTAAATCCCCACATAAAGTAGTATTTTAATGACACAGATGACAAAACATGGTATTACCACAGTTAAAGTAGTTTTACCATGTGATGCACATCACAAAACATGGTATTACCACAGTATGAGGCTCAATACATGGTAAATCCCCACATAAAGTAGTATTTTAATGACACAGATAACAAAACATGGTATTACCACAGTTAAAGTAGTTTTACCATGTGATGCACATCACAAAACATGGTATTACCACAGTATGAGGCTCAATACATGGTAAATCCCCACATAAAGTAGTATTTTAATGACACAGATGACAAAACATGGTATTACCAGTTAAAGTAGTTTTACCATGTGATGCACATCACAAAACATGGTATTACCACAGCTCAAAACATGGTATTACCACAGTATGAGGCTCAAAACATGGTAAATACCCTGATAAAGTTGTATTACCATGTGATGCACATCACAACACATGGTATTACCACAGTATGAGGCTCAATACATGGTAAATCCCCACATAAAGTAGTATTTTAATGACACAGATGACAAAACATGGTATTACCACAGTTAAAGTAGTTTTACCATGTGATGCACATCACAAAACATGGTATTACCACAGCTCAAAACATGGTATTACCACAGTATGAGGCTCAAAACATGGTAAATACCCTGATAAAGTTGTATTACCATGTGATGCACATCACAACACATGGTATTACCACAGTATGAGGCTCAATACATGGTAAATCCCCACATAAAGTAGTATTTTAATGACACAGATGACAAAACATGGTATTACCAGTTAAAGTAGCTTTACCATGTGATGCACATCACAAAACATGGTATTACCACAGCTCAAAACATGGTATTACCACAGTTAAAGTAGTTTTACCATGTGATGCACATCACAAAACATGGTATTACCACAGTATGAGGCTCAATACATGGTAAATCCCCACATAAAGTAGTATTTTAATGACACAGATAACAAAACATGGTATTACCACAGTTAAAGTAGTTTTACCATGTGATGCACATCACAAAACATGGTATTACCACAGTATGAGGCTCAATACATGGTAAATCCCCACATAAAGTAGTATTTTAATGACACAGATGACAAAACATGGTATTACCACAGTTAAAGTAGTTTTACCATGTGATGCACATCACAAAACATGGTATTACCACAGCTCAAAACATGGTATTACCACAGTTAAAGTAGTTTTACCATGTGATGCACATCACAAAACATGGTATTACCACAGTATGAGGCTCAATACATGGTAAATCCCCACATAAAGTAGTATTTTAATGACACAGATAACAAAACATGGTATTACCACAGTTAAAGTAGTTTTACCATGTGATGCACATCACAAAACATGGTATTACCACGGCTCAAAACATGGTATTACTATGGTACAGGCCCCAAATAACATGGTGTAACTGAAGTGTAAAGTGAACTTACGGCTTCATCATCAGACGCTGAATCCGGCTCCTCTGGCACGTCATCATCATCATCAATAGTTCTGATCAGATCCATATCGGAAAACATCTTTGCGCTGCCGTTGCAAAATAAAACTCAGACTGATGACTAAAACAGACTATTAGAATAACTATTATCAGTGACTATATATGACGTATATCTTATCTTATATATTTATATTCATAAAATGTACCTGGTCGTATAGTCTCACAAATCATAACCATATAATGGTGTGTGTTTGACACCCTAACAGCGCTATATGTTCATAAACACACGTGTATCGCAGCGGCGCAGCGGATGTGCGTTATTCACACGCGGTTCTTATTCAGCGGCTGCCGCGGACACATGACGCGACACTGACACCTACAGGCGCGGAGGACGAGGCTAGTGGTCAAAACGCCACTTCCACCGACAAACTGAACATTTACAATTAAATAAAAAAATATATATGACGTCGAACACAAAACATGATTTTAAAACTCGGTTTACTTGCAGAAAAAATATTTTGATATGCCTTATATAATTACAACTGAGGGGTATTGCACAAAAGCAAGATAAGGGATTAACCGGGGATTTTCCAGTTATCCTGGCTGAATTTAGCCCTGACTCAGTTGCATGAAAGCAGGATAAATTAAGCTAAATTAAGTTACTATGGAGATTTATTCTTTGCAGCTAGCCTCCCAGACAGCAGCATAGTGTCGGCCCAGATCCGGGCCACATCTGGTACATGTGGATTCAACGCGCACCAGATGTGGGCTGGATCTGGGCCGACACTATGCTGCTGTCTGGGCTGCTCCAGAGCAGGCTAACAACCAGGCCAAGATTATTCCTAGTGATTTATCTGTTACTTCCGCTGTCGAATCCTACTAGAAATGAATGTGTTTTACAGTCACTCCATGGTCTGCTGTATATGTTTTGCATCATTTTAATTATCCTGCATTAAAATACTAGATATACTGTCATTCATCCAAGTATGCCTACTGTTATTTTACTGTTATTTTATGAAGACTGCTGTTCATATTGCTGTCAGAGGTTTATTGAATACATATATTATTGCAGTTGTTGAGATTATACGAAATGGCTGATGAAGTTGCAAAGGTGGTTTCATTTAAGTCTGGTCAATATGTAGTATATATAGGCTAAAGTCAGATTCAGGTGTTTCCTCTTCACGATGGCGTGCCCTTTTTTTGGATGATGTACTAGACGAGGAAGTGTTACTACTCAGACAAGCATTCAGGCATGAAAGAGTCTTCCAGGACAGGTCAGACCCGTTGGCCTTTGCAGACGAATATCTGACTGAGAGGTGCAGATTCTCAGGTGATGGCATCTGATATTTGTGTAGGCTGCTGGGCCACACATTGTTCTTTAAGAAGGATAGATAGCCTAGATAATAGAGATGAAATATATAAACAATTAGATAGATAAAAAAGATAAAATCGTCAGATTATAGATTAGATCAAATCAATTAGATAGAAAAAACCTTAATAAAAATAGATAATGCTAGATAGATGAGAGATTAAATATACAGATCAAATAAACTAAATAGATAAAACAGACAAAAGTGTTTGCAATTAAACTTCATGATAAATTTCCCGAGTAACATGCATGTCCACTGGTCACATTTAAGGCAAAGTGTACAACTGTTAATTTGTGGAAATGACAAGTAACTCCTTGAATTGTAATTATGATAGTTTAAGTGGAGCACTGATTATTTGGACTACTTACGCATTCAATTGGTCCGCTATTGTCTGCCAGGCCTTTTCTCTTTGTTTTATTATAGCAGCCGTATATCCCTTTTTTACATATTATAGGTTTCACCCAGGCCCGGTTCTAGGCACCTATAGAAGGGTGGGCTGGCAGATATCCTGGGTGGGCTTTTCTTTGCGTGGGGGGGGGGTCCTTATTTTTCTTATATTATTAACTATAATTATTTATAACATTTTATAACACACCTACATGACGTTTTTTTTATCTTTATTTTGAATAAAATGCTAACATTTTCACTTTTCTACTGTCCAGTGATAATTTGGAAAGAAAACATAATGGAAGCCTATATGTTACTATAGCAATGCAACTTTAATTGCGTGGAAAGGGGCAATTAAATGCTTTTTTCATTCCACTGCACTACTTTTCTATCGTTAAAAAGCTAGTACTTAAAAAGCATGACTCTAGACCTGCACTGACCTGTGTCTCGTGTTTTACCCGGAAACTGTGTGGATGACCCTAAACTGCTATAAAAGATCTAAACAGCGCATTCTTATTTCAGTGCTGTTATTTAAGCAGACAGTTTACCTCGTATATTCAGTTTAACAGCATTAACAGCAAGCCAAAGAGGGCAAGGTTTCAACTGAAATATGCATAATACTTCCCTTAATCTGAGCGGTACAAGGCTTGGCTACTTTTTCTAAGTTTGCCACCTGAACACACACAACAATAATTGACTCGATTCAACAATGTTTAGTGGTTGAAAAAAAAAAGTCCTTAATTGGTCTTTCGTGGACAAAAATGGGCACCCATAGGAATGAATGGGAAAAACTAGAATTCAGAGCATTTTTTTTATTTGTCCAATAAAAAATAATAAATCCAACACAATGCAGATCATACATACACATAAATGAAGGGGTGAGTCTGTACAGCATTCTCAATGTGGCAAACACTCTCACTCACACACACACACACACACACACACACACACACAAACAAAGCATTCAATGAGCCTATAACAAAGCTTGTTTTCAAAAACAAAATGTTTTTGGAAGAGCTAGGGAACCAGCACTGTCTGTGAAAAATGCAGGGAATACATTTGCAGAGAACCTTCTGTCACAATTACCTGCTGCCACAAGTGCATGTAAGCATAATACATATAAATAGTGTTTTTCTCAGGTTTACATTGTTTATATTTACCGGAGAGTTAACACTGTTCTTTATTTATTTATTTATTTATTTTGAGTTATCATCAGGTTTATTGTTTATTCTTACCTGTTTGGTACCATTAACCTTTTTGAGTTATTGAAATTTGATGATTTTGTTAAAAAATAAATGATAAATGATCTCCTACTTTGTCTTTTCCTTATTGCATGGATTTGTCTAAGCATGTTTTGGCATTTTTGTATAGTCTAACCAACCACAGAGGTTTTTTTTTTAATTTACAATTTTAACTTGTGATAAAATCTAAAACTTAGATATTACTAGAGGTTAAGTTCATTAAAACATTGGATTATAGAGTTCAGCCTATATGCAGCCATTGAGTACTATTGCCATCTAGTGGCTATTGATATTTTAGCTTTTTAGTAATTTTCTACCAACATATGTCACCAGATGTCACCACATTTTTAGGTTTTGGCTGTCTGAACATACTGGAATAATTTTTTTTACTGAAGTTAAATGAATATTAAATATAACATACAAATAGGTTTATTTTACATTCAAAATATGGTACTTTTAGAGGTAAATAAATTCAAAAATACCACAAAAATAAAAAAAACCTGCATAAATTGATAGTTTTTATATTATCGAAGATAATGATATAACATTTATTAAAAAAAAAAAAATGTGGGATCACACCTGAGACCCTCATGCCCAAATTTGTCCATGAAAGTCCAATTAAGGGCTGCTATACGAAGGACGCTTGAGCGTTAAACACGTACATTATGTTCTAGCTCCTCTGAGTCTGTCCAAGCAATAAATGCACGTTCTTAAATGAGCGAGTAGCCTATTTTTTAAATAAAATAATGTATCTAATATGATAAACAGAGCTGCGTTACCTCATACTCATGACTGGAAAAGCGGAAATGGCGCTGCTCACGAGGCGTGTGTTGCGTTCATCTTATTAACAATCGCTCCAGCGGCCCTGCTCTGCTTCAACGTCAAAGTCCTATCCCGATTCTTTTCCACCGGCTGTGAGGTGAAGACCACATGTCCCAAGATTCTGCGCTCAAACTTGGCGTCATCAAACTACGCCTTTGTTTTGAATAGGCGAAAAGTTACATAGTGCACCTTTAATTCTACTTTTGTGCAATAGCCCTCTGGTGCTGTTGCGATTAATCGCATACAAAATAAAAGTTTGTGTTTACAATATATATATATATATATATATATATATATATATATGTGTGTGTGTACTGTGTATAATTATGATGTATATATAAATACACACCCATGCATGTATACATAAGAAAAATTTTATATTTATATATAAATTATATACAAGCAAATATTTCTTAAATATATACATGAATGTGTATTTTTAATTATACACAGTACACACACATACGTAAACACAAACTTTTATTTTGGATGCGATCAAGTGAAGTCAACTTTATTTATATAGCACTTTTTACAATGCAGATTGTTTCAAAGCAGCTTCACAGTGTTAAACAGGAAAATAATGAACAGAATTTGATTCGGCTGTACAGCCGCTCTGGAGAAAACACTGATGTCATCAGCTCATTTCAATTAACATATATATTCAAGTAATGTAGTTGACATAGTTAATTTAGTTTAGTAATTCAATTTATTTGGATATTTATTTGAAAATGTAGTGTCCCCAACTGAGCAAGCCAGAGGCGACAGTGGCAAGGAACCAAAACTCCATCAGGTGTCCTAATGGAGAAAAATAAACCTTGGGAGAAACCAGGCTCAGTCGGGGTGCCAGTTCTCCTCTGGACAATTAACAAACGGTGTATGATTATTTTGGCAGCCTTACAGGTCACATGCATATTAAACAAATGCTTTAAATCATGTATTGAAAATAGCAGGCTGTTTCAATGAAATAATTAAATGCCGTAATAAGAAACTTCTTAAAGTTGAATGTATCATAAAATAACCTAGCATATTTAATAAAAAAAAAAAAAGCTGAATTCCTCTGCAAATATCTAACAATATTGAGCAAATATATTTTTCCTACTTTTAACAGTTCTTGAATATTAAGAACCACTATAAAAGGGAGGTCTCGAAATATTAACTATATGCATCGCTGCAGATTCTATAAGCAACCATACGCATAAATTCAACATTAAAGCCACAATACGTAATTTTCACCGCTAGGGATCACTTATTTAAAACAAAAGCATAGCTTGATGACGCCTGGATTTGGTGGATCTTTTATGGCACAGACGAGCGCTTCCGCTCGTGTGTATGTGTGGTAATGCAGCACTGTTTTATCATATTACACACATTTGAGTGTTGAAAGTTATGCTACTCTTGATTACAAGACACTTGTTCACACTGCATGGTATTCACAGTAAATCAAGAAAACCAGATTTAACCAATAAGACTGTGTTGAGCTATAGAACGATGATTAGCTTCAGTCCGTGAATGATCCAAACAGTTGCTCGTCTAATAAAATATATTTAAGTGTCTTGTTTCCATGGTTTCTACAAAATAAAACCTGAAATCAAGGGTAACGCAGGTTATGATGTCATTGATGGGCGACACACGCAGTCTGTGTCCTGGTTAAAAATGATTATTTCTGGATTTTTCCAAGATTTTGATCTTGGAAACATTTGGGATAAAGTACACAAGTCAACAAAATGTATAACATTGTCGTAGTGGTTTTTGGATATTTTAAATTTGAAAAAATCCTTTATATTGTGCCTTTAAGAAAACATGTCATTTGAGACGCATTATGAGCTTGTGATGCATTTCTATAATGCATGTCCATTTAGTTGCATAAAAAGTAGTAAAAACCAGCTCAGCACAGTTTATTGGAGGTTTAATTGGCATTGAGAAACAAGAGTCATATTAAAACATAACTGTCAAATTAGACACTTTATTAAAAAAAAAAAAGTAACAAAATACAAAAATCAAACTATACAAGAACTTGCAGCCAAACTTTCCTATACAAGGAAAAGACGGATCAAGCACTTTTGCCCAGTGCAGAGGTTTAGGGTCTGGGAGGACGCATGCCTGGAGGAGGAGGACCTGGAGGAAACACAGAAGACCAATTAAAAATCACAGCGTGCATTTCAATCAGATGCATGCAAACCAACTAAACGAGCATTACCTCTCATTCCAGGGGGTGGCGGCCTCATGCCAGGGGGAGGCATTCCCATCGGAGCACCGCGGCCAGGTGGCATTCCCATCGGTGGTCCCATGGGTGGCCGCATGCCTGGAGGAGGTCCCATCATACCTGCGGACGATGGGAGACACGAGCACAATGGTGAGCGTTAACCATCACACAACAGGATGAGTGTGTGTGTTACACAGCCATGTGATCCTGAGCTCAGTGTAATCCTGCTTCCACATAAGCGGACTCGTCATCGCCCTCAGAAAACATTGATGTCATCACAGCTGGCGAATCAGCACAGCCATCAGAAAGACATGCCGTAACTGAGCATTACAGAGCCATTCTTACCTGGAGGTGGCGCTCCTCTGCCCATGGGTGGAGGCGGTCCTGCCCGGCCTGGAGGGTACTGTGTGGGGGCACCGGCTATACTGGCCCCCGCAGCGGCCGCCGCTACCGTGCCTCGTCCCTGAGGGGTCATGACCTGAGACAGAGACACACGATGGGTTACAAAGAGAAGGACAGGTGGGTTAAGTGCAAATGGCACAAAATAGAGCAAAACCATACTCAGTGTTATAAAAGGAAAAATTATAAAAATCTATATATTATCATTATTAATAAACTATACCAGGGCTTCACAAATGACGTAGTATAGATGAATTTGGGGCAATATTTTTTAAATTAAATACATTTTAAATATTGTTTATTAGTCATGCGTGCATAACACATAAAAATGAAGAAATATTTATATTTAGTGAAAACCCCACACATAAAAGTAAAAATTTTTGTGTTATGATCAGTTAAGAAAAAAAAGAAAATTCTATTTTTTTTTTAAAGCCACAACTTGTAATAAAATAATCTGTATTCAGAGTCCTGACATGGTTTTATTGTACTGCCTCATTTCACTCAAATTCTTAACATTTGTGAATTTAATGCAACTAACTATTAAAAATTGTCTTTAAAAATCTGCAAAACAAAGATGCACAACTGCCAACAGAACACTGAAAATGAATGGGAAAAAAAAATTGTAATTTTACAACGAAATTATTAAATGTATCAATTGCAACATTTCATGATATAACAACAACAACCATAATAAAAGTAAGGCGAGCAACACATTTAATGTATCATGTAAAAAAAAATTTGTTAAATGCCATACAAAATATAAAACGCCTTGAAATAAAATGTCACGAATAAATCAGGATATCAAATAATGGAATGCATTGAATTTTTGGTGGTGTAAATTTATTCTGAAGCTCTTTTACATACTTCAATCTGTAGATCCCCAGGGTAAACGCTTACATTTGATAATCAAGTTAAATTATAATAAGACACTATAGGGTTTTTACAAATCAAATTAAATGGACACCGCAAAATTAAAACTGCAATAAATGTTATGAGCTTAAATGTTTTGCATGCAAGGAAAAAAATGCAATGATACTTTAACATGAAACTAGAGAGTTATTTAATGAGCGAGTCATTGATTCAACCGATTTGTTCGCTCATTCAGTAACAAAACACAGCTGTTGCGTCTTTGTTTGGAACCATTTTCCTTGGCGAAACAGAACAAAAACAGTCAATGTTGCGTCCAGGGCTGGGTAACATTCAAACATTTTCAATACAGAGCACTTAAACTTTATAATAAATTACCTCATTTTTCCCAGTCGTTTGACTTTTTACAGACTGTAAAAAAGCACCAGTGCAAAATGTTCTATACATCCTAATCATTTAACATGTATTCTGTACTTCATTGAGCCATTTTAATTGTTTATTAATAAACTAGGTGTTTTCTGAGAGTGTTGGCTGCAAAGATGTTGACAACGCCGATTCGTCACCGCTGCAGTATTGTGAACGTGAGCCTATACAGAGAAATCCACCTTTCATTTGGATTACATAATCATGTTTTTGATTCTATTTCGGTACACTAGACATTAAGCTTCTATAGGCATTTCTCATGTGTGTCAGGCAAGTATCCTATACGCTGAGTTTTGGTTCTTGCTGTCGAAGACAGATCAACTTTACGCTCAAGTTTATTCCGTGCACTGTTAAGTGCTTCGTCAGATTTGTCGGGTTGCCAGTCTTGGCAGTAATCATCATGTCGCAAACACTGCATCGCAGGCTGTTGTCGTCGAGCCTGGTGAAATGTAGCCACGCTTTTGATCTTTTACATCAATGGTGGACGCTTACACATTACAGCCTCACGTGTGAGCCACGTCTTGTGCACGTTCCCAGGATCACAAAACTCGCTCCTCCACCGTGAATAAATCACCATCCGAATGCACGAGTTATCACTGAGGTGGCATGCAAATGTATTTTTACAGACTTCCATGCGAGAAACAATTACCGTCCTAATAGGGCTTTAGACTAGATTAACCCCTTGGGTACCAAACAAGCAATGTTTCGGTAATCGATAGCATCGAGGCAATTTGGTCAGTACCTAAAAAGTATTGAACGTGATACCCAACCCTAATTGTGTCTAAAACACAAGTGACTTTACTTTATTGAACTATAAAAATCAATGCAACATTTGCAGTCATGATAATGTGGCAAAACGGCTCCCTTGGTCGGGTTATGCTGCTTGCCGTAACTATCATAATCACTCAGCTTTTTGAATCTTTACCTCAGTATGTTTCTTCGGCGAGTTTATTTAGGCTGTTGCACTCATTTGCTTTGATTTCTCCACATAAGTCTTAAAGAGACCGGCAGCGCAAGCCTCAACCACCAGAAATATCAATCACCGCTAACACCGAACGCAACAGAATCATTTTGATGCTTCGAGTTATTTTGTCTCTGAAGTTATAATCAGGCTACTTGTCCGGTCAGGCAAGTAAAAGTTTCACTTCCCCCTTCAAAAAAAATAAATAAGTAAATGTCTAGCCCTGATAAGTTACTGTTAACAGTGCGTACCTGCTGCGACGGGCCACCGACGCCCCTCACGGGTCCGGCGAGTCCAGCGGGAGCCTGTGCCATTGGTGCTCCAGCGGGAACGCCTCGACCTGCAGCCCTGCCGACTCCTGGACCTCCAGCCACTCCGGCCAGGGGCACGCGGGCGATGCCAGTCTGTCACGGGACACAACCAAAGCACGTCATTCTCTTCACTCACAAGAAAAAGCCATTCAAAAGACCCCGAATGCTGACTCACGTCTTTAGGAGGAGGTCCTTCTACAGTCATGGACACTAAATTCTCTCCTCGGAGCAAAACCAGACCCAACACACGCTTCTCCTCCCGCTCCGGCTGCTTGGAGTTCTTGGGTCTGTGAAGGACATGGATTGATAAATATTGATATACTGAATGGTCATAACAGATGGAGTTTAAAGGGTTAGTTCACCCAAAAAAGAACATTAACCCATAATTTACTCCTTTAAGCTTCACAAGGACTCACTTGATCTTTCTGAACTCGTCACAGTCGCACAGAATCAGGTTCATATGTTTGTCGAAGGCTTTGAATGTGCCGATGAATATCCGCCCGTCCTGCAGGATACAGCGCATCCGAAAGTCGATGTGCTGCAACATCTTACTGCTCTTTCCGACCGTCTGAAAGAATCAAGAGAAAAAGAGTTAAAGCTACAGGCACTTCATAGGAACATCAACCAGCTGATACTGCGGATTGTCATAAGGGCAGAAACTGTTAGCAAACAACATCAGAACATGGAGTAGCTTTAGTCAATTGTAAAAAACCATCATCAATACTTACACTTACAGTACATTGTGTTTTGGAGGCTGATTTTAAAAGGAGGAATACAATTCTAGACTACAGCATTGAAATTAAATTCTCGTTAAATTTATAAAAATATTAAATTATTATTGGGGACGCAATAATCGGTTTGAGCAAAATAAAAGTCTTCTTCCGGTTAGCGCTGCACAACTGGAGCAGAGGACATTTAAAACGTAAACAATACACTCATACAGCTGCAAAATACAATTTACTATATTGAATCCAAACTTACACAAGAACGCGAATGCCTAAAGCACTGAAATCATTTTATAAAAATAAAAAAACAGTATTAATGGCGACGAAATACTGGATTTCAGCAAAACAAGAGTCCTCTTCACTGGAGCAGAGGACATAATAAAAATACACTATATAGCTTAAAAAGTGCTGCAAAATTAGATATATATAATATATAATAACGCGAATGCCTAAAGCACTGAAATCCGTTTATAATAAAACAACAACAAAGCATTATAGGCGACGGTTTGAGCAAAATAAAAGTCCTTCACTGGAGCAGAGGACATACAAACGCTAACTTATACAGCTTAAAGTGCAGCAAAATATCTCACTAAATTGCAACAAACCTTATATAATAATGCACGATTAAATGAGTTTAGGCTGAAAGGCTTTAAGCGAGAGTTTGCAAGCGCAATCAAAAGCCGCTCATTTATTCGCTTGACTGGACTTTAGACAACGATTTCTGTATTTTGTTTTACAAGCATTTCAGGAACAAACTACTATAAATAACATGCTTTAAATATCACGTTTAGTGCTTTCGGCTGCGTTTTTCTTACAACACCGCAAGATGTTTTGCTCTACGCATCAACAACGTAATGAAAACGCAGACGTTTTTAACTCAAAATCCCTAACTAACCAACGTAAATATTAAGATAGTTAATGAATCATACACTAATAAGCTAAACAATGAAGTCTTACCATGTTTGCTGTTCGGATGGCTCCGATTAATATCGGATTCTACCAAACAAGTTTTAAAAATTGACCCGCGAAGCGCCGCTGAGTCTTTAATGGAGGCAAAGCGGAAGAGAGTGCGACGCAAGAAGAGTCCGACCGGAAACACGGAACAGAAAAGAGTCCGACCGGAAACACGGAACAGAAAAGAGTCCGACAGGAAACACGGAACACGATATAACGGTCCGATTCTGTCACGCTAACCGGAAGAAGCCTTTTATTTTGCTCAAACCGATTAATACTGTTTTTATGTTTATAAATAATTTAATGAAATTTAACTTCAATGCTAGAATTCTTTGAACTTAGTCTAGAACTTTATTTCTAATTTTAAAATCACTGCAAAGCTGCTTTGAAACACTCTGTATTGTAAATAGCGTTATATAAATAAAGGTGACTTCCACTTCTTTCGGGAAAATAGTAATAATAAAGGTATTGTTACAAACCAGTTAAAAAACTCATTTTTATATTTATATTATTATTATTTAAATTATTCTAAATTATAACCTTCTGAATAAAATTCCAGTACAACCGAATCTACAGCTTTTCGTTTACTTTATTTCATCAAAACATGTGGAGAGAGAAAATTAAAGAAACAATAGCATAGAAAATATGACCCAATAAGGAAATAAAAAGAACAATATAATTAAATAATTAATTATAATTTGTAAACTTCATTCCACATTTTACTTTAAAATTGGGTTATTATTAATATATATATATTAATTAAATTAAAAAATAAATAATTTAATATCAACAAGGACACTGAACAACAGAACACTGAATATTCCCAGTAATAAATTAATCAAATAGTCTAATAATATTTTTTGCCAGTGTTTCAAACCACATTTTTAAGTATGTATTATTTTTCATTTATTCCTTTCATTAAAACATGTTCAAAAGCATGTGTCATTTTTATATTTATAATATAGAATGTCATATTAAAATTATATTTATATAATTAGAATATATTTATTATATTATAATATATTTATAATAATATACTTTGTCAAACTGGTAATCTTAAACATATAGATTAAATAAGAAGAAAAGAAGCAATGCCTTTTTTTTATTTTTTTTATTTCTTCAGCTGAGAATAAATTGGTATCTTTATATTAATCATTCAACTGTACACATTCACTTAAGAAAAATAAATATAATCCAAATCATGAACCCCAGCCTTCCTCAAAGTTAATGTGTTATAGATCGCAGGGTAATCGTTACATGATGTACAGTGTTAAGAAAATAAAGAGGTCATCCATCCATCCTTTACATATTCACAGCTACAAAATGCGTTAAGACATGAAACACGTGACGTCAGATGTGGGGCGTTTAGCTGGACAGCTTCCATCTTGACCTTCATTTGTCAGTTCATTTGAACCCAAACAAGTAAATAAAGTGACATCCCAACCTGATGGATTCAATTCAATGTGATCTGGGAGAACAACTACAATCCCTGTGGAAATGAGTCAAAATCATGATCTGGAAAAGAAATAACGAAGCATCCTCTCAGAATCTGTGCTAAAGTGAACACAAACAAACGGCTTTGCTTGCTCTAAATCATAAGTTATTCTTTGTACACTAGTATTTACAGTCCTGGTTTTGCATCTGAAGAAGAAGAAACGTCTTTGAAACGCACAGATATCCATGAGATCAGGACTAAATCTTCGGCATAATGTTGTTAACCAAATGCTGCACATCTCTACAACACAAACACACTATTATTTTCCAAAATAAAGCAGATTTTCTTTAATTCTGCACTCATTTTTTCTGTGAAATTAGTGATTTTGGTGAACAACATTTTTTTTAAAGATATAAAAGATTTCTGGCTGTGAATTTGACCACACTATATCAGCTAACATTAGTGGTGTGGATTGTGAACTCATGAGAGTGAATGTTTTAATAGTGGCGTGTGGAGATGACATGAGATTAGCATGTTTTGCTGTTATGAGTGTTTTGATGGACTATTGCTGTATGTGAACCCAACCATACATGCATATACAGTAGCAGTTTGAGAACATTATGTTTTTGAAAGGAGTCTCTTCTGCTCATCAAGCCTGCATTTATTTAAACAAAAATACAGAAAATAACAGCAATATTGTGAAATATGACTCCATTGTAAATCAGCTGTTTTCTATGTGAATATATAGTAAAGTGTAATTGATTCCTGTGATCAAAGCTGAATTTATCATCATTACTCCAGTCTTCAGTGTCACATGATCCTTCACAAATCATTCTCATATGAGGATTTATTATCAATGTCGGAAACAGTTGTGCTGATTAATATTTTTTATAACGTGATGCTTTTTTCAGGATTCATTAATGTTAAAAAGAACAGCATTTATTCAAAATAACAATATAAATCAATTTTTATCAATTTAACACATCCTTGCTGAATAAAATAATTATTTCTTTCAAAAAAAAAAAGACTGACCCCAAACTTTTGAACGCTAGTGTATATTGTGACAAAAATAAAACGATTTTAATTAAATGCTGTTCTTTTTTTTCTATTCATTAATGAATCCTGAAAATATTAAGCTGTTTCCAACATTGATAATAAATCCTCATATCAGATTGATTTCTGAAGGGTCATGTGACACTGAAGACTGGAGTAATGATGATAAGTTCAGCTTTGATCACAGGAATAAATTATATTTTTAAAGTATATTAAAAAAGAAAACGATTATTCTAAATAGTAATAATATTTCACAATATTACAGTTTTTTTCTGTATTTTTGTTCAAATAAATGCAGAACTGATGAATAAGAAACTTCTTTCAAAAACATTACAAATTGTAATGTTCTCAAACATTTGACTGGTACTGTATATAATCACCCCAAAATAAAAGAAAATGATATTTTGCAACGGTTACAGTAATAAGACTGAGATTTTCCTGCATTTTACAATAATGTCAGTTTTGAAGAAAAATAGTGTAAAAACTAAAAAGAGCACACCGAATTTTCTTCATGCAATGTCTAATTTCTTTTGATTCTGAGGTGAAATATGACCTGATGCATGTTGCATGTTTTGCATTAAGCCAGTGTTTTCACTAATAAAGTGCAAACCTTTCATTTGAACTATTAAACCCATGTGTTAAAAGGGTTCAGGTGCAATTCTGCACTGGCAATAAAAACATTTGCACTAACTCCTCCTTACACGAACACACAACAGAAGAGGCTCGGTCAGACACATACCATGCAAACTCACACTTCAAGTCGTAGAGGAAAATAAACGTCAGAGTCTGTTGCATGTGCATCACTGGAGTGGAGACAAGCGGCAGTCATTATTAGGTCGAGGATCACAGTGTGCATAGAGTGAGCCGATGTCTGGCCATTGATCTTTGACTAAGGCAGCGGAAATCAGAAAACGGGAAATGGAAGCCAAAGCAGGCAGATTTCCTTCCAACTAAACACTGTTTATCCCTTGTTCCCGGTTTGAAGTAGCAGCGGCAGCTTTTGATATGATGGTGAAAGCTGATGTGTGTTGTCATGGAAACGAGTTAAAAAGGCGATGTTGTGCGCATGCATCACTCTTGACCGAAGCCTTCCGTTTCCTCGATGGCAAACAGCAGCTTCTCCTTTAACTGCTCGTAGCTCTTATAGGGCGGC
This sequence comes from Rhinogobio ventralis, assembly GCA_039654625.1. Lineage (NCBI taxonomy): Eukaryota > Metazoa > Chordata > Actinopteri > Cypriniformes > Gobionidae > Rhinogobio > Rhinogobio ventralis. The sequence goes on along the minus strand of CM077205.1, from coordinate 2,332,986 downwards.
AGATCCAGACGGTTAAAGCTGGTGGGGTAAAAGAGCAAATAAACACTGTAAAAGTTATGTTTGCATACATTAACTATAAAGATAGTAAATTATTTAATCTTGATTGTGAAGTGAATGAACTGCACACTGGTCATTTATGTCATTTATGTGTTTCCGTGTTTCCACTGTCAGGCCTAAAGCAGGTGTGCTAGTGCGTGCCAGGGCCAGTCACGTTTCCACAGTCACTTCCAGGGCTTCCTCGGGGCTAACAGCCAGGGTTTTTTGGCCCATCTTGGTCCAAAGTGGACCAGCACGGGCTTAAGGAGTGGTTACGAACAGAGGCAGAGTTTCTCTGAGTCTTGAGACGGCAGCGCTGCAGATGATTTCATACACCAGCCAACATCAGCATTAAAGACTTAAATAATTTAGCTCAAAACTCACTTTCAGACAGCGGCGAGTGTTTGAAATAACTTCTGTTTGTGATCCGATGTGGATTCTGGTCACTGTATAAGGCAGAAATATTTATATGCCATGCAAAAAAGACTATACACGCTAACCATTACTATAGTAAACATGGTAAATATGACCGCTTGAAGAAATCAGACAAATCATACAGGCATTATTTTATCTATCAGTACATCTCGTCTCTTTATACCGGACTGTCTGATATCCATATTTAGCACCGCATATGTCATAAAATAAAGCAACTCTGGTTTTTCGGGAGCTTCCTCTGTTCCTCTGACTGAAAATATAACTGTATTGGGACTGTCACAGAGAGTGCTAAAGCTCCTCAGGTCGTATTTTTGCAGGTCGTGTTCTTTCTAAATGTGATGTAAACATACTGTCCCGTGACTACAAATAAACAGAAACAGACACGACTGTTCCTCTTTCTTGTGTGAAATAACAGTAAATACCATGTTCTTTCTGTGGGACTAATGTGCAATCTCGACATTCATTATAATCAATGTATCACTTATTATTGTAAAACTGTGGTAAAGCATCAATGCTTGGGTTTTAAATCTTCAAACGGACGTTTTATCAACTATCGCTAGTTTCCAGTGATTTCTCTCTGATTCGTTTTCTGATCAAACTTCCATTTGTTGGTGAAATGATGGGTGTGTGTGACGTTGTTCCAGAGAGGCGTGTTACGAGCGGGTTTTAGTGAAGCGGTGCGGAGCTTCTGGTTTTGGGCTCGGTGCTACAGGTCCGAGGCTATTAGCCCAGCCCGGCCCGTTTAAAGCCCTGGCTCACACTGGCCCAACAGTGGAAAAGCAACTTTATTGCACAAAAAAATCTTATTCTTGTCTTAGTGAGAACAGGCCTGCATACTGGCATACTGGCAATTTGAAATTTGATTCTGATCTTACCATGTGTGGCTCCTCGGCAGCCAGTTTTCTTTTCCCACTTTCTCAATACAAAACTTCTGCGGTCCATTGCTCCCTACAGAAATAAAACACATTCTGATCAATAAACATATTCGTTAACGTGCAATAGAAAGGACTGGCATTTTAAACATGTTCAGGCATTTCCATCACAAACCCAGGTCTAAACAATCACAAATACAAACTGTACACAAATGAAAACAATGGTCAACTGTCAAAGTCTATGCGTCTATTATGTTTCATTTTTATGTTTTTAGATTTAGTACTATAATTAGAGATCGGCTGATATTGATTTTTTTATAACCAATACCGAAACCAATTATTTGCATGTTAATGTGCCCGATAACCGATATGCAATAATTATTCATTGTGTTATTTCTGTTTTTGACAATTATAACAACAGCACTGAACTGAACAAACTGTTTTATTGAACACTTTTTAAATACTGTAATTTCTGAAATTTCACTCCCTCCTTGCATACAAAACAAAACACGCTTCTAAATCAATAAATATAGTCTGAAAGAGTGAAAAAAATTAAATATATAGTGCACTGTCACTTAAAGTGGTTTTTAAATAAAATCTTTGAATGGGTAAACAAACAGGTAATGAATATAGCAAAAAAAAAGAAGCATAAAACATTCTAAACCGCCTGAATAAAAAAAAAAACACTACTTTAGTGTATCTTAATAATCCCAATTGCATCGGTTTATTTAGGCCTATAACAACAGCATTAAAGGTGTCATGAACTGGCTTAACTGGCTATACTGTTGTCTGAGGTCTACTTGTGACGTTCGCGTGGTTTTTACATCATAATGAATAAGTAATAGGCTATTTTCTGCTATGGTTTTGAGCCTCTCTCAAGACACGCTCGATTTTAATGGGCGTGCCGCACTGAAGACTTGGAAGTAAACGCCCACTGCTATGATTGGATAAGCTTTGCATATTTAATGCTCCCCGGTGAGTACGCGTGAGGCATTGTTTTGAAAGCGTGTGGAGAAACAGCAACCGAGATGATTCGTCCCTCAGGGCTCGCAAAATGTCTTTATCAAACAAACACGATTTATCTCTCATCCACGCGCAATTAATATGAATGTTATTTTACATTACTTGGCCTGCCCGATCGGTGGATATAAGCGTGAACCGTGCATCACACACACGCGCCAAGTACGTTGCAGACGACAAAAACTTCCGCAATTGTATTTTTCCTTCAAGTATCAAGTCAAGAGAGTGAACAACGCACATTCCCGGGACGTTGGGCTTTGCGAGCCCTGTGACAGCGTGGTAGTTAGACATATACACAATGTAACATTGTATTTGATCTGTAACAATGCAATACTATCACATATAAAAAAACATGTTTTACTCATATAAGTGTGTTGCACCATTCCTGTCGGATCCAATATAGAAGGCACAGCATTGTGTTTTAATCTCAATCTGACTGCAAATCCAATATCGACCTGTGTCTTGTTTTCAAACGATTCCGCGGTGAAATGAAGCGAGCAAACGTGCAATGACTTCCCCACGGGAGCTGGAACTTCATTAAAAATAAAGTTTAACCACTCATTTCTAATATTAGAATCCAAAGGAAGCTTATGCAGCGGCTGTGCTCTTCCACAACCAGGCACAACGCAATATATTGCTGTCTTCGGCATGTTTACAGCTCGGTAGCGTGATCTGTTTAGTTCCACGAGTCGGTGGGCGGGGCTACAGAAGCAGGCGTACATATTTATCTGTAGAGGCGGCGTTTCACCCTTCTATTATGTCATAGATCAGTATATATTTGAGAGCTCGCGTTTTCTGGGCCTGGTGTCTATAAAAGCTTTTCTTTGACTAACTAGGAAGTTTTCAGCTCTGAAACTTACAGGATATTATTATATTACCATGACCTTTTATATATCAAAGGCTCAAGGGAAAGTTGATTTCTCAATTCATCATTGACAAAGTCTAATGTTTTCAAATGGAGAATATAAATAAATGAAAGGAAGTCTATCAACTCCCCATAGATAAAAGCATTTTAAAAGGTTTATGTGTTGTTTGATCGGCTAAAGAGTGAAGTACATTATGCATGCATTCGCTGGAATACGCAAACATTCAGAAAAATAAACAAAACAGCAAATACATCATCGCAATTACCGAGTCCATCTCCTCTGGCATGCCAGAGCGCTGGTTTTATCTTTGCATTTACACAGAACTTAATAATAAGAGACTAATTATTTAGAGCTGTAATTATTTAGATGGCTAAATATTATAAAGTAGATGTTTATGTAATTTGGGGAGTTTTAAAAGAGTGTATCTCATGTGCTGGAGCATTTCCTGATCATCAGCCCGGTGAGTGAACGGCACTATGAACATGACTTTACGAGACTAATGATGAGCATAGACAAAAGAGAGAGAATTAAATTCAGCGCTTTTTTTTCCAACATGCACTCATTCATGGCTGTTTTAGTTAATTCACATAAAGTTACGTCTTTATTGGGACAGGAGTCCTCAAGTTTGTCAAGTTTATAGTACATATGAAGCACTTATCTAACATATCTCATTTGTGCATTCATGGCTGTTATGTTAAATAAAATGTAAGTAAGTAAGGCAAGTTATTTTACCTGTGTATGTGCAATTCTTAAAACGGCCACAAGATGGCACCATTTATCAGGGAATCCGACATTACAAAACCGATAACCGATTTCGGACTATAATAACCTTGATCAGAACAGAAAGAACTTTAATATATCATCAATGGTTTGGCATGACACTTACCCATAAGATCAGCGAATCCCCCGACAGGAAGTCGGCATGTGCCGGTTACAAACTGCAGCAGTCGCATACGCTTCTCATTGTCGATCTCCTTCACAAACTAAACATAGACAGACAACAGACACCAATATTGCAGCATATCCACATTTATGATTATTTCGTTTTGATTTTTAACCAGTGGTCTGATGATGAAGTGTTAAAGTGTGAGATTAACAGCTACTGGTCAGTCTAACCTGCCAGAACCAGACGATTTGTTTGCTGCTGCGAGCGTAGTGTCTGTAGATGGTGTTCCTCTGCCAGTCACCCAGATCAATCTCCTGCATCCCACACAGCATCACCTACACCACAATTACAGGTTTAGAATATGCAAAAGACTCTGGATCTAAATGTAGAGAAGCTGTGGCCTTATTTACACCTGATACTAATAAACATTCAAATGCATCTTTCTCGTGACATTTGGAGGTGAGAGATACATATGATCAGATCACATTTGTATTATAAACAGTAATGCACCATGACATCCCAGACAACATCTAAAGACTGCCAGCTCATCCAACATGTAGACAAGGGTTTTATACTTCGCTATGGCTTTAAACAAAAACAACCCTCCAGTTAAAAAAAACCATCAAATTCCTGATCTATTGCCCTGTACCTATCAACTATCTAAGATTCACAAAATAAGCCATTAGCCATAAACATTATGAATTGTAGTTTGTACCTCCAGTTCCTTGGCATCAAAGTATTGCAGGTACTGCTGTGGCAAGACCTCATTAAAGCCCTCGAGGAACGCCTGAGTCTGTTCCTCAACTCCTCTGGACAGCCTCCACTCAGCAACCAGCCTGCCACACGATTGATTTCACAATCAGTCACTGATATTAGGGCTAATAAGGGTGTAACTATTTACTCGTCAAAAATATTCTTTACAAAACGATGCAATCTGAAATGTGATTTTGATACAATTCATCATAATTTTTTTAAAATATGCTGTAGAGGGACAAGTAATCAATACTACATCAATACTCCAGTTAATTTTCCCAGAATATATATATAGGTGTGCCTATATATACCCTGAAGGTGTGCTGTGGCACCAAGATGTTAGCAGCAGATCCTTTAAGACCTGCAAGTTGCGAGGTGGGGCCTCCATGAATCGGACTTGTTTGTTCAGCTCATCCCACAGATGCTCGATTGGATTGAGATCTGGGGAATTTGGAGGCCAAGTCAACACATCAAACTCGTTGTTGTGCTCCTCAAACCATTCCTGAACCATTTTTGCTTTGTGGCAGGGCGCATTATCCTGCTGAAAGAGCCACAGCCATGAAAGGGTGTACATGGTCTGCAACAATGCTTAGGTAGGTGAAACGTGTCAAAGTAACATCCACATGGATGGCAGGACCCAAGGTTTCCCAGCAGAACATTGCCTAAAGCATCACACTGCCTCCGCCGGCTTGCCTTCTTCCCATAGTGCATCCTGGTGCCATGTGTTCCCCAGGTAAGCCACGCACACGCACCCGGCCATCCATGTGATGTAAAAGAACACGTGATTCATCAGACCAGGCCACCTTCTTCCATTGCTCTGTGGTCCAGTTCTGATGCTCACGTGCCACTGTTGGTGCTTTCGGCAGTGGACAGGGGTCAGCATGGGCACCCTGACTGGTCTGAGGCTATGCAGCCCCATACGCAACAAACTGAGATGCACTGTGTATTCTGACACCTTTCTATCAGAACCAGCATTAACTTCTTGAGCAATTTGAGCTACAGTAGCTCGTCCCCACGTGCATCAATGAGCCTTGGCCGCCCATGACCCTGTCACCGGTTCTCCACTGTTCCTTCCTTGGAGCACTTTTGATAGATCCTGACCACTGCAGACCGGGAACACCCCACAAGAGCTGCAGTTTTGGAGATGCTCTGACCCAGTCGTCTAGCCATCACAATCTGGCCCTCGTCAAACTCACTCAAATCCTTACGCTTGCCTATTTTTCCTGCTTCTAACACATCAACTTTGAGGACAAAATGTTCACTTGCTGCCCTAATATATGCCACCCACTAACAGGTGCCGCGATGACGAGATAGTCACAATTTTATGCCATATCGGTGTGAAACCCCAGCTAAAGTTGCATAATCTAATTAGTCAAAGTAGTCATAGCCATAAAAATGACCAAAACAGGTAATTTGTGTTTATTGCTGTAAATGAGAGATTATACCAAGAGCTTCGAGATACAGTACTAAATTTTTCATTTATAATATTATAAATACTGAAATTAATGATTTTATTGAGACTACATTTTATTTCATGCTTTTTGGACATGCACATTGTCATGGCAAAAAATTAACTCTCAGTTGCACCACTGAATAAGAGACAAACCTTAGCCAATCGTCTTTATAAAGATTTATTTTCTTGCAAGAAAAGAGTCACAGTCATACAGCCATCCTGAATGTCTGTAGAGTGCTAACTGAAGACATAACAGAAGCTGCAATCTCTTATACCCCCCAAAGTGTAAACAATCCTTCTCAGTAGTTTTCCACACATGGTAAAAGTAAGGGGCACAGCACACAGATTTAGCATTGGTTCTGCCCGACACCTTTGGTACAGGAGAGCCCTCAAATAAGGTGTCCCGCATGGCAGAAACACATGTTAGCTCCTGTATGATCTCAAATATATATATATCTTAATTAATCTTCCTCTAGGATTAAATTTTTCCACAACAACATCATAATAAATAGGCTTGTTTTACAAAACTCTAAGAATTTCTATATCACTGAAAATTGGGAGAATCTTAGCTGTAATGTGGTATATGGCACATAGTCAGAATAATAATGGTTAAAATGTTTTGCAGTTTTAAAAAGAAGCTTGATTTTCAGCAAATTTTTGACATGGTCTTATATTAAAGATATCAAGGTTATATTTTCACAGAATGTTCTTTACATTATGTAGGATGATTTTATGTATAAAACAGTGAATCACAAAAAAATTACTTTAGCTGGGTTTTCACAGGCGGGGGTCACACATAAAATACATATATATATATATATATATATATATATATATATATATATATATATATATATATTTTTTTTTTACATTCACATTGTCTGAAACTCATCTGTGCACTATGAATGAGATTTCCTACCTGATATACTCTTCTTTATTTTCCTCGGTCACCTGAATGTTTCCTCCATCAGGTTTGAGTTCATGAGTGGTGACCTCTCCTAGAATCTCCTTATCCACCGAGAAAAACATCTCCAAGCCACATTCCTCTATATTATTATCCCTAGAGAAAAACATGACCAGTCTTCAAATTACACACCAAATTTACTTCATCAAAAATAACTGTTTTTGTTACGTAGTTAGAGTGACAAAAAATCGATACTTTGAATTCGATTTTTTTTTTACAGTTCTAGAAAAATATGCTATATAACATTTAATATAGATACATTAAATGATTTTTTATATAATATATAGTACTATATTATATATAATAAATTATGAATGTTATAATTACAGAAAAATATTGGCGTTTATATATATATATATATATATATCCAAAAATAGCATTTTTTTTGTTTCATAGTTAGGGCCAACTGTGGGATTGCTAATTTCTTTACAATTATTACTAATTTTATTATCAGTTTTAATCCCCAAGCCCTTACTCTTGCATCTTATTTCCTCTGTATCTCATTCAACTCATCCTCACTCACTTTATCCAGATGAGCGAGTTATAGAACTCCGGGTCGATGGACTCCAGGTCTTTCAGAGCCAGAGGTTTATTCAGGATGCGCTTATAAAAGGGCAAAGAGAAGCCTGTGTCGATGAACTTTCCATGAAAGAGAGCCTATGAGAGAGAGAGAACGCACAAATAATAATCAGACATTTTAATTGCATTTCAAACTATGATCCTTCAGTAGCTTCAGTAGCATTAGTTAGTTGGTTATCAACATGACTCGAGCGTCATACCATAGCAATGAACCGGCCAATGAACTTGAAGTACTTGAGGTGGTCGGGGTTGATGGAGGAGGCGGGGTTAATCTGCAGGCAGTAGTTGTCTTTGCCGGCATATTCGAACAGACAGTACATGGGGTTCAAGACCTCGTGAGAGAGCAGGAAGAACCATTCCCTATGACAGAAAAACAACATTATTGTGCGTGTGCGCATATATCAACACAAGTCATCACTTCCTGTAAATTATGTAATATACCTGGCCACGCCTCCATAGTCAAGACCCTCCTCCCCTGGGAATATAATCCACAATCTCCGTCTCAGATCTTGCGGATGGCAACTCATAATCTAAACAGATCAATTTACAAATATTTAACTTCTAGATGCCACATGATTACACAAGTATACCAGAATTCATTAGTTAAATATGTACAAAACATGACATTCACCTGTTGAAACGAGTCCTCGAACAGTGTTTTGCGACTGACGTGGATCTTAATGTGCTGAGGCATTGCTAGTTGCTATGGTATTAAAAAATAATTTAAATCAATCACATGCGCAAATACCTTTTTGTTTGCTTTGTATAATATATTTATATATATATATATATTATGTACCCTAATGAAAGAACAAAAGCCTGATCATTTTCTGAAGATTTAGAGTGTCAAACAACTAAAAAACAGAGAGTTTGTAACTGAAGTCACTCAGGTGTGAGTTCCTACCTGACACCAGAAGCGGAAATAGTGCACTTTGGCTTTAAAGTCTCGTACATATGTGATCTGAGGGCCGTTCTCACTGTAGGTTCACAAAGACAGAAACAGACTGTAAAACTACTACACCAAAACCTGGATGCAACACATCAACAAACAACATGAAACAGCATTTAAATGCACTAAACTGCATTTGACATTTCTATTTTGAAGTGAACATATTTGTATCCTAAGACAGGAACAACACTGTCTGGGCTTTTATTATGAACATCTGCAACACTGCGACAGAGAATGTCACAAAAGACTTCATATATTAAGCTATTAAAAGGGCTCACAGGGAGGATTTTCCTGTACGAGGGTCGATATATGTCGTCGTTTTCCTGTTGTGATCGACGAAATAGGGAATCCCGTCCACCGTAAACCTCATCTCCCAACCCTCCGGCAAAGGCTTCTCATTCAACAACCTGACGCACAAAAACATTTCATTCAAACGATAATGCTCCTTGTCAGCTTATTCTGTGAAGTTTTATATCAAATACTAATATCATACAGAAGGCAGGCAATTTAGCTGCGTTCAGGGTTATTGCTGTTAACTAAAACTACAAAAAAGAAATGTGTTCATAAAAAAAAAAAAAGAAATAAAATAAAATATAAATATTAGACGAAAAACTTAAACTGAATGAAAATGAGAAATATTGCCTTGTAATAAAATTACAAGATAATGGATCATTTTATTTTAAAAATTAAATAAAATTACTAAAAAACTAAAACTGAAATAAAAAAAAATGGTAATATAAAAATGTAAAAATATAAAAATTGTAATTAAAAACTAGGGATGGGTATGGAAAACCGGTTCCGTTTTAGAACCGGTTCCAAATTTCCCCAGGTTCCACTTATCGGTTCCTGTGATTTTAAACCATTCAAGCTCAAAAGACTCGTGCACTGTTTTCTGTGCTGCAGACACACACGTGCTCACAGAACGGCTTCTCATAGTGAATAGTGCATGATAATTAATTATATTTTATTAATAAAGTGCAGTTATTTTACATTTGATTACAGTTTCTGTACCTGCATACCTGAAAATGTTTATTTCAATCATATCTTTGAATTTATTTGTGCAATTGCTAATTTGTTTATTTGTTCTGTTTACTTATCTTTAATAATGCTTGAAATGTATATTAGTTAGGCTAGTCGTTTTTGCTATGGTATTTTTAAACCATAGGCAAAAGTTCCTAGCCTGTTGATTTTTGTTCATGGTATTCAGCTACAATGAAATGTTTTGCATAAGACTTGGAATAAATGTGAATGATATCGATGTTTTTTTTTTTCAATTTTGGAATCGAAATTAGGAATCGGTAAGCAGAATCTGAATCGATAAAAATACAAACGATACCCAACCCTAGTATTGTGCATTTTTCCTTACAAAATATTTTTTTATTAGTTGTTTAATTATTTTAATGGAACTGGAATCATTAGGCGGAACCAGAACAGGAACATTTTTACGATTCCCAACCCTATTTTAAACTGAAAATATAAAAATAAAAGCTAATCCAAAATATGAATAAAAAATTAAAAGTAACACTAAAATAACACTGGCTGTGGTTGGTTTGTGACCGTGTCCCACCCTTGTGTGCGAGGATCCTCCCATTGCGTGGATCTCGTAGGATGGTGAACAAAATACATCCTCCTATTACTGTCTGTCCGTTTCTCTGTAAGCCAAACAACACACAAACAGAACAGTCTAGGGTGACACGCTCAGAAAAAGACAGTGTGAGCCACTCTATTATAAGGGTAAAATGTGATTTGCTTTCTGCAGTATAAAAATGAAACAGCGGTGACTCACCCCATCCCGGCGGCAGAGGACCCAGAGGGTCAAACTCTTTATTAGCTGTAGGCACAAGCTGTTCCTGCTGCTGAAGAGATGAGCAGACAGAAGGAATAAGGACAGATGAAATACCCTCAGCTCAGGTCATACATAGAGGACATCCTGACATCCTTTCATTTAAAATCTCTTGAAAAGAGTGGATTGTCATATCTTTGACATATTTACTCACCCCATAGATGAATCTCTGGTTGAAGCGGTGCATGGCCCCCTGCAGCTGACTGCGCTGGTTCTGCCACTCTTCATAGTTCCTGACCGACTCTAGTGTGGGTCTTTGCCATGTGGTGGTTCTGATTATATGATCCACATAGTACACACGGCCCATCGGGTCCAAGCGACGCTCCCAACTACCACACAAACACACAAAATTCTCTAAACAACTGCTCATTAAGGACATTTTCACATTTTCTCATTTTTAATACGTTTTGTAATAATAATAATAATAATAATAATAAAAATTTAAAAAATGTACAATGATAATTTTGATGATGATTGCTCATAACAGCTATTATTATTATTATTATATATTATTAACTATTATTATTATTAGTAGTAGTAGTAGCATTAATCTTTCATACATAGAATGCAGCTAAAAGGGTTTCTTTCACAGGTCAGAAAAAAAAAAAATTCATAAAAAAATAATAACATGACTTTTTAAAAAAGGTCCATAAAAATATAAATCACTAATGAGGCTTAAAATATATTAAATCAAAAGCCAGCTTGAATGCTATTTTCAGATGCTCTTGAATGTTGATAGAAATTAATTTTATTAATAAATCTGTTTAATTACATATGTAATTATAAGTACTTTTTTTAATAATTACACATTACAAATTTAATAAAAACAATGGTATGTTAAGAATTTGAAATAGGCTAAAGCCTATATAAACTAATATAGCTTCAAAACATAGAAGCTAGTAATTAAGAGAGTATCTGAGGAGTATCAACGTTTTCCATTCAAGAACTGCGAGTGATTTTTCTCTCTCATATTTACTGTGATTATTCCTGATGACATCATAGACAGCGGGAGATCTAATGAGCTGCATTCACACTAATGTACAGATCTCTTTTGAAATATAAGATGTAGTTTGTCCTGTCTGTTTAATCCCTTAAGACATAACGGACTGTTTTTACATTAATTTCGCATCATAAAACCATTTTTGAGATGCAAGTACATTAACCCTCTTACACAGAGTTGCACAGCCGCATCCTCTTCACAAAGCATGTGTGAGAATTTTAAATTAAAAGCAGCCTTCTGTCAGCGAGTTTCATATTTTTAATACATAAGCCCACTGCATTCCAAACAACATAAATGATGCCTTCGTAGAGCATTTGTTAGGAAAATACCGGGCGGGCGAGAACGCGCACTGCCAGCGTAACATCAAGCAAAGCGTGTTTCTCACAGCGCATATCCTGTGTAATGAAGCCTGCGAATGTCCTTGTAATTCGCTTTAACCTTTCCGAACTTTATGAAAGATTATTTTACGGAAGATTCCGTGGTGTGTGTGAGGAATTGGAAGCAAGCAGAATACGGGTTTCTAAAACACGTGCGCATCTCCGGTTAAAAACTAAGCTCAGAATCGATCCAGAATCGCTGAAGAGAGAATCGCGATGCATCAATGGCTGCATTTACACTTGGCATTAACATGCAGCCTGTATCCGGATGTTGTCCACATACACACTGAAAAGACAAGTGTAAACGTGTTTCTGATCGGAATGTTATCCGACCAGCGTGTCCTGGTCCAGAGGTAGTCGAGGACACATTGTGATCGGATCTCACTGTAATGTAAACGCAATCCAGCCATCGCATCTGCATTCAGAGGGCGCCGTCATTTAAATCCCCGCCCAGTCTCTCCGCATGGCTGTCAGAAAATAATAGACAGACAGTTTTGACAAGAAATTGAACTTATCTGAACTTCACAATAAATGTCAACCTTTAAAACGGTTTATTTAGACTTACATGATAGCATACCGTGTGTGTCACTTTTAATTTTAATTGCGCAACATTATCTGAACGAGGAATCACAGTTATGCAATCTTAATGAAGAGCTGCATGCTGCTTTGCCAGAGGAATAATCGGAATACACTTTGCTCTTTTTTTTTTTTTATTATTGTTTCAGCATGTTTATTAATCTCCCATTTCTGTCAATATAGTCATTGCACACTATAACCTTAAACCCGGATGATGTGACTTTTTTTAATATGATCAACCCAGTTATTTTTGTATGATCAACATAATAAAGTATTCCTTCATTTACACTTCATTTGATCTAAGACTTGAGATTGCATCGGCGTTCCCTTTCTGATGACGGCATTTTTTGACGGCTTGGGTTTGAATATCCTTAACCACTCCCCTCCAACCGTTAGTCTGCTATGAGCAAGAGATGGAGAGGAGGAGCGCTGAAGTAAAACCCTGCCCTCTGTTTAATATTCCGTTTTACTTGGAAATACGTCACAGAACTGAAATAAAATCAGCTGCAACTTCCGGTTCACTGGGACTTTATTGTGATGTGTGTTCTTTAATTTCTTTGATACAAAGGTGTTCAGATTCTGCATGTGTTTTACTGCCATTACACAATATAAATGCCTGCGCGCTCCTTCAATCATGAAATGCGTCGGAATAATGAATCTTTTCATCATGCAAGATTAATGTTGGGAAACTTAAGTAAGATTAGTACTCTATTTGTGATCGATTGTAGCGTTACTTTTGTTGAATAAATCACAAAATTTTCCCATTGATAGAGGCTAAAGTGAAAGTTGTTTTAAGCTACGAAGCCATCTGAAGTTTCTGACTTTCAAGCGCCACAGACCTAATTTAAATAAATATTTTGCGAGAAACAGAAATCCGATATGTTATCCAGATACAGAGGACACTTAATGTGAACAAATGTAAACGCGCCGTGTCCTGATTTGCTAATGATCCGATCTGCTTGATCGGATCACGGTGATCGCATGTTAATGCAAAGTGTAAACACAGCCAATTTTTTTCTCCCACCCCTAGTAAAGGGGTATAATGACTAAAATCACTGAGCTTTTCCTGACATTTTTACATAAAAGCATCTGTTCAGGTACCTTAATTAGTACATACTTTACACACTTTTGTATTTAAAAATCTATTAGCAGGAAACTGAAATATAATCTCTAGAGATCACTGGTTACCCCGGTGGGAGCGGTTCTGGTCTTTCCCATGTGGTTCTTTTCTCAATGTGATCCACATAGTAAACGCGGCCATTCTGATCCATTCTCTGCTCCCAGCTAAACATATGCACCAAGAAACAAAAATAACATCCATTAAACATATCAGACTAAATCCATACAGGCTTATTAGTGTCTTTATTTACATTCATTTATTTATTCTGACATGCAGCATAAGCTCTTATTAGTGGCATCATATGAGATTATATCTGTCAACAGAGTGCTATGAGCTAGCAAATTAGAAAAGAAATCATCTAAAAAAAAAGTAGAAAGGTTTTTGATTTCATGTTTTTTTTCTTCAATGTAATTGTATCACATACCCAGGAGGAAGAGGGCCGTTAGTGATTAGCGAAGCTATGGGTGGCGTTGGACTGGCACTGGGGGCCTGATTTGACCCTGAACCTGAGCTTGACCCCTGACTCCCCGTTTCTCCGTTCACACACACTCGAGGAGACGTCTCCGGGCTGGGAGCTCTGCTGCCGTGAGTGGGAGTAGAGCCAGGAGAGGATGCTTAAAAATAAATAAAAAAAACTCAATAAGTCAATAGTTAGGGAACTTTGCCTTAAAGTGGTCTTATTTGGCTGCCTGTGAACATTGTCTACTTTGACCCGCCCTCAAACATTGTAATAAGCGCTGTAAGCAGTCGAACAATCCCAAAACACTCTGATTGGGTCATCTGCCCAATCAGAACAGAGTTGGCTCTGGGAAAGGAGGGGTTTAGATAGACTGGATCCTTTATCAACCGTTTCAGACAGTGTGATAAGAAAGCTGACACTGCAGTGTATATTATGAGAAAATAAAAGTGTTTTTTGACCTTGGATGCATGTGAACCTATTGTAGGAGACCCCAAAACAACATTAGAAACCTTTAAAGCATCACACATGTGACAATTTATTGTTATACCCCTATTAAATAAGGTTCTCTACCTGTGGAGGAAGGTTTATGTGGCGACGCAGATGCCGGTCGCAGAGGTCGAGATGGACGCGGTGGTCTCAGAGCCCCTGCAGATGGAGAGGAAGACCCCGTACTTCCCACTGCATGACCATTAGGCAGTGGCGCTTCATCAGTGATGTCACTGGATGGGGAAGAATCTCGACTAGAACAAAAACAAACAGGCACAAATGTCAAAATTCAGTTAGCGCAAAATAAATAGCAAAGCAAAAACCGTAACACTTTACAAAAAGGTCTCATTTGTTAACATTAGTTAATGCATTAACTAACATGAACTAACAATGACGGCATTTATTAAACTTCATAAAAAAAAATTATATTCATGTTAGTTCACTGTGCATTAGATAAAACTTTTGATCTTGAAAATGTATTAGTAAATGTTGTTATTAACAATAGCTGAGATAAATGCTGTAGAAGTATTGTTCATTGTTAGTTCATGTTAACTAATTAATTATGTTAACTATTGAAACCTTACAGTAAAATGTGATTTTCAACTTATACAATATCTGTTTAACATACATTTTTTAACAGATAGAGCACTCCTGTTTTATGTGCATGACAATTTTTTTATATTCCACAAATCAACGCTAACATTCAATAATCTGGCCATATTTATGCATCTTATTTAAACTAAAATAATGAGAATATAATAGAGTATAAACTAGGGAACAAAAAAAAAACATTCTACTTTTATGTATTAATAAAATCCTGTATTATGATCTTTAAAAAGACAAGAGCACTGAGTGAGCAATGAAGTTATTTCCCTTGGAAACTAATTTCATCAAGAATTCAAACAAAAATAATGAAAGATACGAGCTCTTTCTGCACAAAAACTGCACAGTAGAGGAGTAATCTTGATTTTACCTTCCTGCTACATCCCCGTTCCGTATGGATTCTCCATTTACAACAGAATCTGTGATTGCAGAGAAACATTACACAACATTACACAAATCTCCATTTTAAACAGCAAAGAACTAGAGCTGCACGAATCTGTATCAACTGAAAATCACAAACTTTTTTGTTTCAAACAGAGATCAAGATTCTCCCACGATTCTGAACAGACAACTAAACAAAATAACCAAATTTTCTAGTGGTTCTGACAAAATGTTAATTGCTGCAGTCTATTTCAAATGTTTATTTAATCTGGATGAATCATGATTTTTGAACAAATCTCTTGAATGAATGATTCAATGACTCACTCATAAAGACTTCACTTGTTTTATTACTGGATGAATCAGCGTTTTTGAACAAATCTCTTGAATGAATGATTCAATGACTCACTCATAAAGACTTCACTTGTTTCATTACTGGATGAATCAGTGTTTTTGAACAAATCTCTTGAATGAATGATTCAATGACTCACTCATAAAGACTTCACTTGTTTCATCACTGAATGAATCAGTGTTTTTGAACGAATCTCTTGAATGAATGATTCAATGACTCACTCATAAAGACTTCACTTGTTTCATCACTGGATGAATCAGCGTTTTTGAACAAATCTCTTGAATGAATGATTCAATGACTCACTCATAAAGACTTCACTTGTTTCATTACTGGATGAATCAGTGTTTTTGAACAAATCTCTTGAATGAATGATTCAATGACTCACTCATAAAGACTTCACTTGTTTCATTACTGAATGAATCAGTGTTTTTTTTAAACAAATCTCTTGATTGAATGATTCAATTCATTTATTCTATTTTGATCGCTTCTGTAGACTTCAGTGTTTATATCCGAACTATAAACATTTTCTGTGATCATACGAATATTTATAACACAGAAATAATGAAAAGACTAATAGTGAAGCGGTTTCGTACCTATACATGACAACTGCTCTCTTTGGATCAGCGGCAACGTAGATCTGAATGTTCCGGTGTGATTTTGTTAAAGGTTTAATAGACAAGCGAATCGTTGCCATTTAGGAATGAGATCGCATGGGTGTTTAAATCGAGATTGTGATCTTTTAATGATTAATCGTGCAGCTCTACAAAGACTCTAAACCTGTTGCTGTTGCTGAAAAACAGCCGAGATAAAGAAAGTCTCACTGTGCTTTTGTTCCTCTGAAGCAAAAGTCTCAGGATCCATCTGCAGTCCATCCAGACACACTGAGAGATCTCCAACCACCCCCGACCGCTCTCTATCTGAACTCAACTGCAACGTCTGCACGACCTCGCAAACTGAGGCAGACACACAAACATAACACCGTTGACAGAACTGAAAAATAAATATTAATAGCCCATAAAAGCAGCATCCTGACGCCGTTACTTTTTGACCAAGGCTTTTCCACTGCTTACTAAATAAAGGATTTTTTTTTTTTAAATTCAGTTTCACGAATGACTCAGTCATGAATTGACTTAAATGATTTATTGAAAACAAACTGATATCATTACAACTTGGTAGCAAGTTTTACCAAAAGTGCAATATCAAGCTGATTACATATAAGCATAAGTCATATTCACAGATGACCTGGAAAGCTAAACTGGCTTCACTAAGCAAACAAGCTCACAGCGCCACTTCAGGTCACAGGAAAAGTGAATGGTAACCTGGTTCCAGGCCAATCAACACCCTCAACTCAATCTTCAGTTCTATAATTCACATCAGCGGTGAGTGGTCACATGATTCCCACATGACCAAAGTCAAAGAAAAGACCCTTTGTTTGGTAATATGATCAGTTCACCTGCCTCTCTCCATAACAAAGAGCTAATAAAACACAAACTCTTGAGTGAACACGGGCACACACACACACTAAAGAGGCCTGACTCTGAATAATGAGATTCACAAAGTGGAGAATATGGAAACTCACTCTTCATATTGTTGGCTTTTAAGGTCTCGCTGACCTCCAGAGTGGCCAAGCCCAGCAAAATGTCTGCTTTAAGTGTCTGGTGACTCCAAACCCGGAAAATTAACTTGCTGAAAGGGGTGACGATCCTGCAGGGAATATGATCAGTGATGTTATTGTCAACTAAAACTATTAAAAATTACAGTTTCACGTAATTTGAAATAAAGCTGACTTAACAGTTTTAAATTCCACAACTGCTAACATTCACTATACTTTTATGTATCGATAAATCATGTGTTATGATCTATGAAATAAATTATGTCAAGTGCACAGAGCGAGCAGTCAAGATATAAATAAATAATATATAAATGTTAGATGAAAAACAAACAAATATTTGAAATGTTGACTTGGCAACTAACTGAAAAAACTCAAATAAAACCTAAAAGATACAAATCTAATTTAAAAAAATTAATACTATAATAGTATATCAAAAATACTAAAATAACACTGCAATAGAGTCATTACACTTTAATATTGTAGTTATGTGAATAACAAAATAATTTTTTTAGAGATCAGAATAGGTAAAACTTTACAATAAGATCCCATATGTGCATTAGCTAATATTAATTAACAATGAGCAATGCATTTGTTACATTATTTAGTACTCTTTGTTAATGTTAGTTCATTAAAACATAACAGTTAGTTCATTTTAGCCCAAGTCCATGAAATAATGTTAACACATACTTTTGATTTTAATAATGTATTAGTAAATGTTGAAATTAACATTAAAAATTATTAAATACTTTAGAAGTATCTTTCATTGTTAGTTCATGTTAACTATTTGTAATGTTAACTAACAGAACCTTATTGTAAAGTGTAACCGGACAATATAAAGATAATAAATACTGATTCTGGATCAGCTCTGTAACTCAACAGTGATGCGTTTTAGCTCATATTTCTCTCTTACACAGTTAGAGACTGTTTCCACTTGGGACTGTGAGTGTTGGTGCATTTCTCCGTCTTCTTGGACTGTCCGTCCACACACACCTCCACGTAAGGACTGGGCCCAAACCAATTCTTCTTACTGTCCCGCAGCTTAGCGGACAGAACTAACAAAAGATAACAAATATAAATCACAGATCTATTCAAAGATATTCAAATATCCAGACAGCTGACATCTTAAAACAATCACAAAACATCTCAAAATGTCAAAATAAAATTACAAATGTGAAGTCTTGCAATAAAAAAAGAGATTACCTCTTTAAATGTTGTTTTTTGTAAAGCTCACCTGTTATCTGAAGTTGAGCCTTCATGATGTGGCCATTAAAAGCTCTAGTTGTGGCTCAAATCTGAAATAAACAAATAAGCATATAGATCAATTAATTCGGTTAAGTCTGATTATAACAAAAACATGTCAACTGAGACGGTAGTGAATAGTGGAAAAGGCTTCTTTTACTTTTACAATGTGGCACATTTCTAAGCGAAACAGGATATGATTTCATGTTGACTAATTCAACAAAACACCCACTCTTTTCCTAACGTATTTTTTCTGGCTGATCTGTCACCAAATGCACTGTACAGACACACCTGACCCCTGATCAGTGCTGCATGTCGCTTAGTGATGGCGTGTGTATGTCAACACGACCCTGCGGTAACAGCTAATCACACAACAGAAGTCTCCAGAAGTCTCCAGTAATCCTTGGCAGATTACAGAGGATGTAATTTCAAGGGCAGACGTTTCTCAGTCCCTACAGGGAATCAGCAGGGTTTTTCCTGCATTTACATTTTTTGTCCCGCCAAAGCCTCATTTGATCAGTTATTGTGATTTATGAGTGATGTAGATGCCTGCTACGCTTGTGACATGGGGCACGGCACATGTTAACTGGGAGAGAGAGCAGAAAGACCTTAGTCTTCAAACTAAGCACTGTCTTTGCTCCTTCTCCATTGCACATATTTATCAAAATCAGCTGAATTGACACAATAGTAAAAGGTCGGAAGACTGAATCCATGTTGCACGTGGCGCATTCTGACAATTTTTTCCCTGAATTACCGCTGGGTGTGAATTGTAACATTGCCTCTTCTCTGACAAGCGGTTCACACGTGCAGCTGATAAGCCATACTTTCAATAAACTAAAAAAATCCTATTCAGTTATGAATTAACATGGAAAATATAGCTGTAAATTATTCAGCTAAAATTTCATTCCATGACAGATATAAATTCATAAACACACTTATGGTAAATTATGGCATACAGTCAGTAGCCCCTTTCACACAGCAATCCCAGTAAATTGCCGTAAAATTACCCGAATGACTTTACTGGTAAATGTACAAATGTTACCCTGGAGCACAAAAGCAGTCATAAGTCGCACGGGTATATTTGTGGCAATAGCCAACAATACATTATATGGGTCAAAATTATTCTTTTATGCCAAAAATCATTAGGATATTAAGTAAAGATCATGTTCCATGAAGATATTTAATACATTTCCTACCTTAAATATATAAAAAATGTAATATGCATTGCTAAGGACTTCATTTGGACAACTTTAAAAGGCGATTCAATATTTCGAATTTTTCAGAGTGACAGGCATAAGGGGGTGATCAAACAGAACGCGTGTTTGCTCTTAAAAACACGAGACGCATATAATAGTATCCAACTGCAACGCCGATGAATGGAAAAGAAGGCTGGGTCTCGAGCGCGACTGTATGTGTGAAAGGGGCTAGTTATTCATAATTTTTCATCTATTTATGCTTCCTAACATTTACATGAGCAGAATTCACAACAACCAAGTTCAAAATATATCGCATGTATAAACATATCATTTTGCAAGACATAAAAACATGCGATTAAGGCTGTTGTGTTAACTTGCCTGAAATGAAAACTGGCTATGCTTCATGTTGACTTAAACCCACATGATTTAAGACATGCTTGCCACCCCCATAACATGAGCTCCTAATAATCTTAAACTGGATTTAAATTTTTAACAAGCATCATCTTTAGATTTTCACCCAAAAAACAAAAGGCCTGTTATTATTTTCTCATCCACACATCATTCCAAACCTGCATGACCTTCTTTAGCCCTATTCAGACGGTAATTGTTTCTCATGGGGTCGTAAGGTATTTTCAACATTAGTCTGTGATTTCACTGCCATCCAAATCCAGAATGTCAGTGTTTTTTTCCCACCGCCCGCGTAAAAATCCCCAGCCGAATTACCTACTGTTTATTGACAAACACCAAGGTCATGTGGTAATTTAATTGCCATCCGAATCCACATCTCTGCAGTTTGACCACTGCCAAGCACTGTACGTAATATAACCGTTGCGCTATACTGTAATTTGCATGCATTTTAAAAATGTACACTTTTATTACTAAAATGCTGTAAAGTATTTAAAAGAAAATATTGCCAAAAGTATTGGGACAAACATTTGTCAAAGAATGGGTCGCTCTCAGGAGCTCAGTGAACTCAAGCGTGGTACCGGGATAGGTTGCCACCTGTGCAATAATTCCATTCGTGAAATTTCCTCACTACTAAATATTCCATGCTCAACTGTTAGTGGTATTATAATAAAGTGAAAGCAATTGGGAACAACAGCAACTCAAGTGATAGGTCACGTAAAATCACAGCGGGGTCAGCGCATGCTGAGGTGCACAGTGCGCAGAAGTCGCAAATTTCTGCAGAGTCATAGCTACAGACCTCCAAACTTCATGTGGCCTTCAGATTAGCTCAAGAACAGTGTGTAGAGAGCTTCATGGAATGGGTTTCCATGGCCGAGCAGCTCATCCATGTCTTACATCACCAAGTGCAATGCAAAGCATGGGATGCAGTGGGGTAAAGCACGCCGCCACTAGACTCTAGAGTAGTGGAGACGTGTTCTCTGGAGTGACCAATCACGCTTCTCTGTCTGGCAATCCCATGGACGAGTCTGGGTTTGGCGGTTGCCAGGAGAACGGTACTTGCCTGACTGCATTGTGCCAAGTGTAAAGTTTGGTGGAGGGGTGGGGGGTTGTTTTTCAGGGGTTGGGATTGGCCCCTTAGTTCCAGTGAAATGAATTCTTAATGTTTCAGCATACCAAGACATTTTGGACAATTTCGTGCTCCCAACTTTGTGGGAACAGTTTGGGGATGGCCACTTCCTGTTCCAACATGACTGCGCACCAGTGCACAAAGCGTCGCTCCATAACGACATGGATGAGCGAGTTTGGTGTGGAGGAACTTGACTGGCCTGCACAGAGTGCTGACCTCATCCCGATATAACACCTTTGGGATGAATTAGAGCGGAGACTGCGAGCCAGGCCTTCTCGTCCAACATCAGTGCCTGACCTCACAAATGCGCTTCTAGAAGAATGGTCAAAAATTCCCAGGAAAGCCTTCCCAGAAGAGTTGAAGCTGTTATAACTGCAAAGGGTGGGGCCAACTCCATTTATTTACAACAGACAATCATGAGACTGACCACGTGAACAGCGCGTTCCCGGGTTCAAAGGAACACAAAACTCGCTCCTCCACCGTGAATAAATTGCCAGCCGAATTCATGAGTCTAGTGTCATGCAAATGTATAGACGTCCACATTAGAAACAATTACCGTCTGAATAGGGCTTATACTGTATTTAACACAAAAGGAAAATGTTCTTTCTGTCCTTTTCAATACAATGAAAGTTAATGGGTACTGAGGCTGTCAAACTCCAATAAGGGCATAAAGAGTCATCCATTAATATTACTCATTATAACAGGTTTTATATAAACCATCTTTATGCCTGCAAGTGCATATGCTGACTTTTTGGGACTTTAGCTTATTCCCTGTATCCCCCAGAGTTAGATAAGTCCATACATACCATTTTTATCTCCGTGCGTCCCATAACTCCTGTCTGTCTGACGCACACACGCTAGCCTAGCTTAGCACAAAGACTGGAGGTAAATGGCTCCAGCTAGCCTACTGCTCAATAAGTGACAAAATAAAACCAACATTTTCCTATATATATGTTGTAATGTGTATAGTTACATCGTGTACTATGACCGACGGAAAATGAAAAGTTGCAATTTTCTAGACCGATATGGCTAGGAACTATACTCTCATTCCTGCGTAATAATCCAGGAACTTTGCTGCCGCACCATGGGTGCAGCGGTGCAATGATATTACGCAGCGCCTGAAAATAGTCTCCAGCACGCTCTCTGTGCAAGCAGGTTGTCACGTTGGTTATGTTGACCGAAGTTAGCCTATTTTAAGGCGCTGCGTAATATCATTGCGCCGCTGCACCCATTGTACGGCAGCAAAGTTTCTGGATTATTACGCAGGAATGAGAGTATAGTCACTCATTGAGCAGTAGGCTAGCTGGAGCCGTTTACCTCCAGTCTTTGTGCTAAGCTAGGCTAGCGGTGGGTGCGTCAGACAGAGTTATGGCACGCACGGAGATAAAAATGGTATGTATGGACTTATCTAACTCTGGGGGATACGGTGAATAAGCTAAAGTCCCAAAAAGCCGGCGTGTTCCTTTAAAAGTTCACATCTTCACACTGTCAGAGGTCAGTTAACCCCATAAAAAATTATGACGATTTTTAAGCACTTCATAAATTGTCCGGAAATGATTTGAATAGTTCTGTGGTTTCACTTTTAAGGCAAGACACTACATTGTTTTTTCATGCACTGGAGATTTTGGGCTATTTTGCTTTCATACAAAATATTTGTAAAACACATTATCCATTTACATTTGTAGAATTTAATTACAATATATCTTTAAAAGTTATTTTCTCAAAAAGAGTCAGAAATCTCCACTTCAGTAGCACAAATTCCTATCTATACTCTGAAGGTTTTTTTTTTTTACATAGGAGTTTGTTCATATATGTGACCCTGGAGCACAAAAGCAGTCGTGCGTCTCACGGGTATATTTGTGGCACTCGCCAACAATACATTGTATGTGTCAAAATGATCAATTTGTCTTTTATGCCAAAAATCATTAGGATATTAAGTAAAGATCATGTTCCATGAAGATATTTTGTAAATTTCCTACCGTAAATATATAAAAAATGTATTATTAATAGTAATATGCGTTGCTAAGGACTTCAACTTTAAAGCTGATTTTCTCAATATTTAGATTTTTTTGCACCCTCAGATATTCAAATAGTTGTATCTCGGTCAAATATTGTCCTAACAAACCATACATAAATAGAAATTTTATTTATTCAGCTTTCGGATGATGTATAAATCTCAATTTTAAAAAAAAATGGCCCCTTGGGTTTTGTGGTCCATGGTCACATATCATTCAACTGATTTATATGACATTTTATTCCTAAAACAAGGGGAAAATATAATTTTTTTTCTCACTGTTGATTGTATTTTCTGGTTTATGGTGATTAAAAGAGAGGCCCAAATTCCCTTTGTAACTCTAATATGTCAACAAAACAAAACAAGAATTATGCGCCTGGATTTATCCAATACTGGAAATGTATGCAAATGAGTGCATATTTAATTAGATAATGTATAATCTGCAGTGCATATTTAAAAAATAACATTTCAGAAACCTTGTTATGCCTTAATATAATTAACTGGGGAAGTATGGTGATATCTGTTAGCATTTTTACCCTGTGGTGTCTTGCCTCAACAGTTTGTAATTTCATGCACTTGCAAAAGCACTGTGGTTTTACCACGGTACAGAGATGGTAACATCATGGTACTTTGACATATACCACAGAAATTATATAACGTTTAAACAACTCCGTTGCATTCTTAAAGTATCTTTGTGTATTATGCAAATATCGTGGTTCATAAATATCAGTGACATGGTGTCAGATGGTACTTTTATATTGTGTTATTATGATACAAACGAGCGCATTAAAGACGTGACGTCACGTAGCGTTTCTGACTGACGGTGTCGCAGCTACAAAAACGACCGTTTACAGGTCAATTACATGTATATAGCCGTTTTAAACTGATAACGGATCGTTTTTATTCGTGTCAGACTATCATTCGTGTACATTAATCAAACAGCTGTCAAAAACATCATCAGCCACACAGTCTAACGGTCAGTCACCGGTCAAACGAGCTAGCGCGGTATCAAAACACGGCTGTTTTTCTTCCATATTGCGCTCTATACGCGTGTCACGTATATCTTACCGTCTTATGATCGCGGGAAAATGTTTCTAGGTCTCAGTTTTAACGGGATCTGAGGTCATCTTCCCGTCGTTTGAATAAACTTTGCTCCATCTCGACCAAACGTCCGCCACCAGCACTAGCTCCATGTCAGATTGACGTCACTGCGCGACCCCGTCACGTGACGCGACGCGCGCGCGTCCGTTTGGATAATGTAAAGTTCGTTAGTACAAGGTAGCTGTGTACTACTATATAGTGTGTGGTATATTACAAGTAAAACTGAAGCACTAGATATGTCAGCTGAGCAGGTAATGGATTTATTAATATTATTTAAGGGCTGTAGTTTCACGAGATGGCGCTGTTTGCCAGCACAAGTACAAATTAATGGTGTCCCTTTAAATATTTGGACATTTAAAATCGATTGACGTTTTATTTGTTTGCTTGTTCATATATATTTTTTAAATATAATATGATAGATGTAAATAATATAAATAGATTTGTCCTGGCAAAAGCGTGCCAAAGCAGTGATGTGCGTTGAGCTACTGCTGGACCAATCAGCATCCGAGGAGGTGGAGCAACAGAGCATCTGAATCGGTTCGTTCGAACGGTTCCTTGCAATAAAAATGATTCATCGATTCGTCTTGTCTAGCAGTCATGGTATGTTTTTAGAAATATATTTTTAATATGTATAAAGCAGGTGAATGATATATGTACAAACCTTAAGAAGTATATAAATATTAATATAATGGTACATTTTTATGCATGTAGCCTAACACATTTTGAGAAAACAGCTAAGTTTAGATATACAGTCAGCCAGTGTTATTAGAAAATAAATAGAAACATTTGCTAATTTAGCACAAAATGTCGAATATTAAAGGAGGGGTAAAATAACTGGATAGACTTTTAAAGAATGTATAAATTACTTTTAATGTAAAATACAAAATAAACTATTGTATTTAAAATTCTATTTTGACACTTCAGTTGATAATAATTGAATAACCGATGACATACAAAGCAGAATCGCAGTAAAAGAGATTCATCTGAAAGGTAAAGTTATTCTATATACAGGCATGATAATATTTGCTTATTTAAATGGCCATATTTTAATTGAAAGTATGTCATAGTAGCAACACTATGGATGCAAATTGAACGATTTCACTCCACTAACTTATAGGTTTTAATGAAAGCAAAGATGTCTGAAATGTAATTCATGGAAGTACTGAATAAAAACCCCATTAATTACAATAATTGTCACATTTAAAAAATAATACCATTAGTAACAACTTGCCACTTGGGGCCTTCTGTGCCAAATCTGGGTGGCTCATCTTACCCCAAGGGTCTAATTTTATCTTTTTACTTCAGAATAAAAACTATAGCTTTTACTCCACAAATCCAAAAACACAGATGTGTCCAAAAATGTACGTCTACACGCAAATAGATAAAATCCACCATGTTTTTAGAAAAACAAACAAACATTTTTTATATAAATCAGGCGAATGATATATGAACAAAGCCCTCTGTACAAACCTTCAGAAGAATATAAATAGGAATATAATGGTAAAGTTTGATGCATGCAGCCTAAGTGCTGCTGAAGTGGAGATTTCTGACACACACAAAAAAAAACACATTTAAAACAGCTTGGTAGGATGGGGAAGATGCCCCAACAATGTGGATTTACTTTTAAATTGTAACATATTAAGTTTAGATATAAGTGCATTATGTGCATTAAGTGTATTAGAAAATAAATAGAAACATTTGCTAATTTAGTTATAGCACAAAATGTCAAATATTAAAAGAGGGGTAAGATGGCCTCTAACTGGGTAAACTTTTACAGAATGTATAAATTACTTTTGATATCATTCTTATTAATATTTATATATATTTAAAGTGTAATTAATGTAAAATACTAAATAAACTTGTATTAAAAAAAATATTTAGATACTTAAGTTGATAAAGGTTTAATAACTGATGGGTCTGAAAGGTAAAATTATTCTATATACAGGCATTGTGAATATTTTCTTATTTAATTGCCCATATTTTAATTGAAAGTATGTCATAGTAGCAACACTATGGATGCAAATTGAATGATGTCACTCAACTAACTTATAGGTTTTAATGAAAGCAAAGATGTCTGAAATGTGATTCATGGAAATACTGAATAATACAATAATTATTAAATTTTTAAAATAATACCACTAGAAACAACTTGCCATTTGGGGTCTTATTTGCTAAATCTGGGTGGCTCATCTTACCCCAATGGTCTATTTTTATCTTTTTACTTCAAAATAAAAAAAAAACAGGCTATAACTTTTACTCCACAAATCCACAAATGATGTGCCCACAAATCCCTCATTAACACATAGACACAAAAAAACGTTGATATTCAACATAATATAATGTCATAGATCGCTATTTTCCAGAAGCACAGTCTATCCTATATGTATTGTAATTGACGTCTACAGATGCAAATAGGTACAGTAAAAATGTCAGATGTTTTCTTCCCAATAGTATGAAAGAACACAGGCTATGGAAGCAAAATGGCCCAAAATCGAAATGACAGGTACAGAATAAACGTGCTTTCTGTAACTTACATTATAAAAAGAACAACAGCCAATTTCCCCTTACAGACTAGTTATTATGAATGATTCGAATCGATTCGTTCGAATCATTCAAATGAACTGGTTCGATCAATAGAACGATTCTTTGGCGTTCACTAGTGTTCCATCCTCAGCATCAGCAGCAGCAGCAGCAGCATTCGCACGGAAGATTACTCACACACCAGTTCCGATCTCATTTACTCCGAGATCTGCATATATATCGGCGTCACTGAGTGCATATTCTTCTTTCTAACATTTTGAACAGCTCGTTTAAAGATGTTGGCGTGCACCGAAATGATCACGATGTGTCTCCAGTCGGCGAAGCGCGAGCATCTCCGCTCCAAACTGCAGCAGCAGCATCAGATGCAGGATGCGGTCCACGGACTGTCCATCTTTCACGATGTAAGTAGCCAAATATTCGGTCAATGAGCCCACCGATAGGTCACCATGCAAACATTTACCTTGAACCCAAGAAGTCATTGTGTCACTTCTATAGGACAGAGAGAGAGAGAGAGAAGGGTTGCTATGCACGTGAAAATGTATGGTCTTAAAATAGGTTATGCTATAAAGCTTGATTGTTAGGCAGTTTTGGGAGTGAAAAATGCAGTGGATGCTCAAGCTCCTGTGCTATTGTGAAGCACAAATTATTAACAAGAAAATCCACTTGCATTGTCATGTCTTATTTTTACTCTTGCCTATCATCAGATGTACTACAGTATATAGCTCATTTGCATAAAATGTCATGTTTTAATTTATTGGAATTTATTCTAATGAGAATGCCATTCTTTGAGACTCCCCGTTGTCATTTATGCTTACTGATTTTGATGCTTTTATGCATTTATGCCATACAATTAAACAATTGCAGCAGCCGCTGGTGAATCATATTTGAGGGAATTAATTGTCACGATTTCCTTCTTTTCTAAAATGCAATGTGATATATTCTCTTCAAATGAATTTTGCATGTTTGCTTTTTGAGCTCATATACATTAAATATTATGTGCCTTTAAATATTGCCATGCCATATAGATTCTGGTCATGTAACATTTTAAGCACGAATTTTGATCAGAATTTCTAATCATAATCAAATAGATTTAGCTTAGAAATCTAATTGTAATCAAAATATAATCAAGGGTATCATCCATATTGCATTGCATTGATACTTGATACTTGTATTGATTGATATCTTTAGTGGATGTTTAATGTATAATCAATGTGATGGTATATTCAGGAACACACATTCAGTGACAGATAAAAAGTTGCAGATGTTCTCTCAGCAGGGTTAAATAAGCTGTCATAGAGGGGGTCTGACAACAAGAGGTGTGTGTGTGTGCTTGTCTTTTGTGTCTTTAAATTCAACCTGAAACCAAATTTAACACATGCTCCTGGTCTTATTTTGCATGATTCATTAATGCAATCCTTAATCTAAAACTATTAAAATGCCCCTTTTATGCTATTTTAAAAGTTGCTCATTTTGTTTTTTAGTCTCCTAAAATAGATTTACATGCATCAAAGGTCAAAAACACTCATTTTCCTGTAATACCCATTGCACATCACCTCATTTCTCAGAGTCTGAAACGTTTCGGTCGAAGTTTCAGTCTCTCTAAACCCCTCCTTCCCGAGAGCCTGCTCTGCTCTGATTGGTCAGGCAGGCGAGTCTGTTGTGATTGGTCAACCGCTTGCAGCACGAGAACCGAAGGCATCGTTTTTTACCATATCAATACCAGCGTCATTCTTTTGAAGTGCAGCAAAATGGATCTGCAGCGCTGAAAACAGTCAACATGTTGACAATACAAACTAAACTCTTCCAGTTTCAGCTAGAGTTTGAGGGCGGGGCAAAGTAAATTGTTCGCGGGCAGCCAATGAAGACCATAGGCTGGCATTATGCAAATTTGTTACAAACCTTTTTTTATTTATTTTTTTATTTGTTACAAACCTACAGTTACAGAAGTGAGACTGGAACTGCTGATGATTCGTTTCGGCAATTCAGAACTGATTCTTTCTTTTAGGAGACAATAACTTTATTTGTCGTCCCCTGTGATCTTCACATACAACTATATTATCACTGCATGAAAAGTAATATTCTAAAAAGAACTTCAGTTTGCTCCGCCTCTTTTTTGGTTGACAACACCTAGGCATTTGGTGAATGTTAACCAGTAGCCAAATACTATAAAATTTTTTCGGGTGCTGTTAGTTGATGCATGTTTTCTAAAATCTTTAGTTAACGGAAATAATATAGATTGTTGCAATAATGTCAATTAAAGGTTTAATTTGAAAAAGAAGCATCACCATTAGAATTGTAAGATTATATCACAGAGTTCTGACTATAACTCAGAATTGTAAATTTATATCATGGAATTCTGACTTTATAATTTGGAATTACGAGTTTATATCACAGAATTCTGACTTTATAACTCGGAAATGTGAGTTTATATAATAGAATTCTGACTTTATAACTCGGAAATGTGAGTTTATATAATAGAATTCTGACTTTAGAACTCGGAAATGTGAGTTTATATAATAGAATTCTGACTTTAGAACTCGGAAATGTGAGTTTATATAATAGAATTCTGACTTTAGAACTCGGAATTGCGAGTTTATATAATAGAATTCTGACTTTAGAACTCGGAAATGTGAGTTTATATAATAGAATTCTGACTTTAGAACTCGGAATTGCGAGTTTATATAATAGAATTCTGACTTTAGAACTCGGAAATGTGAGTTTATATAATAGAATTCTGACTATAACTCGGAATTGCGAGTTTATATAATAGAATTCTGACTATAACTCGGAATTGCGAGTTTATATAATAGAATTCTGACTATAACTCGGAATTGTGAGTTTATATAATAGAATTCTGACTTTAGAACTCGGAAATGTGAGTTTATATAATAGAATTCTGACTTTAGAACTCGGAAATGTGAGTTTATATAATAGAATTCTGACTTTAGAACTCGGAAATGTGAGTTTATATAATAGAATTCTGACTTTAAAACTCGGAAATGTGAGTATATATAATAGAATTCTGACTTTAGAACTCGGAAATGTGAGTTTATATAATAGAATTCTGACTTTAGAACTCGGAAATGTGAGTTTATATAATAGAATTCTGACTTTAAAACTCGGAAATGTGAGTTTATATAATAGAATTCTGACTTTAGAACTCGGAAATGTGAGTTTATATAATAGAATTCTGACTTTAAAACTCGGAAATGTGAGTTTATATAATAGAATTCTGACTTTAGAACTCGGAAATGTGAGTTTATATAATAGAATTCTGACTTTAGAACTCGGAAATGTGAGTTTATATAATAGAATTCTGACTTTAAAACTCGGAAATGTGAGTTTATATAATAGAATTCTGACTTTAGAACTCGGAAATGTGAGTTTATATAATAGAATTCTGACTTTAAAACTCGGAAATGTGAGTTTATATAATAGAATTCTGACTATAACTCGGAATTGCGAGTTTATATAATAGAATTCTGACTTTAGAACTCGGAAATGTGAGTTTATATAATAGAATTCTGACTTTAGAACTCGGAAATGTGAGTTTATATAATAGAATTCTGACTTTAAAACTCGGAAATGTGAGTATATATAATAGAATTCTGACTTTAGAACTCGGAAATGTGAGTTTATATAATAGAATTCTGACTTTAGAACTCGGAAATGTGAGTTTATATAATAGAATTCTGACTTTAAAACTCGGAAATGTGAGTTTATATAATAGAATTCTGACTTTAGAACTCGGAAATGTGAGTTTATATAATAGAATTCTGACTTTAGAACTCGGAAATGTGAGTTTATATAATAGAATTCTGACTTTAAAACTCGGAAATGTGAGTTTATATAATAGAATTCTGACTTTAGAACTCGGAATTGTGAGTTTATATAATAGAATTCTGACTTTAGAACTCGGAAATGTGAGTTTATATAATAGAATTCTGACTTTAGAACTCGGAAATGTGAGTATATATCACAGAATTCTGACTTTATAACTCGGAATTGTGAGTTTATATCTTTGCCAGTAGTTAACGGAAATAAATACATAATAGATTATTGCAATCAAATAATGATTGAGTTGAAAAAGAAGCATCAGCATTGGGATATTAGGAGATGATCTTCCATTGCAATCCGCATTCAGTATAAAATGCCCACTTTTCTTGATCCAATCAATTCCAGATGAATTAAATCAAGTCCTGTCCTACATTTTTTTTCTTGAATATGCTTTTGCACATCACATTATGTGGTGCAGACATTTCATGTTGACTTTACATGCAGCTCCATTTTTTCAAGAACTCCTGTTGTCTTTAAATTAAGAGCTCAGCATGTGCAATTGGGAAATATAAAAAAGTCAAAGTATTGTGTTTGTGTCTTAAGCTTTCATCCTTTTCTCGGGAGCTTGTGTGTTTTCTGACAGTTCTGATGGGTGTCATGATTAATGTTGAAGGATTGAATCTCTTCTCAGCATGTGATTCAATCAAAATCCCATTCTTGTACTGTTTGGACATTTAAATGAAGAGACGATTGCTAATGTTGCCCTGCATGTCATATCATGTCGAAACATCTCTTATTTATGAATTTATC
Organism: Rhinogobio ventralis; assembly: GCA_039654625.1. NCBI lineage: Eukaryota > Metazoa > Chordata > Actinopteri > Cypriniformes > Gobionidae > Rhinogobio > Rhinogobio ventralis. Next base: position 2,301,154 of record CM077205.1, on the reverse strand, counting down.
TTCAGGATGTAGAATTATGCATGAAATTAAATATTGCAGGGACTACTACTGAGCCTTCTCATATCAGTACAACATCACCAAAATTAAATTTTACATTGTATGAAGACATTTTGGCACTCGTCTGTGCAAAAACGATTCTAGAGAGGAGTAGTAAAAGTGATGCTTGACTTAGAGAGATTACAGATCAAATTGAGATAATAAACAGGAAAATATTTCCCCTAGTGATCAACGACCCATATTGAAAGAAATGAGGTGCATGACCTGCTAATAAAAACATTAAATTAGTTTAAGAGTTGCTTTTATCATTAAAATGTGTTGAAATATTGCTTCTCGCAACACGACAGACAGAGGTTGTGTTTGTGTGAGGTATTTATTCTATCCCCGAGGCGATAATTGCTAATCATCTTTCCCGAGTCCGTATCTTTTTGAAGCTCTTGTGCGCTGATACTGAACCGTGGGCTCTGAAGGGAAAACAGATTTGGATTAACTACGATGCTGTCAGGCCTATTTATAAAGCGTGACTCAACTGATACTGTGCTTTGTGAATGGTTTGTTCTCTTTCTAGTGAACGGAGTCAGTAGGACCTGTGTCTCCCCACTGGCTCAACACCTGCCAGAGAGCCATTGGAAACGATCTCTCGGCAGGAAGCTCAGATGACCTTTAAAGGACATTGTTAATGATGCATTATCCTACACTTATCTTTTGGCAGTGCACTATTGCACATCTGGCTTTTACAAACCTTATTGTGTAATATAGAGCTGCAGAATCAACAGACATGCAGCCGGCTCTTCATAAAGCGAGTATATTTCACCTTTTAATCTCCCTCTGTGTGTCGTTTTGCTTAGATTAATCTGCTCTGGAGGGATTAGTCAGCGCTGCTTTGACTGTGTGTGGCTCTTAGCCAAATGCAGATCCTGCTATTGGTTTTAGTTAATGCTGTTTGTCTGAATGCCATAATATTGAAACTGCACATTTGATTTAGAAATGTTAAAGGAATAGTTTGTCCATTATATTTTCTTATTTTCACAAAAGAAAATTAGGATCTTCATGCAGCTCTTTTCTATGAAGGAAGCTCAGACCACAGAAATCTGACTTTATAATATCGCTCTGTAACCCAAGACTGGTTTCCCACTGAAACTAAGCAGGGTTGAGCCTGGTCAGTACCTGGATGGGAGACCTCCTGGGAAAACCAGGTGGCTGCCGGTTAGTGAGGCCAGCAGGGGGTGCTCACCCTGTGGTCTGTGTGGGTGCTAACGCCCCAGTATAGTGATGGGGACACTATACTGCAACAAGCACCGTCCTTCGGATGAGACCGAAGTCCTGACTCTCTGTGGTCATTAAAAATTCCAGGATGTCCTTCGGAAAAAGAGTAGGGGTGTAACCCCGGCATCCTGGCCAAATTTGCCCATTGGCCTCTGTCCATCATGGCCTCCTAATAATCCCCATATTCTGATTGGCTTCATCACTCTTCGTCTCCTCTCCACCAATCAGCTGGTGTGTGGTGGGCGTTCTGGCGCAATATGGCTGTTTATAACAGAATTCTGACTTTATAACTTGGAATTGTGAGTTTATAACACAGAATTCTGACTATAACTCGGAATTGCGAGTTTATACACACAATTCTGTGAAAAGTCAGAATTGTGAGATAAAAAGAAAATTACACAATTACCTTTTTTATTTCTTATTCAGTGGTGGAAACAAGCTTCCATACTTTTTCCCACAGTTCACTGTGACCAGTTTAGAGCAAAAAAAGCTTTTTTTTGTGTCTGTACATGAACTTTAATTTCAAAGCTTCTTTTATTTTCTCATGAACTGTTCCTTTAAATTCAAAAAGAGTACCTTGAGATCTAAAATCCATCTATTTGCACGGAAACTGCATGTATAAATGTTGTCAATACTGAGGCCTAGACAGAAAGTGGTAAGTCTGAAGGTGACTTCATTTCTCCTTTGTTTTGCTTGTTTTTGAATTTCTTTGCTGTAAATTTTGAACACTTACAGCAGTGTTTTTATAAGATACAATAAATTTCAACCTCAGTTCCCTCCTAGTGAAAGTCTATGATTATAGAGGTCAAACGAAAGAGAGTGTATTTTGCATGGTTTTTGAGAGGATGCCTAGTTTGTTTATGTGACTAACAGGCTTTATGAAGGAATCTCAGTTACAATGTCAAGTTCCATCAGTGATGAAGAGAGAACACCATAAAGCTCTAAAGGGCAGTTCATTAAAGGACAAATTATGGTTAATATTGATCACCACTGAGCATTTCCATCAATCCTCCATGCTTCTGAATGCCGCTCACGTTGATGAACTGCCATTGACTGTTTTTTCATCTTTATCTCTCCACAGATTTTCCGCAGAGCTGACAAAAACGGTGAGTGTGAATCTGACCTTTTGCTGCATCACATTTAAAAGGTTTCTCTTACTTTTACACAGCGGTTCAATTGGAAGTCTTATGAAAAAGCAATTTCTAGCATTCTGAGAAGAATATGCATAGTTATTTTGCCAAAATAACCTGATGCATTGGATAACAATCTCTCTGGGTGTGCATGAATTTGAAACAAACGTAATAAAACAATAGGAGATTTTATTGCTCAGAGATTACAGCTCACAAGATTACAGTTTATATCCGCAATTCAAACTTTATAACATGCAATTGCGACTATATCTTGAAATATAGTCTCTTATTTATATCACAAAATTCTGACTTTATAACTCGTAATTCTGACTTTATATCTCTCAATCCTGACTTTATAACTCACAATTGCGAGTTTATATAACGAAATTCTGACTACTGAGATCAAATATCAACATTCCTTAAAAAATAAATCATATCATGCAAGTAATTAATAAAATGAATGTGAACTGCAGCTCAGATCATTTTATCATGCAAGTAATTAATTCATATTAAGGTCTCAACATTTATGCATTTGCATTTATGCATCAAATTCATGCATTTCCTGCATTTTGATTGCAGATTGGTATCTTTATTTGCCTTTTCATTGCTGTCTAGGAGATACAATTGCAATATATTATAGATATGCTATATAGATTGCAATATGTCAGGTCTTATTTTAATATGCATATTGAATGGAATTTGTGGAATCTACCACTGAATGGAAGTTATGATATCCAAATATGATATTTGGAGTATGTTTTACAAAAAAAATACTATGCAAGTTTTCTACTTCAAAATGTTACGTTTAACTCAATGTGTTATTTCCCGTTTCTTTGTAATTGTTTCTGAAATCTACTAGCAATTTCTAAGTGAAAATTGTTTCTACACCAAATTTTTTTTCAGTGTAGTTTCTGGGAATGCTAATATAGCCAGTTGCATAAACAAAACTTCATTTTTATGCAGAATGCATGATATCTATGAGAGTTTGAAGCCTCAAAGTCCCTCAGGCACGTGTGCGGGTGGCCCGCCGGAGCAAATGACCACAAAAATCCTGTTTATTCTTGAGGAATGCATGAGGAAGGAGAGGGCAAAATGAACAGAATGATGCGCTGTCCAAACAAATCAGAAATGAGTGGCTGTCACTGGGGTAGCACGAGTCCTTTCAGAGGTCATTACCATTGTTCCAGAATGCCAATTACCTTCTTGCCACTTCAATCATGCTCTCATCATTGCCAAGGACAGAGAGAAATAGCAAAAGAGAAGTGGTGGGAGAATATAAGAGTGGCAGAGAGAGAAAGAGCCTGTGTATTTGCTGTGAAAGCTGTAATTAGTGGGCTTTGCTAAGGCAGCATCAATATTACTGTTGCTCATACTGAGTTAGTGTTAGTGATTTTAACAAACCCCTAACATTACATGTATATTTGCCATTTAACTTGTTTGTCTAAGCAATCAGATGCAAAATCCCACAGACTAGCATTAAAGGAGAGACCTGAGGCCATAATATAATAACCCATGGAGGTCAGTTTTGCACATGTGAAGCTTCTCAATATATTCTGAAATCTAATGACATCATAAAGCATCTCCGTCAGCTGTTGGTGTCAAACTAGAGCATGGTTGCTAAGTAGAACATTGAGTTAGACGAGTGGGAAATAAAAACAGAGTTTGGCTGGTATTCTCCTCTTGGGACTAAATCAAGCTTTTAGTCGAATTTCAGCTCTCCTGTGTGGATTTTGAGCTCAGCGACTTGAAGGGAGATTATTTAAAGATTAGAAGATGAGTTAAAACCTAAAAACTAACCTAGTTAATAAACTCTCTCCCACGGGCCTGTGACGTATGAGTGGATTTGTGCTGGTCGTTTCTAAAGTCAACTTATCTGGGTTGTGTCTGTTAAACTTTGAGGAAGAGATTTGACTGATTAGGGCTGCTGATGAACTTTAGAGTATTAATGCTATAATTGTTGGTATTTTTTAAATGCATTCAATTTGTATGTGAATGTGAAATATCCCCTATAAGCATTTGTTTTGCTTTATAGGAAATGCTTTATTTGCTTTATTTATAGAGACCAGAATATAATTGGCTGATGAGAGTAGGGACCAGTAAAATCCCTGCAACGATTCAGAACACTCATGCAACATTTTAGCAACCATTCAGAACACTCATGCAACATTCTAGCAACCATTCAGAACACTCATGCAACATTCTGGCAACCATTCAGAACACTCATGCAACATTCTGGCAACCATTCAGAACACTCATGCAACATTCTAGCAACCATTCAGAACACTCATGCAACATTCTAGCAACCATTCAGAACACTCATGCAACATTCTAGCAACCATTCAGAACACTCATGCAACATTCTAGAAACCATTCAGAACACTCATGCAACATTCTAGCAACCATTCAGAACACTCATGCAACATTCTAGCAACCATTCAGAACACTCTTGCAACATTCTAGCAACCATTCAGAACACTCATGCAACATTCTAGCAACCATTCAGAACACTCATGCAACATTCTAGCAACCATTCAGAACACTCATGCAACATTATAGCAACCATTTAGAACACTCATGCAACATTCTAGCAACCATTCATTAACACTCATGCAACATTCTAACAACCATTCAGAACACTCATGCAACATTCTAGCAACCATTCAGAACACTCATGCAACATTATAGCAACCATTTAGAACACTCATGCAACATTCTAGCAACCATTCATTAACACTCTTGCAACATTCTAGCAACCATTCAGAACACTCATGCAACATTCTAGCAACCATTCAGAACACTCATGCAACATTCTAGCAACCATTCAGAACACTCATGCAACATTCTAGCAACCATTCAGAACACTCATGCAACATTCTAGAAACCATTCAGAACACTCATGCAACATTCTAGAAACCATTCAGAACACTCATGCAACATTCTAGCAACCATTCAGAACACTCATGCAACATTCTAGCAACCATTCAGAACACTCATGCAACATTCTAGCAACCACTCAGAACACTCATGCAACATTATAGCAACCATTCAGAACACTCATGCAACATTATAGCAACCATTCAGAACACTCATGCAACATTCTAGCAACCACTCAGAACACTCATGCAACATTCTAGCAACCATTCAGAACACTCATGCAACATTATAGCAACCATTTAGAACACTCATGCAACATTCTAGCAACCATTCAGAACACTCATGCAACATTCTAGAAACCATTCAGAACACTCATGCAACATTCTAGCAACCATTCAGAACACTCATGCAACATTCTAGCAACCACTCAGAACACTCATGCAACATTCTAGCAACCATTCAGAACACTCATGCAACATTATAGCAACCATTTAGAACACTCATGCAACATTCTAGCAACCATTCATTAACACTCTTGCAACATTCTAGCAACCATTCAGAACACTCATGCAACATTCTAGCAACCATTCAGAACACTCATGCAACATTCTAGAAACCATTCAGAACACTCATGCAACATTCTAGCAACCATTCAGAACACTCATGCAACATTATAGCAACCATTTAGAACACTCATGCAACATTCTAGCAACCATTCAGAACACTCATGCAACATTCTAGAAACCATTCAGAACACTCATGCAACATTCTAGCAACCATTCAGAACACTCATGCAACATTCTAGCAACCACTCAGAACACTCATGCAACATTCTAGCAACCATTCAGAACACTCATGCAACATTATAGCAACCATTTAGAACACTCATGCAACATTCTAGCAACCATTCATTAACACTCTTGCAACATTCTAACAACCATTCAGAACACTCATGCAACATTCTAGCAACCATTCAGAACACTCATGCAACATTCTAGCAACCATTCAGAACACTCATGCAACATTCTAGCAACCATTCAGAACACTCATGCAACATTCTAGAAACCATTCAGAACACTCATGCAACATTCTAGCAACCATTCAGAACACTCATGCAACATTCTAGCAACCATTCAGAACACTCATGCAACATTCTAGAAACCATTCAGAACACTCATGCAACATTCTAGAAACCATTTAGAACACTCATGCAACATTCTAGCAACCATTCAGAACACTCATGCAACATTCTAGCAACCATTCAGAACACTCATGCAACATTCTAGCAACCATTCAGAACACTCATGCAACATTCTAGCAACCATTCAGAACACTCATGCAACATTCTAGAAACCATTTAGAACACTCATGCAACATTGTTTGAAAACATTCATCATTTTGCAGTTTTCTTTACTCCAACTTTGAAATTACATGCTGCTTCTTTAAATTCAACTGCTTGGTTATAGTTGTTCTTCTGCTAACTGTGTCACCCCACAGTCGTCCGTGTTACGTAACGGAATTGTTTTGCTTGAAAGAAGGTCAATTTCAGCATCTGCCTGAGCTCGTCGCTGCTGGCCAATCGAATGACAAACAGCACGTCAAGCATATCTGACGGCCCCTTCGGCAGGGCCCGAAATACTGGAGCTGTCAGCACAGAGACACATAGAGCGAATGAGAATGTGAGGGAATGTAATGAAAAAGGCCTAAGAGAGACAAAACAGGCTGTGAACGCCCACTGCGACTGTCTCTTCACGTACAACCAGCACATCCCCTTCTGCTCTTCTGCAACTTCCTTCCACAAATTAGCCTGTTTACAAATGTTCTAGCTTTCTGTATGCATATTCATCATTTTCTCATTCTTTAAACCCTGTTTCTCGTCCTCTTCCCACTGTCTCCCCCTCAACCCATTTTTATTCCTCTCTCTCTGCGTGTTCCTGTTTCTTTCACCGCTCAGACAAACAGACAGATTGGCTCGGGCTTCAGAGTGTTTGTCTGCTGGCGTTTCATCTGTTGACTCAATCTGACAGCACTGCTGGTCGAGTTAGTGGTGAAGCAATCCTCTCAGAATTCGAGAGGAAGAGAGATGAGGAAAGATTAGTGTGAGGATGCAGGAGCTGAAAGTATCAGGAAAGTGGAGAAAGGAGATGAGTGTATTAAACGACAAGTGAATCGTGTCACAAATGGAGAGAAGGGTAGAAAAATTGTGCTGTTCAATGAATTGGTCATACGTTTCTTTGAGGCTTCTCTGAGTGGGGTTTTTAAGTCATGAATGATTCCTCAAATCATGTGTCTTTTTGAGGAGAGGTGTGCTGATACTTTATTATGTGATCAGACTTCCAAGCCATATCTAGAGACCAGAATATTATTGGCTGATGAGAGTAGGGACCAGTAAAATCCTGCAACATTCTAGCAACCATTCAGAACACTCATGCAACATTCTAACAACCATTCAGAACACTCATGCAACATTCTAACAACCATTCAGAACACTCATGCAACATTCTAACAACCATTCAAAACACTCATGCAACATTCTAACAACCATTCAGAACACTCATGCAACATTCTAACAACCATTCAAAACACTCATGCAACATTCTAGCAACCATTCAGAACACTCATGCAACATTCTAACAACCATTCAGAACACTCATGCAACATTCTAGCAACCATTCAGAACACTCATGCAACATTCTAACAACCATTCAAAACACTCATGCAACATTCTAACAACCATTCAGAACACTCATGCAACATTCTAACAACCATTCAAAACACTCATGCAACATTCTAGCAACCATTCAGAACACTCATGCAACATTCTAACAACCATTCAAAACACTCATGCAACATTCTAACAACCATTCAGAACACTCATGCAACATTCTAACAACCATTCAAAACACTCATGCAACATTCTAGCAACCATTCAGAACACTCATGCAACATTCTAACAACCATTCAAAACACTCATGCAACATTCTAACAACCATTCAGAACACTCATGCAACATTCTAACAACCATTCAAAACACTCATGCAACATTCTAACAACCATTCAGAACACTCATGCAACATTCTAACAACCATTCAAAACACTCATGCAACATTCTAGCAACCATTCAGAACACTCATGCAACATTCTAGCAACCATTCAGAACAGTCATGCAACATTATAGCAACTGTCCAGAAGACCCTAGAAACTAGGGGTTGACCGATATATTGGCAAGGCTGACATTAGTTTATGGTCTCTGTTTAACAGTTCTGTCTAATGCAGTATTAGATATAACTGATAAACAAAGAAAGTAAACGGTATGTGAAAAGTGTTATACAAACTTTAAACCCTTGATTTCAAACTTTGCTGGGCTATATCCAGTTGCATATTCATGTCATTCTGATCACCATGTGCTGTATGAAAAAGTAGTTTTTATTTTTGCAGTTGATTCTTTTTTTCATCCGAGGTACTGCCTCTCTTGCCTTGCCTGAGTTGAATTATTTGTGAGAATTGCACTTTTTCAGATCTGTTCTGAGTAGTAAAGTTTATCAGACTGTCAGACTGAGATGAAAAATTACATGTGAAAACTGCAATTCTCCAGCAAGAGCCACCGAATGAGAAATAGCTTAAAGAAGCAGATGACTGGAGGTTTTGTTCTGAAATAAAGCCTCATCTTGGCAGGAGCCAGACACTGTCCTGTGAATTCCAAATCTAACTTCGGTTCATTTAAAAGAATTTCCTTTTGAACCACATCTTCAAAAAAAAAATGTTTCTGCGTACAAAGGAAAGATACTGCCTTTTTTAAAATGTGCTTTTAAGTATTCAGATGACACTGCCTTTTCTTGCCTCATGTGGAAATAAAGCTACTTTAAGCATGAAATATGAATATAGCATATTATCACTGGTTAGGTGTTTGCAGTGTCTCGTTACTGCAGGACAATTGTGTCACTCATACATAAATTAATAATTCTGCATCCAAACTGCTCATAAACTAAATTTCATCCTCTTGGACTTCAATGAATTTTTATACATTTGCAATGCATGCATTTAAATAAGTTTGACCCCCTGCTGCATATTTGAACATGCTCTTTTGAGCTTGCATGCAGAAATGCATGAATCATCATTTTCTCTGTTTTATTCTGTCAGATCTCCATCATACAGAATTCTCCTTCACACTGACATTCAGCCATTTCTCCCATTGTGACGGCGGTGAGATGTGATGTACGTTTTAGCCTCAAAGAAACTCTTGGCCATTATTTTGGATCCTTCCAGCGAAGGACAGACATGGGCACGAGAAAAGAGGCGTTTGTCTGCTATTGAAGCACTAAAGCTGCAGGGCAGGTTCTGGATGGACTGCTGGGTCGCTCCCTGGTGAACACCTGGTGACATTTGACAGAATCACTCATGGAGAGTTTTACGCTTTTTAAGGTATATTCACCCACTAAACACCTCCAGGCCATGGAGAGCTAATTTACCAAAAAATACCTGGTTAGTTTGTTGCACCATCAAAATGAGAAAAATAAGTAAAATTTAAAGCAATAAATAAGATTTAGAGGCTTGTGGATGCACAGCATTTTTGTGGGTTAATTTAAAAAGGGAATTGATGTGCTTGATTTTTTAGTGTTAAGATATTGAGGGTGAATTCACTTAAACTACTGCATCTCTTTTGCATTGGCGCAATTTTCTCATGCAAAATGCGATCAGCACTAATTTTGTGCATGTTTGTCCTTTAGTGAAACAGCCCTAAAGGTGCATGGTTTTTAAATGCCTAAAACCCATACATTTTTGAAGCGCAGTTGTGTGTTACTCGAGTAACTCCACTGCTTAAAAAACCCACACTCAACACATCACTTGTAGATAACTACAGACCTGTTTCTCTCCTACCATACATAGCGAAAACACTTGAACGAGTTGTTTTCAACCAGGTTTCATCTTTCCTCTTACAGTTTAATCAGCTGGACGTAAACCAATCAGGTTTCAAAAAGGCCCACTCAACAGAGACTGCATTACTGTCGGTCACTGAAGCCCTGCGGATCGCAAAAGCTGATTCCAAATCATCAGTCCTCATCCTCCTCGATCTATCTGCTGCGTTTGCAACTGTGAATCATCAGATTCTTCTATCCACCCTCTCATCACTGGGCATCACAGGGATTCCACTCCACTGGTTTGAGTCCTATCTCACAGGTAGGTCCTTCAAGGTTGCCTGGAGAGGGGAGGTATCCAAAGCACATCAACTAACCACAGGGGTTCCCCAGGGCTCAGTGCTTGGACCTCTCCTCTTCTCCATTTACACTACATCACTGGGACCCATCATACAGGCACATGGCTTCTCATACCATTGCTATGCTGATGACACACAGCTCTACCTCTCATTTCAACCAGATGATCCCACAGTAGCTGCACAAAACTCAGGCTGTCTAGCTGACATCTCGTCATGGATGAAACAACATCACCTGCAGCTCAACCTGGCAAAGACTGAGCTTCTCGTCTTCCCTGCTAACCCAACTCTACAACACAATTTCACCATCGAGCTAGGTTCATCTTTGATTACCCCTTCAGAATCGGTCAGAAATCTCGGAGTAATCTTTGATGACCAGCTGTCCTTCAAAGACCACATTTCAAAGACGGCTCGATCTTGCAGGTTTGCCCTGCACAACATCAGAAAGATCAGACCGTTCCTTACAGAGCATGCAACACAGCTTCTTGTCCAAGCCCTGGTCATTTCTAGGCATGACTACTGCAATGCGCTTCTGGCTGGACTTCCATCGTGTGCAATCAAAACACTTCAATTGATTCAGAACGCAGCGGCACGTCTTGTCTTCAACGAGCCCAAAAGGGCCCATGTCACACCTCTCTTCATCTCTCTGCACTGGCTACCACTCGCTGCCCGCATTAAGTTCAAGGCTTTGACGCTTGCTTATGGATCCAACACAAGCTCAGCACCCGCATACTTCGACTCGATCCTACGAGTCTACACCCCTACCAGAAGCCTCCGCTCAGCTAAAGAGCGGCGGCTGGTGTTACCATCCCAGAGAGGCATGAAATCCCTCTCTAGAACTTTTTCATTCACTGTTCCTGGCTGGTGGAACGATCTTCCCACCTCCATCCGGATGGCAGAATCACTAACATCATTCAAAAAACAGCTAAAAACCCATCTCTTCCGTGAGCACTTAATCTCATCATAATAAAAAAAAACCTCTACCTTTCTCTACACCCTCCCTATTCTAGCTTACACTACTCTGAGCAATGCCCGTAGTATTTAAGGCACTTCTAAGGCACTTCATAATGGATCGCTTCCTGTACTCCTCAGTTGTAAGTCGCTTTGGATAAAAGCGCCTGCTAAATGCATAAATGTAAATGTAAATGTGTATAAGGGGAAACAAATCAGGCTTTACCAGAATAAATCCCTGAAGTAACTGTACCAGACGAGGGTCTGTCACATTGCTCCACCCTCGCTAAAGAAAATGTGCTTGAAGCACAGCATAGAATGGGTGGGAAACACTCAGGAAGATGCATTAGAGTCTGTTGATCCCCAGACAACAACACCGAACGGCACATTAGTTTGAGACTAAATAAGGCAGAGCTGCAGAGTAGATAAAAGTCTCCTGAGAGCCGAACTGTTCTCTCCAGTGCCTCCATTAACCACAGGAGCTGCTGTCTAACTGTCTGCAGCAGATTAGAGCTTGCACTGGACTTCAGATATCACTCTGAATTAAACTTTGACCTAGATGCAAATGTCAGGAGATGTTTGGCAAAAAACAAAGCAAATGTTAACAATCCATAGATGACCGAAATCAATGATGCAAGCTAGTACTCAGTTGTTATGCTTTTTTGAAACCCTCATCCTTCCCTCAGGTCATTTTGACCCGAAACTTATCTTTAAAAAAAGATTTAAAAATTGAGTGTTCATCGGAGTGGTCCATTTTAGGACATTTGTCGCACTTGAACCACGAATACACAAAACATTGACTGTTACAATGTGTTTTGTGGTGGAAACTTAAAATAGTAACAAATCCTTCCCTCACAGTTCAATTTGACCCCCTTAGGAATGAATGGAATGCGAGGAATGCTTCAGCACACATAGAAAAACATTAAATGAATGTCTACATGTGTATCTGAATGCATTCTGAAGAGAAACTGACTTTAGGACCCAGCGGAACAACTCATCCGCTCCATATAGAGCTATAAGGCCATCTAGAGTCATGAAATATCATGTTATAATATTATTTTTACACAAGAGGACAGCAGAGACACCCAATGGGAGATATTTAGAGCTGAAATAACAGGGTTATGCATGGAATTGTGAGTTATTTAGAATTTAGGTTGAAAGAATGTGCTTAAATTATTATTTATTATTTATTGATAAAATATTGATAAAATAAGCTTTCTGGACAAAAACAAAATGAAGTATGATTTTAGGGCTTCGGGTCATTTTGACCCGCGAGAGAAGGATAAGGGTTAAATGTCAGTCTAAACAAGCACACTTTACCCTAGCATGTTCATCATAACATCATCGACAAATGTTTTTAATATAATTTCATATATTGCATTTTGTATATATTGCATACTTTATTAAATGAACTTATTCTTCCTTTTTTATGTATGCATTAGTATTAACACTATCCAAATCATGTCACAACATCTGAAATGTAATGTGCATATATATTTTTTGAAAATATAATATTTTTTTATTTTTATAATTGATTATATTTTTACTGTGCTAATATTTAGAGTACATTTTTTAGTGTTTTTGAAAGAAGTCCAAGGCTGCATTTATTTGATCAAAAATACAGTAAAACACAGTAATATTGTGAAATATTATTACAATTTAAAATGTTTTCTATGTGAATATATTGTGACATGTAATTTATTCCTCTGATCAATGTTTTCAGTCTTCAGTGTCACATGATCCTTCAGAAATCGAATATGCTGATTTGCTGCACAAGAAACATTTATGATTATTATCAATGTTGAAAACAGTTTTGGTGGAAATACTGGGATTATTTGATAAATAGAACGTTTAAAAGAACAGATATTTAAAAACATTTATTTGAAATAGAATCTGTTTTACTGTCATTTTGCATCATTTTGCACCAGTGCATCCTTGGTGAATAAAAGTATTAAATTATCTTTTTTTTTTAAATCTTACAGACCCTAAACTTTTGAATAGTAGCATATAGTATTATATATCACTTTTATGCAATATTTCATATAGTGCAAACATATTTAACTTCATGGATGAAATGAATGAATGCAAGTGACCCGGATTGGTATTGAAAATTCAATTGAGATCAGATGTGATACAAAAACAGATATATGACATCTACTGTTGTGTCTGATATTTGTGTATAACCCAATTCAGTGACCCACTACATTTCTAGTATCCAGCTATGCCTTGGAGATTACAAAACTTCTCTGGGGAGAAAAGTTCTCAAAGTGCTGATGTTTCTTCCAGCCTAATAAAATTTCTGGTCAAGATGTAAATTATCTTGATTTTCTTCTTAAGTGCATCATTGGCTGGCTAGTGTGTATTTTAATTAGTCAAAGACAGAGGATGAAGAAGGTGCGGTGGTTTGGCTCTGACTCTGATTAGTGAGACCGTCTGTTGTGAAGAGACTGAACCCAGATGGCCATAAAAATGCTCTTGAATTAATTGGAGATTTTGGAGAGTGTTCTAATGCGCTGAATATGTCCACTGTTGCTTTGAGCCTCCTGTGTAATTAACTATCCATTTGGCCACCAAAATGTAATATTTTATATTTGATTTAATATTGCATATTTGAAGTTAAGGCACTATATTGCCAAAAGTATTGGGACACCCCTCCAAATCATTGAATTCAGGTGTTCAATCACGTCCATGTCCATATGTGTATAAAATCAAGCACTAGGCAAGCAGACGCTTCTACAAACATTTGTGAAAGAATGGGTCGCTCTCAGGAGCTCAGTGAACTCAAGCGTGGTAGCGTGATAGGTTGCCACCTGTGCAATAAGTCCATTCCTGAAATTTCCTCACTACTAAATATTCCACGCTCAACTGTTAGTGGGATTATAACAAAGTGGAAGCAATTGGGAACGATATCAACTCAGCCACGAAGTGTTAGGCCACGTAAAATCACAGAGTGGGGTCAGCGCATGCTGAGGGTCACAGTGCGCAGAAGTCGCCAACTTTCTGCAGAGTCAATAGACCTCCAAACTTCATGTGGCCTTCAGATTAGCTCAAGAACAGTGTGTAGAGAGCTTCATGGAATGGGTTTCCATGGCCGAGCAGCTCATCCAAGCCTTACATCACCAAGTGCAATGCAAAGCGTGGGATGCAGTGGGGTAAAGCACGCCGCCACTGGACTCTAGAGCAGTGGAGACGTGTTCTCTGGCGTGGCCAATCACGCTTCTCTGTCTGGCAATCCGATGGACGAGTCTGGGTTTGCCAGGGGAACGGTACTTGCCTGACTGCATTGTGTCAAGTGTAAAGTTTGGTGGAGGGGGGATTATGGTGTGGGGTTGTTTTTCAGGGGTTGGGATTGGCCCCTTAGTTCTAGTGAAAGGAACTCTTAATGCTTCAGCATACCAAGACATTTTGGACAATTTCGTGTTCCCAACTTTGTGGGAACAGTTTGGGGATGGCCCCTTCCTGTTCCAACATGACTGCGCACCAGTGCACAAAGCGTCGGTCCATAAAGACATGGATGAGCGAGTTTTGTGTGGAGGAACTTGTCCTGACCTCATCCCGATAGAACACCTTTGGGATGAATTAGAGCGGAGACTGCGAGCCAGGCCTTCTCATCCAACATCAGTGCCTGACCTCACAAATGCGCTTCTAGAAGAATGGTCAAAAATTCCCCAAAAACACACTCCTAAACTTTGTGGAAAGCCTTCCCAGAAGAGTGGAAGCTGTTATAGCTGCAAAGGGTGGGCCAACTCCAAATTAAACCCTTCATGTGCATGTAAGGGCAGGCGTCCCAAAACTTTTGGCAATATAGTGTATAAACCTATGTGTGATTTTTAGTGAACTGTAAGTGTGATCGCCATCTTGACAGCATCAGTCTAATGTTTTTTGTTTTTTTTTAAGTAGTTGATGTGAATATCAGAATGATGTGTGCTTTATAAATGATGAGTACTTTAGTTTTCATTGTACTCTTTCTCAAACTGACGCTCTCGTCTGATCTCTGGCCCTGGAGACAGACCGCTTCTCTTTGCCAACTGTCTTTGATTTATGCCTGAAACTTTTCTCTCTTCCAAATTCCAATGTAAAAGTTATCAAAGGCTCACATGCAGGCTACTTTATATTTCACTAATTAATAATAATCACTCGCTCTGAATCTCAGTCTAATCTTCTTTAACCTTATAAAGCTACTGTATCATAAGCCTCTAAATGAACTTTGCTGAAAAACACACAATCTACTCAATGCCTTCTGTCGCCTGATCAATAGTTTCGAGTTTTTTATCAAGTAAAAGCCTTTTAGTATAATTGTACAAACCTTCAGCTCGTGCTGCACGTGTCTTTTTTATCTGAAACATGATATTTATAAAGTAAACGTAGGAATAACTTTGATACTAAATATTTCAACTGGACTGAAGCAGGTTTACTTGATTATCCATATATGCCATCATTTTTTAGAAAAATCATCTGTGAATATCAAATATGATCATCAGGCTTTCGAGGAAGGTTTATTTATCTCTCAATCATTATTGTATTGCATTGCATTATATGTTTTAAAACTACAGAGATTTGATCATAAATCTAAGCATTTAAATATCCTCTTACATATTATTGGCAGATATTTATATGCATTTTATGTAAAGTATATGCTATACTGTTATAAAGATCTCATTGATCTTTTACTATGCAAGCCATAAAAGCCTGACATTTCAAATATGCAAACTTTTTTCAGTAAACTGCTCCATTTAAGCAAAATTATATATTTTTTTATTTCATATGTCAGACAGGGTTAAGTATATCATAGAGACTTAGCAACGGCAATGAAGCAAGCATTTCTCCCAAATCCTTTTTGCACACCATTTTCTCTTATTAATATTGGCTTTAGATATGAGTTTTCCTCTTGCATTCATGTCCTGAAATTCGAGTGAAGTGCCATCCTTGACGTCAAGCTCAAGTGTCATCAAACCACAAATGCACAACTGGAGGGCTAAAAGAATCGCTCGTGTCTTTCGGGAGGCTGTTAAATGTCAGAGAGCCGAATGTTCAGTGACGTGCTCAGGGAGGAAGTGATTTAGACGATCTGTCAGCTGCGATCCGTCAGATATTGTTGTGTATATTCCCCTTTTTTCTCTTTGTGCTCTTGATGGATGACACGTTCTTCACTTTACCTAATAAAAAGAGCAGATGCACTAACGGCAGATGGTAGTTCACGTATCAGGGTTGATCTACGACAGTAAAAAGCGCTGCCAGGTGTTCATCTGACCTGATAAAGACAGTCACCGTGGGCTGAGGAGACTATATTTCAGACACCCTCCGGTCCATTCACTAACTGTTTGATGTGTATTTCACACAAAACTGGAAAGATCTTGCAAACATTGCAAGCTATTTCGCAATTTCTGGGAGTCAAAGTGCACAGATTTGTATCAGGCCATGAACAGTAGGTTGATATTATGAACGATAAGTGAAGAATAACTAATTTGCATGGTAAGGGGCATCACATCTTTGAAAGACTCCTTTGTTTGAGCAGTTTAGTAGGAAATAAACTAGATATGCACAAGCAAGGCAAGGCAAGTTTATTTAAATAGCACATTTCATACATAATGGAAATTCAAAGTGCTTTACATAAAAAGGAAAGAATAATAAAAAGAGGATGCAAGCAATTGTTTAAATCTGTACTTATTACTTGGACGCATGTTTCCACTTATTTGATATTTAAAGAGATATTTCACCCAAATATGAATTACTCACCTGTCATGTCAAATCCATATCATCTTTGGAACACAAATGAAGATATTTTTAATGAAATCTGGATTTATTTTATGAACGTTTTGTATCGTCAGAGTTTTGAATGTAAAGACTTTCAGTGGAGGGACATAAATGCCTCAGATTTCATTTAAAATATCTAAGATAAACAAAAGTCTTATGGGTTTGGGACAACATGAGGGTTAGTAATTGATGACAGAATTTCCATTTTTGGGTGAACTATACCCTTTAAAGGGTTCATGAACTGCATTGTTTTATTTTTTTATAATGTTTCCTGTGGTGCACTTATAATGTTAGTATGATTTTTACATCAAACATGTTCATAATTTTAAAAATAAAAGGCATTTTTCCTAACCTGATTTTAGCATCTGATTTGAACGCTCTGTTTGAAGGGGTGTGTGTGCTGTGAGACTTTAGTGTAAACGCCCACTGCTGTGATTGGCTGCTGTGAGACTTCAGTGTAAACGCCCACTGCTGTGATTGGCTGCTCTGAGACTTCAGTGTAAATGCCCACTGCTGTGATTGGCTGCTCTGAGACTTCAGTGTAAACGCCCACTGCTGTGAGACTTCAGTGTAAACTCCCACTGCTGTGATTGGCTGCTGTGAGACTTCAGTGTAAACGCCCACTGCTGTGATTGGCTGCTGTGAGACTTCAGTGTAAATGCCCACTGCTGTGATTGGCTGCTCTTAGACTTCAGTGTAAACGCCCACTGCTGTGATTGGCTGCTGTGAGACTTCAGTGTAAACAGCCACTGCTGTGATTGGCTGTTGTGAGACTTCAGTGTAAACGCCCACTGCTGTGATTGGCTGCTGTGAGACTTCAGTGTAAACGCCCACTGCTGTGATTGGCTGCTCTGAGACTTCAGTGTAAATGCCCACTGCTGTGATTGGCTAACATCTTTGCATATGAAATAGCTAGTATTACATGTGAAACTCTCTCGAAAACTTTTAGCACATTTTTACTATTACAGCTCTCAAGGTTACTAATCGTGAAAAGTGTTGATTATAGCATTATATTTAGATCTATTTCATTATATTCAGATGGTGGCATAAAAGGTTACAGTGATGAGCATTGTTGCTGATCACAGACATGTTGTTGCAACTCGATTTCTGCACACTAACAAATGCTTTCATCATAACTAACAGTGCAAACACAATGTAAATAAGAGATTTGTTGATTATAACGGGAGTTTTGGCACGAGTCCAGAACTCAGTCAGTGATAAACTCGCGCTGTTTGATTGAAAGCTCCAGCTATATATAATTTAGTCACAGTTTAAATAACAGATTATTTTCATCCTACTAAGAGAAACAATGTGACGTTGAGCGTTTAGTCACTGATTAGTCATTGATTTACTGAACATCTGACTGTACATGAATCATTATATATCAGAAATCACTGGTCCTAGATCAGGCATTAGAATTAACACGGTTACTTGCATGTTGTGACATTACTGTCCAGTCCATATTGTAAATGTCTGTTTGAAAAGCCTGCGCCAAAACTGTGACTGATTTACCAAAGAATCTACAGTGAAATGTAGCGAATACAAATAAATAATTCTCAAGTGACACATTCACATTTTTGAAAATAAATAAGCACATTCCTAGCATTAGGATCCTTTGGAAGGTAATGTTATTTTTAGTCCAGTGATCCTGTATCACTCTTCTCTCCTCGTCATCTCACTAACACTCCAGTGGGTGGGGCCAAAGTTGCAATGATGACGTAGGTGTTGATCTTCTTCTGCAGAAGCGGTCTTTCACCATCTATGACAGGCTCATTCCACGACGAGTCGTCTCTGGGCTTGGTTACAATAAAAGCTGCTTTTGGACTAACAAGGCAGTTTTCAGTTCTGAAACTTACAGGATATTCTTATAGTATGATGACCTCTTATATGTCAAAAGCTCAAGGAATATCAGTGTAATCAGTTCATGACCCCTTTAATGTACACAGAGTTTTTTGTTAAATCTGCCCCTAAACAGCACATACAAGCAAAACAAACTGTGTTAAAGACCTTTTTCTAGATGAAAAGTGATTCCAAGTATCCGCATAGAATATGTGCTAAAGTTAAATGGAAAAAGATTTTGAGGACACTTGCAATTTTTTGGGATAATTACCATTTCTATCTGCTGTATCAGTACATGTTTAATGCGCTAAACCTATTTCACAAAAAAAACTCATGGATGGAAACTTGGCAACAGATGTGTTTGCTGATTCTCTATCTTGTGTCCTTTTGCAGATGACGGCAAGCTGTCCTTCGAGGAGTTCAAAGCCTATTTTGCAGACGGGATTCTCACAACCGATGAGCTGCGGGAGCTGTTCTACTCCATTGATGGACGGCAAACAAAGTATATACTTTTCAATGCAAAAACCTTTCTTGTTTAAAAGTTTTATTTAAAAGGTCACCGTTATTCTTTGTAGTGCAACACGCCTGCTTTTATGCAATTAAGGCTTATTATACACTCACCTAAAGGATTATTAGGAACACCATACTAATACTGTGTTTGACCCCCTTTCGCCTTCAGAACTGCCTTAATTCTACGTGGCATTGATTCAACAAGGTGCTGAAAGCATTCTTTAGAAATGTGGGCCCATATTGATAGGATAGCATCTTGCAGTTGATGGAGATTTGTGGGATGCACATCCAGGACACGAAGCTCCCGTTCCACCACATGCCAAAGATGCTCTATTGGGTTGAGATCTGGTGACTGTGGGGGCCATTTTAGTACAGTGAACTCATTGTCATGTTCAAGAAACCAATTTGAAATGATTCGAGCTTTGTGACATGGTGCATTATCCTGCTGGAAGTAGCCATCAGAGGATGGGTACATGGTGGTCATAATGGGATGGACATGGTCAGAAAAAATGCTCAGGTAGGCCGTGGCATTTAAACGATGCCCAATTGGCACTAAGGGGCCTAAAGTGTGCCAAGAAAACGTCCCCCACACCATTACACCACCACCACCAGCCTGCACAGTGGTAACAAGGCATGATGGATCCATGTTCTCATTCTGTTTACGCCAAATTCTGACTCTACCATCTGAATGTCTCAACAGAAATCGAGACTCATCAGACCAGGCATCATTTTTCCAGTCTTCAACTGTCCAATTTTGGTGAGCTCGTGCAAATTGTAGCCTCTTTTTCCTATTTGTAGTGGAGATGAGTGGTACCCGGTGGGGTCTTCTGCTGTTGTAGCCCATCCGCCTCAAGGTTGTGTGTGTTGTGGCTTCACAAATGCTTTGCTGCATACCTCGGTTGTAACGAGTGGTTATTTCAGTCAAAGTTGCTCTTCTATCAGCTTGAATCAGTCGGCCCATTCTCCTCTGACCTCTAGCATCAACAAGGCATTTTCGCCCACAGGACTGCCGCATACTGGATGTTTTTCCCTTTTCACACCATTCTTTGTAAACTCTAGAAATGGTTGTGCGTGAAAATCCCAGTAACTGAGCAGATTGTGAAATACTCAGACTGGCCCGTCTGGCACCAACAACCATGCCACGCTCAAAATTGCTTAAATCACCTTTCTTTCCCATTCTGACATTCAGTTTGGAGTTCAGGAGATTGTCTTGACCAGGACCACACCCCTAAATGCATTGAAGCAACTGCCATGTGATTGGTTGATTAGATAATTGCATTAATGAGAAATTGAACAGGTGTTAGTAATAATCCTTTAGGTGAGTGTATATTGCAACATATTTACAAAACTCTATTTTTCTGGTGCAGTTAATGCTATTAATAATTAATTAAGGCAGAATATTATTTAAAAAAAAGCTTTCTTAATTAATCATGGCAACAGTAATTCATGAAATGATGATTAAATAATAGAGAAGAGCGTTATAATCACATCTATCAAGATGCACGATGTGTTCGAGGACACTTTCTGCATTTTAAGATCGATTTGGGTGGTTTTGAAGTGAGAAAATATTACTTGTAAATGTAAAATATATTATATTATATTATATTATATTATATTATATTATATTATATTATATTATATTATATTATATTATAATGGATGCCGGAATCTAATTTTATTTTATTTTATTTATTTATTTATTTATTTTTATTATTTTATTTTATTTATTTTTTTTGATTGCAACGAATCAACAGTGTGCAATATAAAATACATCTGGATCTATTCAGATGGTGTAGCTCATTTTCTGCATTTTAAAGCGATAGTTCACCCAAAAATTAAATTCTCTCATTATTTACTTACCCTAATGCTATTCCTGAAGTATATGACTTTCTTTCTTCAGATAAACACAAATGAAGATTTTTAGGAAAATAATCCATCTCTGTGAGTCCATATACAGAAATGCCATATCAGTTGATGCCTGAAAATGTTGTACAGCCATATTAAAGTCACCTGATTGTTTCTTCCTCCACAACTGACCTGCACTAATTATTTATGCCTTTTTGCATCGTTATCTGATTTGCATAATTCCTTAAGTGAATCAAAACAACGCTAACATAACATGCAATCAGTGGGCGCAGTTCATACTTCGTGAACTCCCACCGCAGTTTAGCCTTTGAGTTTAGGTGACCTAGTATCCTTAGCAACCTTACATTTTTGTTCCCTAATTAGTCGCCTTTCAGAGAAGCATGATTATGTTGCACCGCATGCCACTGCTTTTTGAAGCATCTGGAATGAAAACGTACGAGCATTCGAACGTTCACGCGCAGGAGGATCAAAGTGTTTCCCGAGGTGGCGTGTATGAATCAAAGCATTGAGAATTGAGTTCCAGGAAGCCAAGGCATCGATAGAACAAAGCTGCAAATTTGACTTCACGAAGAACCGCATTGCAGAGCTGCCACACACACACACACACACACACACACACACACAAAGGGCCGCAAAGTTCTAAGCTCAGATTTTCCTCTGAAAATGGAGCATATTTCTGCAATCAGTCAGAATGGTCACTGGGTAATTACTGCATTCAGAAGCCTGTAGTAAATTAGTCTAGACGAGTTAGAGTCTAAAATAGGTCTGCTTCATGCAAAGTGTGCATCTCAGTTCTTTTTAAACAGCTCCCGTCCTCATTACGATGGTAAACCAGTCTGTTGATTTGCAGACCCCTGGGAATTATTTGATGAGCTTATTTTTTTCTTTATGCCATGGATAAATGTACCTGCTGGAATTTGTGTTAGTGGAAGTGAATCAGTTGTACTGTATGGCCACATATGCAAGCTTTCAGAAACTTTAAGTCTAAACAGGGCTCCAGACTAACATTTGAGAGCAGTGACACCAAGGAAAATTTACAGTTAATCCATGTGGTGTTACTACAGTAAATCATGTGGAGTCACCACAGTAGATCATGTGGAGTCACTACAGTAAATCATGTGGCGTTACTACAGTAGATCATGTGGTGTCACTACAGTAAATCATGTGGAGTCACTACAGTAAATCATGTGGAGTCACTACAGTAAATCATGTGGCGTCACTACAGTAAATCATGTTGTGTTACTACAGTAAATCATGTGGAGTCACTACAGTAAATCATGTGGCGTCACTACAGTAAATCATGTGGAGTCACTACAGTAAATCATGTGGCGTCACTACAGTAAATCATGTGGTGTCACTACAGTAAATCATGTGATGTTACTACAGTAAATCATGTGGTGTTACTACAGTAAATCATGTGGTGTTACTACAGTAAATCATGTGGAGTCACTACAGTAAATCATGTGGTGTTACTACAGTAAATCATGTGGTGTCACTACAGTAAATCATGTGGCGTCACTACAGTAGATCATGTGGTGTCACTACAGTAGATCATGTGGCGTCACTACAGTAAATCATGTGGCGTTACTACAGTAAATCATGTGGCGTCACTACAGTAAATCATGCGGCGTCACTACAGTAAATCATGTGGCGTTACTACAGTAAATCATGTGGAGTCACTACAGTAAATCATGTGGAGTCACTACAGTAAATCGTGTGGTGTCACTACAGTAAATCGTGTGGAGTCACTACAGTAAATCATGTGGTGTTACTACAGTAAATCATGTGGCGTCACTACAGTAAATCATGTGGTGTTACTACAGTAAATCAAGTGGAGTCACTACAGTAAATCATGTGGCGTCACTACAGTAAATCATGTGGCGTTACTACAGTAAATCATGTGCCGTTACTACAGTAAATCATGTGGAGTCACTACAGTAAATCATGTGGCGTTACTACAGTAAATCATGTGGAGTCACTACAGTAAATCTTGTGGAGTCACTACAGTAAATCATGTGGCGTTACTACAGTAAATCATGTGGTGTTACTACAGTAAATCATGTGGAGTCACTACAGTAAATCATGTGGAGTCACTACAGTAAATCATGTGGTGTTACTACAGTAAATCATGTGGCGTCACTACAGTAGATCATGTGGCGTCACTACAGTAAATCATGTGGCGTTACTACAGTAAATCATGTGGCGTCACTACAGTAAATCATGTGGCGTCACTACAGTAAATCATGTGGCGTCACTACAGTAAATCATGCGTCGTCACTACAGTAAATCATGTGGCGTTACTACAGTAAATCATGTGGAGTCACTACAGTAAATCATGCGGCGTCACTACAGTAAATCATGCGGCGTCACTACAGTAAATCATGTGCCGTTACTACAGTAAATCATGTGGAGTCACTACAGTAAATCATGTGGAGTCACTACAGTAAATCATGTGGTGTTACTACAGTAAATCATGTGGAGTCACTACAGTAAATCATGTGGTGTTACTACAGTAAATCATGTGGTGTTACTACAGTAAATCATGTGGCGTCACTACAGTAAATCATGTGATGTTACTACAGTAAATCATGTGGCGTCACTACAGTAAATCATGTGGTGTCACTACAGTAAATCACGTGGTGTCACTACAGTAGATCATGTGGTGTTACTACAGTAAATCATGTGGCGTTACTACAGTAGATCATGTGGTGTTACTACAGTAAATCATGTGGCGTTACTACAGTAAATCATGTGGTGTCACTACAGTAAATCATGTGGCGTCACTACAGTAAATCATGTGGCGTCACTACAGTAGATCATGTGGCGTCACTACAGTAAATCATGTGGTGTCACTACAGTAAATCATGTGGTGTTACTACAGTAAATCATGTGCAGTCACTACAGTAAATCGTGGCGTTACTACAGTAAATCATGTGGCATCACTACAGTAAATCATGTGGCATCACTACAGTAAATCATGTGGTGTTACTACAGTAAATCATGGTGAATGTTGGTGATTTGTGACTGAAACCCCTGATCTTCGCTCATGGCTCAGTGTTTCTCCTGGTTTCCACGTCAGCTCTGTTTGATCTGATATCTGTGGTTTATAACAGAGAATTCTGTGCCGAACATTTCCACTAAATCTCGCAGTAGAGATGTTATTAATTCTGTGTCAGACTACATTTTGCTTTCCGACAAATTATCTCTTGCCGTTGGTTGTTGTCCGCTATGACACACCATACAAGATAAAATTATTGATTCTTATGGAAGGCCATCAGGGCCAAAACTTCCATAGATTCTTGCATCCCGATGCCCATAGTCGTTTAGGAATCAACACATATGTCAAACGGATCAGGCTGACATTGTGTAGTCTCAACACAACATTAGTCTGTGGATAGTAAACCAGTTTGGACACTCTTGTCAATGCAATTCAATTACCCAATTCATTCAACTAGTCCCTTTTCTCCTTTTGCTTTTTCCATCCCTCAGTCTCAGCGAAATATTAAAAGTCCATTAATGCTATCAGGGAGCACTCAAAGCAAATTCAGTCAATTACAGAGCCTGAGACCACACAGTGTTCATAATTGTGTTTTGGCTGTGATGGCGATTTAACGTGACAACACACACTGGGGTATTTAGATTTGTTTTTAACTGCATAAGAATATCAATGTGGAGTTCAGCATGAAAATGCACAATCCAGAAGGTGTGGGATGGTGTGATTGAGCAAGGCTTTATTCTTTTGTATGTTTCTTCCATACTAGTACTCATGGAGATTATCTGCATCTTTGGTTTTAGGGTCAGGATAGTTTTATATCTCATTTTATAATATGAATGCAGGACATCACAATATTCTTATGTGATCATTTCCAAATAAAAGGATGTATTTTTCAACTTCTAAATTGAATATTATATATATATATATATTTTTTTTTTTTATTATATTTATTTTATATTATATATTATTTTACATTCATCCACTCTCCAAACTGGTTTATTCTCTGCAGGGTCACTGGGATGCAATTTAATTTAATTTAATTTAATTAATTAATTATTTAATTTAATTTAATTTAATTTAATTTAATTTAATTTAATTTATTTTATTTTATTTTATTTTATTTTATTTTATTTTATTTATTTTATTTCCAAACTGCTTTATCATTATATTATATTTATTATTATATTATATTATATTATAATGTTTTGAGAGCAACAAACAACACTTTGCAATACACATTAGAATTAGAAAAGTAATATGTTTTTTATTTTATTTTAAAATAAAAATGAGAAAATAGACACTATGCTATACAGAGTTTACACAATATGCACATAATATAAATATTATACAGACAGTTTAGGCAGTGTGAAAAAATATTGTAGTTGTTCTTGCTTTATTTATTTATTAATTTATTTATTTTGTGGGTCAATGGTATAGAGACCTGCTGTTTGCACATGATTTATCAAATTGGTTTAAATCATTTTAGCGCAAATCTTTAGCGTTTGTAAAAGTCATACGGCGTTTAAGGAAAATATATTTTTTGTCATACTGGTTTTACCCCATTAGCGAGATCATTATCTCGGCAAGTTACCATCTGCTGAGAAATATCACCTCAGCTCTGCGATGCTAACAGAACGAAGCATAATTGGACTGTTTACACTGTAAAATTCTGGCAAAGCTGTGGATGGCCCACACGTCCTCTTCGCTAATGACACCGCTTTCAAATCCTTGACTCTTCTCCAATTCAATTAAGACTTTTTTTCTTATGACTCATTTTATTCTCTCTCCTTCTCCCTTTCCAGTAACCTCGATACAGACAAACTATCAGGTAGGTGTGGATAATTCCTTTAAATGATCATACTGGAAAAAAATAAATATTGGAAGAAGTGTTTCAAGTGGCATTAATAAAAAAAAAGAAATGTACCTGGAGGAAACTTGTGTTCTTCAAACATTTCACATTTTGTGCCTTTAACCTTTGAGAATGAATTTTAAGTGGTTTGTTATTGCTTTACAATGTCATATTCTGTTGATATCTGCTTTGATTTAATTCATTCTTTTAATTCTATAACTTCTCAACTATACTGAGAATCTGCACTGTTTTGCATATTATTCATGTTGATAGTGTGCAAGATTAAGATTAATGCATCCTGATTTGTTTTTGTTTTCAAAGGTGCTATACATTTTCTGGTGGATTTTTGAAGTGTGCATCCATGCATGTTTATTAGCTAACATTAGTTTTGCACAATGGAAAAGGCTGCCACAACTTTAACCCTTGTGTGGTGTTCATAGTTTTGTTATTCAGCCAGTGTTCGTGGGTCTGGTGGACCCGCTGCTTTTTTGGGTTTTTAATTCAACACAATCAAACTATTTTATGTTAAAATACTCTACAGATGTTTACTTCTTCCCAATTACAAGCAATACAGGTGCTGGTCATATAATTAGAATATCATCAAAAAGTTGATTTAATTCACTAATTCCATTCAAAAAGTGAAACTTGTATATTATATTCATTCATTACACACAGACTGATATATTTCAAATGTTTATTTCTTTTAATTTTGATGATTATAACTGACAACTAAGGAAAATCCCAAATTCAGCATCTCAGAAAATTAGAATATTGTGAAAAGGTTCAATATTGAAGACACCTGGTGCCACACTCTAATCAGCTAATTAACTCAAAACACCTGCAAAGGCCTTTAAATGGTCTCTTAGTCTAGTTCTGTAGACTACACAATCATGGGGAAGACTGCTGACTTGACAGTTGTCCAAAAGACGACCATTGACACCTTGCACAAGGAGGGCAAGACACAAAAGGTCATTGCAAAAGAGGCTGGCTGTTCACAGAGCTCTGTGTCCAAGCACATTAATAGAGAGGCGAAGGGAAGGAAAAGATGTGGTAGAAAAAAGTGTACAAGCAATAGGGATAACCGCACCCTGGAGAGGATTGTGAAACAAAACCCATTCAAAAATGAGGGGGAGATTCACAAAGAGTGGACTGCAGCTGGAGTCAGTGCTTCAAGAACCACTACACACAGATGTATGCAAGACATGGGTTTCGCATTCCTTGTGTCAAGCCACTCTTGAACAACAGACAGCGTCAGAAGCGTCTCGCCTGGGCTAAAGACAAAAAGGACTGGACTGCTGCTGAGTGGTCCAAAGTTATGTTCTCTGATGAAAGTAAATTTTGCATTTCCTTTGGAAATCAGGGTCCCAGAGTCTGGAGGAAGAGAGGAGAGGCACACAATCCACGTTGCTTGAGGTCCAGTGTAAAGTTTCCACAGTCAGTGATGGTTTGGGGTGCCATGTCATCTGCTGGTGTTGGTCCACTGTGTTTTCACACAGTGAAAACACTGACAGAGCACTGACTCCAGCTGAGGTCCAAGGTCAACGCAGCCGTATACCAGGAAGTTTTAGAGCACTTCATGCTTCCTGCTGCTGACCAACTTTATGGAGATGCAGATTTCATTTTCCAACAGGACTTGGCACCTGCACACAGTGCCAAAGCAACCAGTACCTGGTTTAAGGACCATGGTATCCCTGTTCTTAATTGGCCAAAATCTATGGGGTATTGTGAAGAGGAAGATGCAATATGCCAGACCCAACAATGCAGAAGAGCTGAAGGCCACTATCAGAGCAACCTGGGCTCTCATAACACCTGAGCAGTGCCACAGACTGATCGACTCCATGCCACGCCGCATTGCTGCAGTAAGGAGCAAAAGGAGCCCCAACTAAGTATTGAGTGCTGTACATGCTCATACTTTTCATGTTCATACTTTTCAGTTGGCCAAGATTTCTAAAAATCCTTTCTTTGTATTGGTCTTAAGTAATATTCTAATTTTCTGAGATACTGAATTTGGGATTTTCCTTAGTTTTCAGTTATAATCATCAAAATTAAAAGAAATAAACATTTGAAATATATCAGTCTGTGTGTAATGAATGAATATAATATACAAGTTTCACTTTTTGAATGGAATTAGTGAATATTGATGATATTCTAATTATATGACCAGCACCTGTATATGGTTAATACTTGCCCTTTACCTTTGTTAGATCACATTTATGAATTAAAGTGCTACTTGTTAAATAAAATGCAATAAAAAAATGAACAAATTTACAAATGAAGCAAGGTTTTTCATATTATTTGAAATGTAACCAATTCAGGTCACACACACACAAACACAAACACAAACACAAACAAACAACAGGACCCAACCAGGAGAAGGACAGAGTGAAGGTACACAGGACCTACAATTTACACACTTTTATTAACATCCTGTATGTAATATAAATGTGTGTGTGTGTGTGGGGGGGGGTGGTCATTGAAAATGTGTTCTGATATATGTTCTTCACAGAAAATGAGCCAAGGCCATTGAGTCTGAGTTTGAAAAAATAAACTTCTTTTGATAAGACTTCTTTATTACAGAATTTTCTGAGATCCCAATGGAAAAACTGAATAGGAAAAAGCACCAAGGCCACTATAGAACTCTGTGCTGACTACATTTAGTACACAAAATATCAATCTATGAATTGAATAAAAAATCTATGAATTGAAACGAGTCTTCTGCTCAGAGTTCAGAGAGTAAAGATGGTCATATCAGATGACAAATAATGATCTGAAAACCTTCCTGTCCTTAGAACAGCCCAGATACATAATTCATTGACTCATATACTCAAACTGATATCGACAGTCGCCTGTTAATGAGCAGTGCAGCTTTTAATCTACTCCTGCAAGTGTGTGTGTGTGTGTGCTGGTCAGGTGATAAAAACAATTGTTGATTGTTTCAGACATCATTTCCTTGTATGTGGTAAATGACTCTGTAGCCATATACAGTGGTGGTCAGAATTATTGGCACCTCTGGTAAATATGATCAAATATGGCTGTAAAAATAAATCTGCATTGTTTATTCTTTTAATCTATCATTAAAAAAATTAGCAAAAACCTAAACTTTCCTTGAAGTAAAAGAATTGAAAATGGGAGGCAAATCACATTATGAAATAAATGCTCTTCTCCAAAACACATTGGTCACAATTATTGGCACCCCTAGAATTTTTTATGAGTGAAATATCTCTGAAATATATTCCCATAAATATTTAATTTTTTTAGCACACCAGGGTGACTAGGAACATGAAATTGTCTAGCTATGATGTCTTGTTCCACAGGAGTATAAATATGAGGAAACACAAATTCCCTTAATCCTCATCACAATGAGTAAAGCCACAGAATATAGTTCTGATGTGCAGCAAAAGATTGTTGAGCTTCACAAAATAGAAAGTGGCTAAAGCATTGAAAATTCCCATTTCCACCATCAGGGCAATAATTAAGAAGTTCCCATCAATCTGCCTGGAAGAGGACGTGTGTGTATATTGTCCTAATGCACGAGAGGAGGAGAGTTTGAGTGGACAAAGACTCTCCAAAATCACAGATGGAGAATCACAGAGATTAGTTGAGTCTTGGGGTCAGAAAGCCTATAAAAAATATATCAAACAACCCCTACATCACCACATGTTGTTTGGGAGGGATTCAAGAAAATCATTCTTGCTCATCCAGAAACAAACTCCAGCATATTCAGTTCAGACACGACTGGAAATTCAAAAGGGACCTGGATCTGTGGTCAGATGAAACTATAAAAAGAGCTTTTGGGCAGCAAATCCACCAGATGGGTTTGGTGCAAACAGGGATAAAAAGTACCCATGCCCATGGTAAAAATACCGCTGGATCTTTGATGTTGTGGGCCTATTTTTTTGCTGGAGGTCCTGGACATCTTGTTCTGATTCATGGCATCATGGATTCTAGCAAATACCAACAGATAAAAATCAAAACCTGACGGCTTCTGCTAGAAATCTTATAATGGGCTGTGGTTGGATCTTCCATCAGGACAACGATCCAAAACAAATCAAAATCAACACAAAAAATGTGTCACTGAACAAAAAATGAAGCTTCTGCCATGACCATCCCAGTCCCCTGACCTGAACCCTATAGAATATGAGTGGCTGAACTGAAGAGAAGAAGCACCAACATGGATCTGGGAATCTGAAGGATCTGGAGGGATTCTGTATGGAGGAATGGTCTCTGATCTCTGGTCAGGTGTTCTCCAAACTCATCAGGCATTATAGGAGAAGACTCTGTTATCTTGGCAAAAGGAGGTTGCAAAAAGTATTGAATAAAAGGGTGCCAATAATTGTGGCCAATGTGTTTTGGAGAAAAGCATTTATTTCATAATGTGATTTACCCCCCATTTCTATTTTTTTACTTCAATGAAAGGTTAGATTTTTGTGAATTTTTTAAATAAAAGATCAAAAGGATAAACAATGCAGATTTATTTTTACAGCCATATTTGATCATATTTACCAGGGGTGCCAATAAATCTGACCACCACTGTAACAAATTTTGTAGTTTGGCCTATAAGTCTCTCTCTTCTCTCTCTCTCTCTCTCTTTCTCTCTGTTTAAACTGACCCTTTTTAGAACTGACAAAAACTCTGCTTCTGTTGCACAAAATGTTAATAATATCTCAGTAAACATGCTAAAAAATCCACCAGAGAAAGAATAAGACTCATATTTTGTTTTGTTTTTTAATTCACCCCCTTTCTCTTTTCAGATTACTTTTCTCAGCATCTTGGAGAATATCTGGATGTTCTGTCAGCGTTAGAGAAACTCAATGTCGCCGTCCTGAAGGCCATGGACAAGACGAAGGAGGTAAACTACACAAGGAAAAAAGAAAACGTTCTGGAAAGGTTCTCTCAAAGTTATGAACAAACGTTCTTCCAGTAACGTTAATAGAACGTTCGTTCAATGTTATCTGCTCTAATAACCTTCTCAAAATGTTAGCACAGAAACGTTATTTATACATCGTTCTGGAGCGTTTTTATGTTCTAAATAAAACATTCTAGTTGGATGTTAGACTGACAATTTTTAAATGTTACTTGTTTCGGAATGTTCAGAGACCATTCAAAAGTAACGTTCATAATGTTTGCAGAATGATAAAATGGAATGTTTCTTTAACGTTCATATAACAAATAAAAAACATTTTTATATACGTTTTTAGAACATTTCATTTAAAAACTGGACGTTTTGAACGTTTAGAAAACAACTTTTTTATAACTTAATGGGAACGTCAGCAAAACATTCATAGAACATAATTTGGTTTACTGGGCAGGTCACAACATATCCAGGGTTATTATTGGTGACTAAAACATTTTGTTAACTGAAATAAAGCTGCACTACAATAAAATAAAATCTAAATATTAGATGAAAAATGTAAACTAAATGAAAATTAAAAGGTTCATTACTTGTCAAGATGTTTCCTGTATGCACAATGAACTCAATGAATGGTGTCCTCCATCTTAATCATGTCTGTCATGATATTTTCTGCACTGATGACACAGGTTTTTAAATACTGAAGGCCGTAGATGACATTTACCTCAACGACTAATGCAGCAGGTAAAGCAAACGGTGTGTGTGAAATAATGCAGCGAGCGATTTCCTCTGCAGGAGTACCAGGGATCGTCGGTTCTGGGGCAGTTTGTGACCCGTTTCATGTTGAGGGAGACGTCTAGCCAGCTGCTGTCGCTCCAGATGTCTCTGCAGTGCGCTATGGAGGCAGTGGAGGCGCAAAGTAGCACCACTCCGTGAGTCACACACACACACACATACACACTGTGAGCACAACACTTTTCTCTGTCTTGCACTCCTAAAATTAAAGGAGTTAAAGTGGCGCCTTAGGAGATCCGTTTTACAGTTCAGATGAGAGGAAAACCTCTTCGAGAGAACCTTTTTAAAAAGTCTTGATGTTGTTTTTGGCTCTACTAGAGCAGGTTTTCCTGCTTGAATGTTAATTATCCATCTATCCATCTATCTATCTATCTATCTATCTATCTATCTATCTATCGTCATTCTATCTATTTATCTTTCTATCTATCTATCTATCTATCTATCTATCGTCATTCTATCTATCTATCTATCTATCTATCCATCTATCCACCTATCCATCTATCTATCTATCTATCTATCTATCCATCTATCCATCCATCCATCCATCCATCTATCTATCTATCTATCCATCTATCCATCAATCATCCATCCATCCATCCATCCATCCATCCAGCCATCTATCTATCTATCTATCTATCTATCTATCTATCTATCTATCTATCTATCTATCTATCTATCCATCTATCCATCCATCCATCCATCCATCTATCTATCTATCTATCCATCTATCCATCAATCATCCATCCATCCATCCATCCATCCATCCAGCCATCTATCTATCTATCTATCTATCTATCTATCTATCTATCTATCTATCCATCTATCCATCCATCCATCCATCCATCTATCTATCTATCTATCCATCTATCCATCAATCATCCATCCATCCATCCATCCATCCATCCAGCCATCTATCTATCTATCTATCTATCTATCTATCTATCTATCTATCTATCTATCTATCTATCCATCCATCTATCAGCATAAGTAATTGTAATGTATTCTTAATGATGAAGCACATTTGTCTTGTTTATCCGTGGGGTATTTTCTTCCTCACAAAGCTGCTGTCACAGAAACATGCTGGTATTCTCTGAGGAGCTCTCAATGCGACGGAACAACAGGAAAATGTTTGCATATGTTTTTGTTTGCTACTAATCACTCAATATGTGAAAGAACATTTCTGCTGTATTTCTCCCTGACTGTAATTCCCACTTGTCAAACAGAAAAGCCCCATTAGGACGATTTCATAACATGACTGCCTGTTCAGTTCAGTGGGTACCCATAAACACAATGAGAGCGGAGTTTATCGTAGTCCTAGTGAACATCAGAATCATTTCTGGATGTTATAGCTTCAGCCAATAATGTTGACAGATGTTTCTTCTGATTTTTGTTCTTGCTAAGCTGAACTAAAGATCCTTCACTTATTCATTGTGTAATTATTCAGATCAGGCATAACAGGTGAAGTGAATAACACTGATTATCTCTTCATCACGGCTCCTGATAGTGGGTGGGATATATTAGGCAGCAAGTGAACATTTTGTCCTCAAAGTTGATGTGTTAGAAGCAGGAAAAATGGGCAAGCGTAAGGATTTGAGCGAGTTTGACGAGGGCCAGATTGTGATGGCTAGACGACTGGGTCAGAGCATCTCCAAAACTGCAGCTCTTGTGGGGTGTTCCCGGTCTGCAGTGGTCAGGATCTATCAAAAGTGCTCCAAGGAAGGAACAGTGGAGAACCGGCGACAGGGTCATGGGCGGCCAAGGCTCATTGATGCACGTGGGGACGAGCTACTGTAGGTCAAATTGCTCAAGAAGTTAATGCTGGTTCTGATAGAAAGGTGTCAGAATACACAGTGCATCTCAGTTTGTTGCGTATGGGGCTGCATAGCCTCAGACCAGTCAGGGTGCCCATGCTGACCCCTGTCCACCGCCGAAAGCACCAACAGTGGCACGTGAGCATCAGAACTGGACCACGGAGCAATGGAAGAAGGTGGCCTGGTCTGATGAATCACGTTTTCTTTTACATCACGTGGATGGCCGGGTGCGTGGCTTACCTGGGGAACACATGGCACCAGGATGCACTATGGGAAGAAGGCAAGCCGGTGGAGGCAGTGTGATGCTTTGGGCAATGTTCTGCTGGGAAACCTTGGGTCCTGCCATCCATGTGGATGTTACTTTGACACGTACCACCTACCTAAGCATTGTAGGCTTTCATGGAAACGGTATTCCCTGGTGGCTGTGGCTCTTCCAGCAGGATAATGCTCCTGCCACAAAGCAAAAATGGTTCAGGAATGGTTTGAGGAGCACAACAACGAGTTTGAGGTGTTGACTTGGCCTCCAAATTCCCCAGATCTCAATCCAATCGAGCATCTGTGGGATGTGCTGAACAAACAAGTCCGATCCATGGAGGCCCCACCTCGCAACTTACAGGACTTAAAGGATCTGCTGCTAACATCTTGGTGCCAGATACCACAGCACACCTTCAGGGGTCTTGATGTGTGGGGTCTTCAGGGATTGATGTGTGTGTGTGTATATATATATATATATATATATTAATTATACAGCAATTTGTGAATGATATTATAAAATGGCTAAGTTTTAAAAAAAGGTAAATGCTATTTACACTACAGCACAATTGCAAGTATGATATTGCTTGTATAGTTCAATAAACAAGAAGTTAATTTTAAGTGACTTACATTTTAGACATAATATTACAAGTTATGTCTGTTTTTGCTCCACTAATGACAATAGCTCCAAATAAAACCACAGCTTTTTTCGTTTTTTTCGTTCAAAGAACTGGTTGAATTAATGATTCAATGAGTAACTCATAAAGACTTGTTTCATTTCTGAATGATTCAATCGTTGTTGAAAGAATTGGTTAAGTGAATGATTCAATGACTCACTCATAAAGACTTGTTTCATTTCTGAATGATTCAATCGTTGTTGAAAGAATTGGTTAAGTGAATGATTCAATGACTCACTCATAAAGACTTGTTTCATTTCTGAATGATTCAAGCGTTGTTGAAAGAATTGGTTAAGTGAATGATTCAATGACTCACTCATAAAGACTTGTTTCATTTCTGAATGATTCAAGCGTTGTTGAAAGAATTGTTTAGGTGAATGATTCAATGACTCACTTATAAAGACAATTTGTTACTGAATGTTTCAGTGTTGTTGAGCGAATCGGTTGGACTATTAATTCAACATTCAGTAATGCAGTCACTTGTCGCCACCTACTTGTGTAACTATGTAACTGCACTATATCAGGCATTTAATCCAGTCTGGTGTATAAATAATAAAGCTAGTCTAAAGTTATGCAATATTCTTATTTTGTTTTTGTAGAAATGTTTTTTTGTTATGTTTAAATAATGAGAGTAATACATTTTGTAATTGTGTTCGATGCAGCTTATCTCACTCAAAATCAGTGCTGCACAAGAGTTCTCAAAGCTTCAGTTTCATACTGAAAATCAATAAATATGCAAATGATCTCCATCTGAAACACAGCCCATTCAGAAATATCTAGCTTTTTTCACAAGTTTTTGAGTCTGTGGTCTGTTACATTAGAAATGTGCACATGACTGTGCTGAAGATAATGGCAGAAGTGGGTCAACAACAGCCTTAAGAGAGACTTCTGACTCATGTAAACATATGTGGGTGACGTCAGCAGGGTCACGACATTGACAAGGTTATTCGCATTCAATGTTATTCGCTTGTGCTCATCAACTATTGGCAGTGAACACAGACGCACAGATGCTGTGTTCTTGCAGTTATGCTTTGTCAAATCTGCCATCCACTCAGCCGGTCACACTGTCTTCTGCTGGATATTCACTGATAACAACACCAACTTAATGCATCTAGTTTAAGCACTATATTATTACTGAAAAACAAGATGCATTTTAAGCACACAAATATTCATCCATCCCTATGATGCAGAATATTCACATGCTCTTTTTCTCTGCAGGGTTGAAGTTAAAGTCCCGGAGCATCTTATCATACAGAAGAACAACAGAAGATGTGGCCGCCGAGTGCAGAAGAACATGTGTCTGTCACCTACTGATCCATACTCGGGCATTCTCACTACCGGTAACACACACACACTCTCTCATACACTCACACACACACACACACTCATAAACTCACACACTCTCGCTCACACACATAAACTCACACACACACTCGCTAACACACACTATCACAAACACACACACACACACACACATAAACTCACACATACACTTTCTCATACACTCACTCACACACACTCACACAGACACACATGTTGGTGCACCTATCATTATGAGGACATTCCATAGACGTAATGGTTTTTATACTGTACAAACTGTACATTCTATCCCCCTACACTACCCCTACCCCTAAACCTACCCATCACACACACACACACACACACTACCCCTAAACCTACCCATCACAGAAAACATTCTGCATTTTTACATTTTTAAGAAAACATTGTTTAGTATGTTTTTAAAGCTATTTAAAATATGAGGACATTTGAAATGTTACGTTGTAATACCAGTGTAATACCGTCATTATACAAATCTGTGTCCTCATAAATTACATAAACAAGCACACACACACACACACACATACAAATACACATACACACTCACACACACTATCACAAACACACACTCACACACAAACACACACTCACACACACACACTCTTACACACACTCACGTACACACATACTCTCACACACACACTCATAAACTCACACACTCTCTCACACACACTATCACAAACACACACTCACACACACATAAACTCACACACACACTCGCTCACACACACTCACACACACTATCACAAACACACACTCACACACACACACACACACACATATACTCACACACTCTCTCTTACACACACACAAACACACACACTCGCTCACACACACTATCACAAACACACTCACACACACATAACTCACACATACACTCTCTCACACACAAACACACACACACTCTTACACATACTCACATACACACATACTCTCTCTCACACACACACACACATAAACTCACACACACTCTCGCTCACACACTCACACTATCACAAACACACTCTCACACACACACACACATAAACTCACACATACACTCTCTCACACACACTCTTACACACACTCACGTACACACATACTCTCTCTCACACACACTCATAAACTCACACATACTCGCTCACACACACTATCACAAACACGCACTCACTCACACACACACACACATTCACGCTCTCTTACTCACACTCTCTTTCTCACAAACACAGCTTTTAAAAGACAATAGTGTAAATTTCCAGCTCAATTTTGTGCAGTAACAGTGTGAATGTTGCAAAGTTAATTCATTATGAACCAAACTCAGTTAAAATATACAGAAGACAATAGTGTCATTATCCAGCTGAGGTTTTGTTCTCACCCAATAGTGTCAGTGAAACTGATATTAATGAATATAAAGTGTCTTTTAAATGTCTTATTAGCAAAAATGTCTTTAATAATAACCCTGCTGCTGATGAGTGGAGTTGTGTACTGAGAGTTGGTGTGTGTTGCATCTCAGGCGTTACCGTAGATACAGACGAGCACTGGTGCTCTCAGATCAACAGACTGCAGCAGCTCATCGACAAACTGGAGTGTCAGGTGAAGGCATCGAAATACCCACACAATAATTTGTTTTGAGCATGTATATTGAGATAGCATGTCTTACAAACCAATTTTGATTTGCTTTTCATTTGTAGAGTCCAAAGTTGGAGCCACTGAAAGAAGATACACTGGCCAGCACATACAAATCCGTAAGTGCTCCGATCCTCCCTCATGATGCATAATTAAACGTTAAAATGCGGTCAGATTGAAAGAACACAATGATGAACAATACAATATGTTTATTGAAAATCAGTGATGGATGAATAGGGGTACGCAATAAGAGAACAGGCAAAGTATGTAATGAAGTAGCGATTAAAAAAGATTTGTTCTTTTGAGTCAGATCAAGGAGTTGATTCAGTTCTCAGAATCAGTCTGAACGATTCATTTGTGATTAGGAATGATTCACTGCTCCACTCTCAGTGAACATTATCAAAAAAGAGTATGTACTTACTATGGACATAATATACTGTAAAAGAATATACATGAGTGCAAACCTTTCAGACACTTAATTTGCATGTTAATTGGAATTAAAAGAAAATGTATTATAGTTTGCATTTATATTAAATGCAATTAGCTAAACTTTGTTGTGCAAAGTTTTTTGACCCACTTAAGTAAGACTTAAGTGCATGTTTATATTTAACTTCATATTTACGTCTATTGTCTTTGAAATAGTGTAAAATATAATTAATATCATTTCTATTGAAACATGCATTTCATGTAATTAAATATACTTGTAATTACACATTTGTGATGAAGTTGCAATTTAGTACATTTAAAATGTATTGACCACTGTAGATGTAATATCAAATAACACACTACAGTAATCAAGCACTTCACATGTGCGTTAGTATGTGTACTTCTGTAAAACATGTTTAATGTACTTTAAAGTGAAACTTAAGTTGACATTATTTTAACAAAGTGCACTTTTTAAAATGTGTTAAATAACAGTCATGAAAGTGAACTCTCTTTAAGTACAATTTGGTGGCCTTTTATTTCATTATTATTATATTATCTGCAAAAACATGCACATTCAGTTAGAATTAAGCACACTTCTTTTTTCACAAGGGACAGTGTCAGCACATGTATTATAAAGTATTATATTATACACAAAGACATGAGGGTGAATGAATCATGTGCAGATGTTCAGCAGAAACACTCACACGCTCTGCAAGAAACCAGAAGCTCGCATTAGCTCTCTTTCTCCCGTTCGTCATGTTTGATGGCTGCGTTTCCTTCTCTAGAACATTCTGCTGGTGCAGAGACAGATGAGCGTGACGGAGAATGATCTCGAGGAGTTCCAGAAGGCTCTGAAGAGCTACGCCGACACCACCGCCAATCAGAACGACAACCTACAGTGAGAAAAACACATGTTATGAAGTTACTATCAAGATACTGTATGAACCATAATATAATGATGCTCCAAGAGAATATTAACTCTGTAAAGTCTGAAAAATATATTCTTTTTTTAAATGGAACCTTTGAACCTTTAGACAAAAAGACAAAAATCTGAGAGACCCAAACTGAGCAGAAGTATGCAATTTGGTGCAGACGATGATATATTAGGCAGCAAGTGAACATTTTGTCCTCAAAGTTGATGTGTTAGAAGCAGGAAAAATGGGCACGCGTAAGGATTTGAGCGATTTTGACAAGGGCCAAATTGTGATGGCTAGACGACTGGGTCAGAGCATCTCCAAAACTGCAGCTCTTGTGGGGTGTTCCCGGTCTGCAGTGGTCAGGATCTATCAAAAGTGCTCCAAGGAAGGAACAGTGGAGAACCGGCGACAGGGTCATGGGCGGCCAAGGCTCATTGATGCACGTGGGGAGCGAAGGCTGGCCCGTGTGGTCCGATCAAACAGACGAGCTACTGGAGCTCAAATTGCTCAAGAAGTTAATGCTGGTTCTGATAGAAAGGTGTCAGAATACACAGTGCATCTCAGTTTGTTGTGTATGGGGCGGCATAGCCGCTGACCAGTCAGGGTGCCCATGCTGACCCCTGTCCACCGCCGAAAGCACCAACAGTGGCACGTGAGCATCAGAACTGGACCACGGAGCAATGGAAGAAGGTGGCCTGGTCTGAGGAATCACGTGTTCATTTACATCACGTGGATGGCCGGGTGCGTGGCTTACCTGGGGAACACATGGCACCAGGATGCACTATGGGAAGAAGGCAAGCCGGCGGAGGCAGTGTGATGCTTTGGGCAATGTTCTGCTGGGAAACCTTGGGTCCTGCCATCCATGTGGATGTTACTTTGACACGTACCACCTACCTAAGCATTGTTGCAGACCATGTACACCCTTTCATGGAAACGGTATTCCCTGGTGGCTGTGGCTCTTTCAGCAGGATAATGCTCCTGCCACAAAGCAAAAATGGTTCAGGAATGGTTTGAGGAGCACAACAACGAGTTTGAGGTGTTGACTTGGCCTCCAAATTCCCCAGATCTCAATCCAATCGAGCATCTGTGGGATGTGCTGAACAAACAAGTCCGATCCATAGAGGCCCCGCCTCACAACTTACAGGACTTAAAGGATCTGCTGCTAACATCTTGGTGCCAGATACCACAGCACACCTTCAGGGGTCTAGTGGAGTCCATGCCTCGACGGGTCAGGGCTGTTTGGGCAGCAAAAGGGGGACCAACACAATATTAGGTCTTAATGTTATGCCTGATCGGTGTATATTTTTTAAAATGATGTGGGGATATTCAATTAAACCGAAGTTGCTTCAGTCCAGTAAGTGTTCATTTTGAAATATTACTAACAATATAGAAGTTATTCTTACATTTAATGTATAAAAAATCAGTAATGATTTCACAGCAAAGACACGTGAAGCACGAGCTGTTTGTAAAATTATACTAAAAGACTTTTACTTGCTATCAACCAGACGGTTTTACAGCAAAGTTTTGATAATGTTAATCATTTAGAGGCCTGATACAGAAGCTTTTATAGCTGTGATGAAACCAAAATGGAAATTTGGAGACTGTAATGACAGCTATGACTAGCCATCAACATTCGGTTTTAGTGGCAATGTTCTCTCATATGTCTCATCATATAATGCTTGCACTGATTGGTCAAATCTCTCTCTCTGTCTCTCGTTCAGTGTGTCCATCCAGAAGCTTCCTGAAAAGAGCTGCTACATCATCTATGAGTTCTGGCAGGACCGCATTTCCTGGATGAGGTGTGTGTGTGTGTGCATGTGCGTGTGCGCGTGTGTGTGTGCGCTTGTGTGTGTGTGTGTTGAGCAGCATAATGATTTAGAGAGTCGGTTCAAGGGTCTTTGTAAATTAAATCCTAATGGAGTGTATTTTTGCGAACACAAGACAAGCACGCTCGAGTCTGAGGGTTCGTTCAGCTCCTGCTGGGTTTTACATCTGTCAGGAAACATGATTGCCACGATTCACACGTGGCAATCATGTGATTCACACAGTCACACACTAAAACATTTATTACCCAGCAGACAAAAATATGTTCTAAGACCGTTTTGCTAATGTTCCCAATTAAAGAGGCCATGTTATGCCCTTTTTCAAAGTCTTGATGTTGTTTTTGAGCTCTACTAGAGCAGGTTTTCCTGCTTGAATGTTGATTATTTTCCTCATATTCTCCATTGTTGCAGCTCATCTCTTCCCAGTCTGTCAGTAACGCTCGGTTTACTTTCTAGGTGCTTCTCAAATCTTATTTGTGCATCCTCGTTTCCTTTCCTCATGTCTTAGCTCCACCCTTTCAGGACACGAGGGAAGGACGCGAGGATAGAGGAATTGAATCAAGTGAAATGAAACATCCTCGCTCCCTTTAGCGTCACTTCAAAGAGCCGTCATTTAATGATGACTCTACACCGCTGGATTTAGCTTGCACGTCGTAATTCTTGGACATTATTATTGGATAATTATTTATATTGTAATAGTTTCAACCTCCACAAAATACCACATTTGTCTGTATTTTTTTATATTCCCAGTTATTAACTGCTTTTTATGTTGTATAATATTACAGTTTGTTTAATTTTCTTTAATTTTTCTTGTGCTTTGATATAATTCTGCAACTGTCCTACTACTATTTGACATACATTTCTGTCTTGTACATGTAAACAGTAATGATAATTATAATAATAATTATTATTCAACTGTGGCAAGATGTGAAGGGGGAGGATAATTTATACGTGCGCCACGTTTAGTCTTTAAAACACTTCTGCAAAGGGTACACCTGTGCATCTTCGCTCATGACTCCTCAGGAAGCCTCCTTACTCCTCACTTCTCGATCCTCGCGGTGCAGTTAGAGAGTTGAGATGTCCTACAAGATGGTCATAGGACGGAGGAGTGAGGAAACGAGGAGGGATATTGGAGCAGTGTGTTGTGATTGGTCAAGCGCTTTGAGTGTGTTTAATAACAATCATAAATGTTTTTTTAAGCAGCAAATTATCATATTAGAATGATTTCTGAGGGATCATGTGACACTGAAGACTGGAGTAATGATGCTGAAAATTCTGATTTGATCCATTTTACTATATATTCACATAGAACACAGCTGATTTACATTGAAATAATATTTCACAATTTTGCTGCTTTTACTGTATTTTTGGTCAAACAAATGCAGCCTTGGGGAGCAGAAGAGAGTACATTAAAAATTAAAAATGTGTGTGAGTGAGTGTGTGTGAGAGTGTGTGTGTGCAAGTAAGCGATTGTGTGTGAGTGTGTGCGTGTGTGTGCATGTGTGCGTGCGTGTGTGCAGGCAAGCGAGCGAGTTTGTGTGTGTGAGTGAGTGTGTGTGTGTGTGCGTGCGAGTGATCGTGTGTGTGTAATGATTGTTGAGGGTCTAGCGAGACTCATTTCAAATTAGCAGAACTCTCGTCTAGTAACACAAATTTCACAAACAGTCACGCTGATGTAGAAGATTTACACGTGCCGGCTCATGTTACCTAATCTCATTTGTGATGCTTCACATGAGCATTGTGAAGTACATACGCCTCATCTTCTCCTTAAAGATACACTGATCTAATTTAAAATAAATTATAACTTGCAGTAAATAATACTACAATGTAATTATCTCCCGTGGAGGAAGTGTGTGCTCTCGCCTGCTTTAATAGATGCATGAAATAAAAAGATAAAAAGCTCTGAGATTTTTTTAATAAATCCAAACATCTGTATTGCTTGAATATTCAGGTTTGTTGCATCTATTTACACCAAGTTTGTAGTTGGTAAGATTGTTTAGTGTTTTATGCACACCAAGGCTAAATTTATTTGATCAAAAATACAGTAAAAATTGTGATATATTATTATGATTCAAATCAGGTGTTCTCTATGTGAATATATAGTAAAGTGTAATTTATTCCTGTGATCAAAGCTGAATTTATCATCATTACTCCAGTCTTCAGTGTCACATGATCCTTCACAAATCACTCTGATATGATGATTTGATGCTCAACAAACATTTATGATTATTATCAAATTCTTTGAAGAATACTGATTATCTCATGTACAAGGAAAATGTATTTGCTTATTTAAAGCTGAAATGTGTCACTTTTGCACCCCTAGTGGAATCTAATGGGACTGCAAAAAAATGATAATTTCCAAACAAGTTTCCAAGCATAAGAGAGACGTCAGACGTTTGAGACTTAAAGGATTAGTTCACTTTTAAATAAACTTTTGCTGCTAATTTACTCACCCCTATGTCATCCAAGATGTCCATGTCTTTCTTTCTTCAGTCGAAAAGAAATTAAGGTTTTTGATGAAAACATTCCAGGATTTTTCTCCATATGGACTTTAATGGGCTCCAAACGGTTCAAGGTCCAAATG
This sequence comes from Rhinogobio ventralis, assembly GCA_039654625.1. Classification (NCBI taxonomy): domain Eukaryota; kingdom Metazoa; phylum Chordata; class Actinopteri; order Cypriniformes; family Gobionidae; genus Rhinogobio; species Rhinogobio ventralis. The sequence goes on along the minus strand of CM077205.1, from coordinate 2,257,834 downwards.
ACAGTTTCAGTGCAGCTTCAAAGGGCTTTAAACGATACCAAACGATGAATAAGGGTCTTATCTAGCGAAACGATCGGCCATTTAAAAAATAAATATAAAAAGTTTAAGTTTTATAAGCACAAATGCTCGCCTTGCTCTGTTCTGTGATGCGCGTTCCTGACGTCACGTAATACGCAATTAATACGCAAGTAATACTGCATCCCAATTCGCATACTATCCGTACTAAATAGTATTCGAAAGTAGAATTAGTATGTCCCAAATCGTAGTATGTTGAAAAGAGTATTCCAAAGATACCCGGATGGTCTACTATTTCCGGTCAGAATTCGAAGTGCAGATCTGCGCACACTCTAACGGCTGATATTGCCCACAAACCATTGCGAGTTGGACGAGGATTCGATTAAAACTACAAAAAACAGTGATAAAAAGTTAAAAAACTACAAACATGATGGATGTGCGAGTCCGACGGTTAAGTAGAGAGGTTTAGATAAAGGGGTTTGAGCGATCAATTATCAGTATTTAACCTGACAAAAAGATATTTATTAAATGTTATCCACATTATATTTCACCTGCAGCAGCATTGTGAAATTTGTAATGATACGTTTGACCATTAACTTTAAAAATGCATCATTATATTTAAACTGCAAACACATGAGGAGAGTCTCTGCATTAAAGACCCACAAATGGCAAATCAACGTGCGACTAACTACATTTCTCTCCGATACGGTAGGAAATGAAATTGAATGTGTTGGATTTGAACGGTGACGATGATTGACAGGGCAGTTTAAATGGTGACGGGATGCACGTAACTAAGCGACAGAGTCCGTTAAAGATGACGAAGCAGTATGTCCTAAAGCTGGCATACTCTTCTGCTACACACTCAAAAGTATGTACTTTTTCTTCACAAAAAGAGTACATACTTTTAGCACAAGTAGGCGAATTGGGACGCAGCACTATGGTAAACAACTGACTCGGTACTTCCGCCCTTCATCAAGCGTGACCTTTTCTACGTAACTGCGTATTACGTGATGTCACGAACACGCATCACAGAACAGAGCAAGGCGAGCATTTGTGCTTATAAAACTTAAACTTTTTTATTTATTTTTTAAATGGCCGATCGTTTCGCTAGATAAGACCCTTATTCATCGTCTGGTATCGTTTAAAGCCCTTTGAAGCTGCACTGAAACTGTCATTTGGACCTTGAACCGTTTGGTGCCCATTGAAGTCCATTATATGGAGAAAAATCCTTTCTTTTCGACTGAAGAAAGAAAGACATGGACATCTTGGATGACATAGGGGTGAGTAAATTATCAGCAAAAGTTTATTTAAAAGTGAACTAATCCTTTAAATGACATGTAACTGACAGCTCAGTTTAGTCTCCTGAGCGCTGAAGCAGCCGGCCGTGTTCTTCTAGGGGAAGTTGTTCATTATATCATCTGATTCTCTCTGCAGTTATTTGCAGTCTGACGCCAGTAAGATGTTCCAGCGCTGCGTCATAGACATGCTGGAGGACCCGGAGATCGTCTCCACGATGCTCATGCCAGGTGAGAGTGTGTGTACGTCACGTCATTTATCAGTTTGGCTGTTTAAAGCCGTTTCTGAACGCATCTGTCTCATCCTGGAAGCAAATTAAACAATGGTCTTTAATGTGGAGTTATGATGCTTCATCTCTCTAATATCTCCTGTTCGTTCCTCACAGCGTCCTGGTGGATCATGACAAACAACTAACAGCTACCAGAAAACACTGAACCCCCGTCTGAAAACTGACCCCGTTGTGTCTTTGAATTAATGACTAGCTCTAAAAAAAAAAATCAGATGAATCATCTGTACGTGTGACACACACACACACACCTTTTTTGTGTTGCATTTTATAGATAATGTCTGTCTGATAGTTGACAGAAAACAAACAGGGTTGTGCATCATTCAGATGTGGATTCAGATTACATTCAAGTTTAATTCCTGAATTTGAATTGAGGTTGGAAACTGGATGCAGAAATAGTGTTTAGTTTTATTATAGTTATTATTTGTATTGTTCATTTTAATTACATTTTTAGTAATTTCATTGTGTGCCTTTTTTTTTGTTCATTTATTTTTATTTCGTTTTTTATTATTTCCAGTTAATAATTTTAGTGCTTTAACTTAAACTTATTTCTGTTTATTGCCAAGGCAACATTTCTAATTTTAATTTAAAGTTTTTCAGCTAATATTTATATTTTATTTTATTTTAGGGTTATTTCAATTAACAAAAATGTTTTAATAGTTGTTTATTTGATTTGAATTTAAGAAAGCAGAATTAAAATGAAAAAATATATTTAAATTCAAAGATATTAATATAAATGATAAAGTATTTTAAATAATATATTGAATTATATTTAATAAGCTACCTTTGTTTTTATGGACCACAGTGGAAAGATACTCAATTTCATAAAATTTACTTAATATACACTATATTGCCAAAAGTTTTGGGACATCTGTTCCTCCACACCAAACTCACTCATCCATGTCTTTATGGACCGACGCTTTGTGCACTGGAGCGCAGTCATGTTGGAACAGGAAGGGGCCATCCCCAAATTGTTCCCACAAAGTTGGGAGCATGAAATCGTCCAAAATGTCTTGGTATGCTGAAGCATTAAGAGTTCCTTTCACTGGAACTAAGGGGCCAAGCCCAACCCCTGAAAAACAACCCCACACCATAATCCCCCCTCCACCAAACTTTACACTTGGCACAATGCAGTCAGGCAAGTACCGTTCTCCTGGCAACCGCCAAACCCAGACTCGTCCATGGGATTGCCAGACAGAGAAGCGTGATTGGTCACTCCAGAGAACACGTCTCACTGCTCTAGAGTTCAGTGGCGGCGTGCTTTACCCCACTGCATCCCACGCTTTGCATTGCTCTTGGTGATGTAAGGCTTGGATGAGCTGCTCGGCCATGGAAACCCATTCCATGAAGCTCTCTACACACTGTTCTTGAGCTCATCTGAAGGCCACACGAAGTTTGGAGGTCTGTAGCTATCCCGGTACCACGCTTGAGTTCACTGAGCTCCTGAGAGCGACCCATTCTTTCACAAATGTTTGTAGAAGCGTGTAGAAGCATGCCTAGTGCTTGATTTATACACCTGTGGCCATGGAGTGATTGAACACCTGAATTCAGTGATTTGGAGGGGTGTCCCAATACTTTTGGCAATAGAGTGTATTATTTAATATTAGAATAAAATTTTGATTGTAGCATTTATCTTTAAGTTGAATGGTGGACAGTTATTGTTGTTGTTCAGCAAAATTAAGATCTGTTTTGATGGGTTTTAATTAACTTACACTTTAAAAAATGCTTAACCCAAGTTGGGTTGAAAATGGACAAACCCAGCGGTTGGGTTAAATTTTTGCACAACATGCTGGGCAGTTTTATTTAACCCAACTATTGTTTAAAAATGACTATATTGCTGGCTTAAACTGAACCCAAAATAGGTTGGAAATTAAACAGAGACATAATAATTTATTGATAAGAAATTTATTAAATGTTTATTGTTGCTTGAGTTCATTCATTAAACTTATTAATAAATGTTCATTTAATAAACGTTAATTCCCAACCTATTTTGGGTTAATTTTAAGCGAGCAATATAGTAATTTTTAAACAATAGTCAAAACAACCCACCGACTGAAATAAGTTTGTCCACTTTTAACCAAACTCGGGTTGTTTTTAACCCAGCAATTTTTTGTTTAGATAAACTAAGCTGAGGAGAAAATGTATCCATGTCAGGGAATTAATAAGAATAATTAATCAAAAATAATTATGTATACACATTTAAAAAAAAATGCTGGGTTGTTTCAACCCACGTTTGGGTCAAATATGAACAAGCCCAACCGTTGGGTTAAAATTTTAATTAAAAAATGTAACCCAACAGTTGTGTTTGTCCATATTTGACCCAAACATGGGTTGAACAACACAGCATTTTTAGAGTGTAAATATTTATGTTTTAGAGCTTATGTTGAGCTATGTAATTCAGAAAACTCAGTTCAGATTCAGACACACTCATGAACCGAACGGAGCCGAATCCTCCGTCGTGAATCGTGCTCAACCCGCCGCTAACAGACATCGGTGTGATATTCTAATCGCATGTATAGAAAATCAAAGCGTGTTTTGCTCCATTCCGTGATGAAGCTTTTCAAAGCCAGTAGCTTTGATGCAGATACAGCGACTCTCAGAGCAGAACAAGAATTCATGCGTTCTTGTAAATAATTAATAACGATAACACTATAGCAAAGTGATCTGCTAACACCTTTAAAGTCACGTTTACTTCTCTGGAAACCGGAACATGAGACTGACTGCATGCTGATTTATAGTGTCAGGTGATTTGCAACAAGCGATTATTTCTAAAGAGACGTTTGAAATATAGGAGTCTGACTGTGAATAGAGTAGAATATTTCCTGGAGATGTGTTGTAACCCTTCCTGAAGGAGTTTAGAGGAGTGTTTCACCCGTTCTGGCCTCATTTACTCACACTCAGGTCATGAAGGGATTCTGATTGACTGGTGTTTGAGTGACATCCCAGACAGTGACAGAGTGATAGATCCGGATCTGGGCCCACACTATGATGCTGTCTGGGATACAGGTGAGTGAATGATGATTTCAGGGTGATCTGTCTCTCAGATCCTGGTTTGATTGTCTTATTGTTTGATGAACATGGAAACCTGCTAGCTGTTGTACTGTTAACTGAAAAACAGAAACCTGACCGTTTGCTTTAGGTTTTTCACTGTATGTGGATTAGTCCATTAAATGAAAATAAACCTCGGATGATTATTCTGTGTGTGCTTTTGTTCTTCGATCATCTTAGCTTTTAACTTTCTAATGTCACGTTGTTTGTGGATGATTTATGAATATAAAGCAGCATGATAGACTTTAAAAGGTCAGAAATATTATAGCTACATCTTTCCAAATAATTAAAGATGCTTTTGCTCTCTCATAATGACACGGTTCTGTGGTTTTCACGATGCTTCTGAAAGACTGTAATTAGGATGTTTAAGTTCTTGTCAACTAGGATAAGTGGACAGTGATGTGAGAAAAACATGTTACATTAGTGTAGCTATAGCTTAACATATATAGTTAGTTACTAAACCCCATTCTCTGAACCAAATTCTCAATAGCCTAAACCAATTTGTCAAATAAATCACTCTTTCTGCAAAACCATAATCAAGTTCATGTAGTTAGACACTGTTTGCAAATCTCATGCACTCCTTTTGCTAAACTCTAAACACATTCTCACTCACTAAAACGCATTTCACACTGTTATACATTTGTGTTGCAAAACACTAAACACAAGAGGCTAAAGTTAAAGGAACACGCAGACTTTTTGGGACTTTAGCTTATTCACCGTATCCCCCAGAGTTAGATAAGTCCATACATACCATTCTCATCTCCGTGCGTGCCATAACTCTGTCTGACGCACCCACCGCTAGCCTAGCTTAGCACAAAGACCGGAGGTAAACGGCTCCAGCTAGCCTACTGCTCAATAAGTGACAAAATAACGCCAACATTTTCCTATTTACATGTGATGTGTATAGTTACATTGTGTACATTGTGTACTAAGTTGCAATTTTCTAGACCGATATGGCTAGGAACTATACTCTCATTCCTGCATAATAATCAAGGAACTTGATGGGTTCCATGGGTGCAGCAGCGCAATGATATTACGCAGCGCCTGAAAATAGGCTAACTTCCATCAACATAACCAACGTGACAACCTGCTTGAAAAGAGAGCGTGCTGGGGACTATTTTCAGCAAAGTTCTGCACCCATGGAACCCATCAAGTTCCTTGATTATTACACAGGAATGAGAGTATAGTCCCTAGCCATATTGGTCTAGAAAATTGCAAATTTTCATTTTCTGTCTGTCTTAGTACACGATGTAACTATACACATCACAACATGTAAATAGGAAAATGTTGGTGTTATTTTGTCACTTATTGAGCAGTAGGCTAGCTGGAGCAGTTTACCTCCAGTCTTTGTGCTAAGCTAGGCTAGCGGTGGGTGCGTCAGGCAGAGTTATGGCACGCACGGAGATAAAAATGGTATGTATGGACTTATCTAACTCTGGGGGATACAGGGAATAAGCTGAAGTCCCAAAAACTCGGTGTGTTCCTTTAAACAACTAAAACACAGTTGTCACCGTTTACACACAACTCCAAATTGTTCACACTTATTTCTAATGATGTGATCAAACCAATTGTATAAAATATAGGCCAGCTCAGAGTGCACAGGTGACACAGGTGCACTGAATGATGATACAAACAATAAATGAAAACAGTCTGAGAGGGAGAGTGTGTGTAAGAGATGGTGGATGAGGAGCACTCAAAAATATTATTTTATGATGCTGTTCACTTTAAGCAATTCCTCTTAATTTAACACCATTATATCAGGTTTTTGGTTCAAATGTGATTGCTTCATGTTAAATTGACTTGTTACTCTGACATAACTTGATGTTTTTATTTTGAAATAACACGTTTCAATCCAGTAACCCAATCAAACAGGACTTTCACTTCCCATCATGCTTTGCAAAGGGGCTGAATTTGAAGAGTAAATGTTTAAATAAAATGCTATTTTGTGCATTTTTAACAAGATGAGAAAATATTGGTATGGGTCTAAGTTTCTGTTATGTTAGTGTTTTTGGGGGGTTAACATTGTGGTGAAGTGTAGAGCATGTGCTTGAGTTGAGGACCTGCTTTATATTTTACAAACTCTTTTAAATGTTCAAAATGACTAAACATTAAACACTTAAGCTCTAACAGGTCTTTTCATTTTCTTAAAAACAAATCTGCACAAGGGCACCAGTCTGAACAGCAACGGTTGGCTCAACATGAGTGAAATATGTTCAGGAAACATTCACAGAATACATCAAATGAAACGGGTGTGATCCCATTCACTTTGGACGGATTGTACTCAGTGCAAAGAACTTCAAATAATAAGTTCAAATAAATCAGTTCAATTGTGTGGAAATAGGCGTCATAATTTAAGTTAGACCAACAAGCTATTTTTTTAAGTGAGGAAGAGGCTGAGAAAGACCAAGGTGTGGAGAATGTTGTCAGCACTGGATCTGGCACAGAGGGTTTGTCCCGGGTGCGTGTAGGCCGGAAGACGAATACCGGGGGGTATTCCAGAAAGCAAGGTTAACTTACCGTCACATTTACCTTGAACTCTCGGTTGATGAACCCAAACCTTGCTTACTCGA
>CM077205.1:2175619-2243119 GCA_039654625.1 Rhinogobio ventralis | reverse complement strand
AACCGAACGAAACATGAAGATGTCACAGCATGGACAACTTTGGTGAATCCATCACTTTTATATTGCTCTGATATGTACAGAAACACATGAACAAGCCAACAAACGTAACACTGTCAATTGTTTGTGCGGGTGAAACCAGTCGGCAGGAGATTTGCACCGAATCAGCAGAAGATGCCAAAAGTGTGTCTGAATATCCTGAACTGAAAAGGTCTCTGATGGTTTGCGTGCGCTAGTGTGCGCTGGCGTCCGGGGTGGAGGAGGACGCCGGTGTGGGCGGTGTGGACGCTCTGGAGGTTTTCTCCAGGCCGGGGCTCGGGACGGGGCCGCTCTCGGGGGCTTTGGCCAGGATGCGTGCGCTCAGGGCGGACATGGGCTTGGGCTGCGTCTGGAGGCCCGGGCTGCAGATCAGATGGTGTCGCTCCCAGTCCTTGTGCTGACAGAAGGAGCCGCAGTATCTCGCCGCGTTACAGCCGCTGCACGTCTCGCTGGCCTTACGACCGCAGTTCCAACAGCACTGATCAACACACACACAGAGACGCATGAATTAATGACCACAGCATTATTACACTACAAATGTAGAAACATCACAATATTAAATTCACTAAATACCATTATTCTGCAAAAATGCATTAAACCTCTGGTACTGTTCACATGTTCAATGAAATGATTGTACTATATTTTAGTTTGATCAAATTTGTATTTAATATTTTGTATTTTTAGGGGATTTTATGGTACTAAATTATATTTATGCAGTAGTTATAATCCATTTATTCACTAGAACATGGACCTGAAAATGAAATTTCCAGGCAGAAATCTTAAATGCTTTGAATCACATATTGAAGTTTGGTTTCTTTTTAAAGACGACACTTGGCAGATTATCGCTGAAGTTTACATTTATTGTTATGAAAATGCACAAAAATAGCATTTTAAAATTTTCTATGAAATATGTATTTTTCCAAAACACATTTTACTCTAAAACTGTGAGGAAATAAATCAAAGCCATACATTTTAAACAAGCTGTGTTCCAAATTTGAGGTTGGTATCTTAAAAAATGAGCTTTCAGTAAGAATGGGTTTTGGTTGCAGTACCAAACGCGTCCACTAGATGAAATTCGTCTTCCATTCGTTTCCAACGCGCTCATTTTTGACCACGAACAATACAAGTGTGACTACTTTTTCAGGAACATTTAACCTTTCCAAATCACATCCATGATTTTTTACATGTTCACACAGCAAGTGCTAAACATATCTAAATCTAAAAGAAAGAAAGAAAAAAAAAAAAAAAGTAAAAGTTTTCAGTCAAAAACAGCACCAGAGAGTTACACTGATTAAAAGTGACAGTAAAGACTTAAAGATACAGTATATATATATATATATATATATACACTGTACACACATGCACACACACACACACATTTACAATGTTACAAAAGATTCTATTTCAAATAAATGCTGTTCTTTTGAACTTTCTATTCATCAAAGAATCCTGAAAAATAAAATGGATCACAGTTTCCATAAAAATATGAAATATTGATAATCATAAATGTTTCCTGAGCACTAAATCCTCATATGAGAATGATCTGTGAAGGATCATGTGACACTGAAGACTGGAGTAATGATGATAAATTCAGCTTTGATCACAGGAATAAATTACACTTTACTATATATTCACATAGAAAACAGCTGATTTACATTGTAATAATATTTCATAATTTTTACAGTATTTTTGATCAAATAAATGCAGCCTTGGTGAGCAGAAGAGACCTCTTTAAAAACGTTTAAAAAAACCTAAACATTTGAACGGTAGTGTATAATATTGTAATTTAATATTTGATTTAATACTGTAATGTCTGTATATTTAATATATGCCCGCTAATAGTGATATTTGTTATTTTAGCACCCAATTTTGATTTAAAATTGTTTTAAATAATAATGCAATGTTGATTTGGTCAGGCATACAGCACTAACGTCTGCATAAATGTGCATAAAAAGGAGGCTAGAAAAGAAGGACCCCGTTTGAATATTCCCGACGCATTGCTGCAGTTAGTGAGTTAAGAGGTTTGGCGTGAGCCTCACCTCGCTGGAGTCTTCCTGCTCGTTGATGACCTGTATGGCGTCTTCCGTGGCTTTCCTCTTGGCCTCGGCGAGGGTGTTCTCCATCTTGGCTCTCTCGGCTGTGATCATCTCGAAGGCTTTCTGCTCGGCCTCGGCCACGGCCTTCTGTACCTCATCCATCGCTTGCCGCTTCACCTCGTTCACCGCTTCCTCTGACGAGACAAATGACATATTCATCAAGATTATGTGTGATCTAACAACAGGAATGAATCACAATCCCCTTGCTTAGTTGAGGTTTAAAAGACACTTAATATTCAGTAATATCATGGATTTGACTGCACTGACGCTATTTGAATTGATCTCATTGTTTCATGCATTGCATTTGCTCGTAATAAAACAAGACATTGAACAAAGAGCTCATTTCATTTCTGAAAGTGATTACTGAATAACATGACGGTAGTAGGGGACAGGTGGTAGGGGAGAAAACAGGTTTCCCAGGGTGCATCTGGGTTGCCGCCCTTACCGGCTTTCCTCCATATCTCGTCAGGCACGTAGCCAGAGCCGGAGCGCAAGGGGAGATCCCTCTGAGAGTCTGCGTGAGAGAAAAACAAATATATTAGAGCAAATTACCATCGGATGCATGTAGGAGGGACGGATGTGGAAGCACGTGATTGGTGATTCTTGGGCATCATTTGGTCACAGATGGCGTTGAGGAGCGCAGCGTTTGAGACGACATTCCCTCGGATTGGACTCAAATACACAACACCTGCTCGATCAGCAGGCTCTCACACACACACACACACACGTCTGTTAGGAGAGGATGATATTAGTACTGTAGTTCTCCATCACCACCACTAGGGGGAAGTTGATTTAAATGCATCTCTCAAACTGTCTGTGATTCTAAATGAGCCCCTGATTGTGTTTTTTTACCAGTGTTATTTTAGAAATATTTTTATAGTATTAATATATTATACTATAAGTATTACTTTTGTCTGTTTTTTTTTTTAAATATTATTATTTAGGTTTAATTCATTTTTAGCTTTTGTTCACTTTTAGTTTTTAATTATTTCCTTTTAGTGCTTAAACTTATTTCAGTGAGTTTTTCAATACATTAAAATTTTTTTGTTTAAGTTTAACATTTTTCCATCTTATATTTATATTTTATTTCAGCTATATTTTAATTTAAAAAAAATTTAAAAATAGTTTTAGTTTTAATTAACAGCAATAATTTCATCACATATATATTACTACGAGCTCAAAAAATTGTGAAGTGTTGAGTTTATGTATATATCGCAATATATCAAGCCACAGCTTTACACATTTCTCACAAACTGTTTATATATATATTAAGGGTGGGAATATTTTGGTACCTCACAATTCGATTCTTGAGATCACGATTCAATTAAAAATAATTTCTCTATTTTGAATCAATTTTTGATTTGATATATGCATAGATTTGATAGTTTACTGTTTTGTGTTACTTTTCTTATTTGACTGCGGTAGATAGATTCACCAAATTAATTGTAAACCTTGAATTTTGTTTTGTTTTGTTTTTTTACCACGTCATTAAATCCTTTTTGGTGACTTATTGTGATTAATAACACTCTAACATGTCAATAACTTTAAATAGTACAGTGAAGTTTAAGAAATGTAACACGTGTGCATCAATGAGCCTTGGCCGCCCATGACCCTGTCTCCGGTTCTCCACTGTTCCTTCCTTGGAGCACTTTTGATAGATCCTGACCACTGCAGACCGGGAACACCCCACAAGAGCTGCAGTTTTGGAGATGCTCTGACCCAGTCGTCTAGCCATTACAATTTGGCCCTTGTCAAACTCGCTCAAATCCTTACGCTTGCCCATTTTTCCTGCTTCTAACACATCAACTTTGAGGACAAAATGTTCACTTGCTGCCTAATATATCCCACACACTATCAGGAGCCATGATGAAGAGATCATCAGTGTTATTCACTTCACCTGTTATGCCTGATCGGTGTGTAAATATATATATATATATATATATAATTTGTCCCATATTTGATGAAGTCCCAATTCTGCAAAATGTGTGGCTGTGCTGTAAAAGGTCAAACCAAAGTTGGAGCAGCTGGAGCTGTAAATGACTGTGAAGAGTGTAAACGTCTCACCTGTGTTGACTCCCTCTCCTGACAGAGGGCTGTGTGTCTTGCTGAAGGGGACGTTCCCTGATGTCGTGCCGTTCTTGCGTATGTCGTCGTGTGGGTTAGAGCGTCGCCGCCAGTAATTCAGTTCCTCGCGGTCCGACTCCTGACAGCGCCGCAGAACGCTCACCGAACGCCGCGTTTTCTCCACCATGTCCACAATGCAATTCAGCACCTACAACCAGAGACAGAAACATTTACTACAATGATATTATGATTGCAATATTCATTTACCATGGTATTACTAGGTGAATCTCACAGACTATAAAGATTTAAGAATTGAACACGTTTCTTCCCAAACTCTCATGACTGCATGTTGGAGGTTTAGTTTTTGAGTTTTTGTGTTTCTTATTCTCATTATGATTCTGATTAAATTCTCAGGACTGTAAAAATTGCTTATTTTGAATCATCATATATTCAGACATGATAACAAATACAATCATGATGTATAAATACTTCCGTTTAAATGATACAATTTTGTATTAAAGTATTGAGAATGAGATTGTTTCGCATTACAATAATGAGAGTTTCATTGGCGAATGTTCTTCATTTTCATAATTGTACAATGCAAAAACACTAAAATATATAAATTAATAAATAAAATAATAAAATAATTTCTTACAACAAATCAGTGTTATTACTAACTTAAATTATTCAAACACTGTCAAGCTGAAATATTATAAGCTTATAAACAAATATGAGATAAGTTTAACTACTAAAACTAAAATATAGAAACATTTTAAAACAAAATCACATAGCAAAAAAAAGAATATCATAATAGAACATAAATGCAAAATGCATATTTTATTCTTGATTTTCAAGTGAAATAGAAAGCAGAGCTGCTCTTGACAGGCTTTGTGAGATTCACCGTCTAATACCACTACTTTACCATGGTATCAGCACAGTACTTTTTGGTAAGAATTATTAATAAATCCAATCTCACATGATCCAGATGTCTCCATTCTTCAGCCCACTCTCTCTCCGTCAGTCTGTGGTCTACAGGTTCCTCGCGGTAGCCTCCGTTACTGCCTGAAAATCACAACACAGACACGTCAGAAATTCACAGGTAGTCTAAAGGTGATCCTGAACCTCAGGCTGCCGTGAGGAGGAGCTGTACCTGGCAGCCGCGGCCGGTCCTTCAGCTCCCTCAGCTCCAGGATACGGTGTGGCTCTCTGTACAGCTGAGGTGTGCTGATGTCATCCAGCGCGTAGTGCTGCAGAGGGGGCGGAGTCGGGTGGATCTGCGTGGGGAGCTGGAGCGGGTGGGCGGGGCTGTGTCTGGGGGCGGGGCTAATGGTGCAGATTCGTTTGGCTGGAGGCTCCAGGGAGGCGGGAGGCCGCTCGTGAAAACCATTCTCTTTATTTCTGGAGGAAATAATAACATCATAAGTAAGAACACTAATGGTTTTCAATACTAGGGTATTTTCTGAAGTACCTTACAGTAAATACCATGGTATATGAATATGGTAACCATTCAGTTCCATGTTATATATCAAATCACAATGGTAAATAACCCATTATAACTCACTGGGGGAAAAATTTCACTTAGAAATTGCTAGTAAATTTCACAAATAATTACAAAGAAACAGCAAGTAACACAATTTTTCAATAATGTAAAATAAACATACAATTTTCAAAGTCGAAACATTACGTTCTTGTAAAACATATTCCAATAATCTTTGTTTTATTTACAACTTTGAAAAATCTTCTTTTTTCACTGGATATTGGATGCTTTTTGGACATTGTACCATGAAAATTTTCTCATTTTTTTTGGTCATGGTACAATACCATGTTTTTTGGACCATATTTTTTAATATCATGGTATTTTTGGGTACCTTCCATCATGCCATGTGAATAACCATATATATTAATGTATAATGTTATCTGATAACATAACTTGAATGATTTTTCAAAGTTCAAAGACTACGTTTCACAAGAAAATACAATGTCTTTCTACTTCAAAATGTCATCTTCAATTCAGTGTCTTGCCATCAATGGTGAAATGTACAATTTCTGAGCAAAAACTTTTTCTACACCAAATTTTTTACCACAGTTATACCATGTTTTTTTGGACATTGTACCATGAAAATACCATGTTTTTTTTCTCTTTTTGACTTAATACTGCAGTAATTCAATGTACCATGGCATAAAATGTTTTTTGGTTACACTTTATTTTACAGTACGTGTACTTACAGTTTACTTAACCCAAGAAAGTATTGGTAATATAAGGTAACTACATGGGTTAAAGTTAGGTTCAGGGTTAGTACCTACTTATAACCCAGTTATTGTAATTGCTATAATAAATACATAGTATGTACATGCGGAACTGGACTGAAAAAATAACTTGCATTTCCATGGTACCATGAACAAAAAATGGTAACACTTTATTTTAATTAAGCGCTGTCCTGAATAAGATATTTTACATAAAAGATGTTTATATAGTCCACAAGACCAAAAAAGTAGCTGAATTTATTAAAATGACCCCGTTCAAAAGTTTATAACCCTTGATTCTTAATCTTGTGTGTCGTTCCCTGATGATCCACGGCTGTGTGTGTGTGTGTGTGAGTGTGTTTGTCGTTCCCTGATGATCCACGGCTGTGTGTGTGTGTGTGAGTGTGTGTGTCGTTCCCTGATGATCCACGGCTGTGTGTGTGTGTGAGTGTGTGTGTCGTTCCCTGATGATCCACGGCTGTGTGTGTGTGTGTGAGTGTGTGTGTCGTTCCCTGATGATCCATGGCTGTGTGTGTGTGTGTGAGTGTGTGTGTCGTTCCCTGATGATCCACGGCTGTGTGTGTGTGTGTGAGTGTGTGTGTCGTTCCCTGATGATCCACGGCTGTGTGTGTGTGTGAGTGTGTGTGTCGTTCCCTGATGATCCACGGCTGTGTGTGTGTGTGTGAGTGTGTGTGTCGTTCCCTGATGATCCACGGCTGTGTGTGTGTGTGTGAGTGTGTGTGTCGTTCCCTGATGATCCACGGCTGTGTGTGTGTGAGTGTGTGTGTCGTTCCCTGATGATCCACGGCTGTGTGTGTGTGTGTGTGTGAGTGTGTGTGTCGTTCCCTGATGATCCACGGCTGTGTGTGTGTGAGTGTCGTTCCCTGATGATCCACGGCTGTGTGTGTGTGTGTGTGTGTGAGTGTGTGTGTCGTTCCCTGATGATCCACGGCTGTGTGTGTGTGTGTGTGAGTGTGTGTGTCGTTCCCTGATGATCCACGGCTGTGTGTGTGTGAGTGTCGTTCCCTGATGATCCACGGCTGTGTGTATGTGTGAGTGTGTGTGTAGTTCCCTGATGATCCACGGCTGTGTGTGTGTGTGAGTGTGTGTCGTTCCCTGATGATCCACGGCTGTGTGTGTGTGAGTGTGTGTGTTGTTCCCTGATGATCCACGGCTGTGTGTGTGTGTGTGAGTGTGTGTGTCGTTCCCTGATGATCCACGGCTGTGTGTGTGTGTGTGTGAGTGTGTGTGTCATTCCCTGATGATCCACAGCTGTGTGTGTGTGTGTGTGAGTGTGTGTGTCATTCCCTGATGATCCACGGCTGTGTGTGTGAGTGTGTGTGTTGTTCCCTGATGATCCACGGCTGTGTGTGTGTGTGTGAGTGTGTGTGTTGTTCCCTGATGATCCATGGCTGTGTGTGTGTGTGAGTGTGTGTGTCGTTCCCTGATGATCCACGGCTGTGTGTGTGTGTGTGAGTGTGTGTGTTGTTCCCTGATGATCCATGGCTGTGTGTGTGTGTGAGTGTGTTTGTCGTTCCCTGATGATCCACGGCTGTGTGTGTGTGTGTGTGAGTGTGTATGTTGTTCCCTGATGATCCACGGCTGTGTGTGTGTGTGAGTGTGTGTGTCGTTCCCTGATGATCTACGGCTGTGTGTGTGTGTGTGTGTTGTTCCCTGATGATCCACGGCTGTGTTTGTGTGTGTGTGTGAGTGTGTGTGTCGTTCCCTGATGATCCACGGCTGTGTGTGTGTGTGAGTGTGTGTGTCGTTCCCTGATGATCCACGGCTGTGTGTGTGTGTGAGTGTGTGTGTCATTCCCTGATGATCCACGGCTGTGTGTGTGTGAGTGTGTGTGTTGTTCCCTGATGATCCATGGCTGTGTGTGTGTGTGAGTGTGTGTGTCATTCCCTGATGATCCACGGCTGTGTGTGTGAGTGTGTATGTCGTTCCCTGATGATCCACGGCTGTGTGTGTGTGTGAGTGTGTGTGTCGTTCCCTGATGATCCACGGCTGTGTGTGTGTGTGTGTGTGTGTGAGAGTGTGTGTGTCGTTCCCTGATGATCCACGGCTGTGTGTGTGTGTGAGTGTGTGTGTCGTTCCCTGATGATCCACGGCTGTGTGTGTGTGTGAGTGTGTGTGTCGTTCCCTGATGATCCACGGCTGTGTGTGTGTGTGTGAGTGTGTGTGTCGTTCCCTGATGATCCACGGCTGTGTGTGTGTGTGTGAGTGTGTGTGTTATTCCCTGATGATCCACGGCTGTGTGTGTGTGAGTGTGTGTGTTGTTCCCTGATGATCCATGGCTGTGTGTGTGTGTGAGTGTGTGTGTTGTTCCCTGATGATCCACGGCTGTGTGTGTGTGTGAGTGTGTGTGTCGTTCCCTGATGATCCACGGCTGTGTGTGTGTGTGTGTGAGAGTGTGTGTGTCGTTCCCTGATGATCCACGGCTGTGTGTGTGTGTGAGTGTGTGTGTCGTTCCCTGATGATCAGGATTAAGAATCAAGGGTTATAAACTTTTGAACGGGGTCATTTGAATAAATTCACCTACTTTTTTGTTCTTGTGGACTATGTAAACATCTTTTATGTAAAATATCTTATTCAGGACAGCACTAAATAAAAAATAACATGCATTTTGTATGATCTCTCTTTCACATTTTCACAGATTCTGCAAGCGGTTCACATACTTTTTCTTACAACTGTATAGTATAGTAGATCTGATAGAAAAACTACTAATGTAGTTCTGCCATGGCACTGACAGACCTGACTATTGTCAGAGCATGTTTGCGTGTTCATACCGGTTAGGACTGTGCCGTTTGCTGCTGTCACTGGGCTCCAGCAGGAGTTCGCTGGAGTCGGCCGGAGACGGGACGGTGGTGCTGAGCAGGAGGTGTTCGTGCTGGGACAGGTACTGCGCTGGAGTCTGTTTGGCGGCGCGGGCGCAGTGCAGCAGCTCTCTCTGCAGTAACGGCAGGTTGGCCTGTGTGGAGGACAGTACGGTAAATCTGGCTGCATGACAAGCATCAACTAGATGGAAAAAATGCTAGTAATCTAACCCACTTTGGAAGCATTTTCTTAAGTGGTCTAAACTAATCAATGACCACCACATTTTTTGCATTTTTCCTGATAAGAGTGGAGATAAAGGTCAGATTTCTTCCTCGACAGACTCGTCGGAGCCACGACACGCATGAAAACTCAAAGCAGCCTGCGCCCGAGGCATCTGCTCAGCGTCACTGCGCGTTCTGCTCGCTGTTAAAGCTCCAGACCGCCAGTTTCACCAACATCTCGTCAAAATAGTCCATAAATCTTTCATATGAAAACACTTCAGCCACAGGAGGATGAGAAACAATCGCCGAGATGAAACAAAACAGACCCATTTCTTATATGATGAGCATGTGAGTTTGATTACTGACGTGAACATATGAAGAATATCAGACTGCTCTGTTAAAACATCTGGCAAACACAAGGGGAAAATACTCTCTCATGTAAACCCTTTCAAAACCAGAAATTAATTTACGCATCTCTTTCTCTCGGTAAAGGCTGACACACCAAGTCAACGTCAAAGAATAGCGGCGACGAAAGCTTAACCCTCATCCTTCCCTCGCGGGTCAAAATGACCCGAAGCCCTAAAATTATACTTCATTTTTTTGTTCCCGAAAGCTTATTTCATATCATTTTGATAATATTTTTTGTTATTTTATTTACCTTTAAATTACTCAATTTTATCAATAAATAATATAACCTAAGCACATTCTTTCAATAATAACTTAACTTGCAATTTCATGCATAACCCTTTTAATTCAGCTCAGAATATCTCACATTGGGTGTCTCTGCCGACCTCTTGTGGAAAAATAATAATATAAGATGATATTTCATGACTCTTATAGCTCTATATGGAGCGGGTGAGCTGTTCCGCTGGGTCCTAAAGTCAGTCTCTCTTCAGAATGCATTCAGATACACATTATAAAATATTTTTTTGGTAAAGTTTTAACATTTTAGTTAGAATTTTGAGCATTTTTAAGTTTTTCTATATGTACTGAAGCATTCCGTTCATTCCAAAGTGGGTCAAACTGAACCGCGAGGGACTGATTCGTTACTTTTTTAAATTTCAAACACAAAACTCCTCGAATCCAGTCATTTTTTTGTGTATTCGTGGTTCAAGTGCGACAAAAGTCTTGGACCACTTCGATGCACACAATTTTTTTTTTAAATGAGTTTCGCATGAGGAAAAGAAGGATGAGAAAAGACCGTCAACTAGCATGTGCATGTTAGGAAACGACAATCAGCAGGAATCAATAGTCTATATTCGTCATTCAAAAAGGGAAACCAAGGCTGTGTCCGAAATTCGCATACTTGAATAGGTACTTATTTTGAATAAGTGATTACTTCACGACTGCTAAAAACTAGTATGTGTGTAGTAAGAATGTAATCCGGACGTGCTACATTCGCCATTGTCATTATCACATGACCAACCAGCGCCACTGCCGTTCATAAATCCTCTCCTGTGGCCTCATGGGATCGTAAAGTGTCCATCATATGCACACTTCAGAATCTCAGGTACTTTTTACAGACACTTTTATGAGTACTGTGAATTCGGACATACTTCCTGTCACATACTGTTTTTCGCGGGAAGTATGTGATTCTGGATGCAGCCCAAGACTAGGCCTGCAGATTTACAAAACATAAACGAAGCAGCGCTTGCCTTCCCTTTTGAATATCAATCATGCTGATCATTTTCTTCCTTCCAGGCGTCTCATGTTGTTATGAAAATATTCACACACTGGGATGCTCAGCTAAGATGATGTAAAAATTAGAACTTTTATTCTTGTGCACTGACTCATTCGATAAACTAACACTCTAATAGACTCATTTATGATTTTTTCTCATTTATAATAAGTCTGATATTTTAATTTATGCTTTTCTGGGAGAGCTTAGAGGGTAGAAATTGACGGGATTCTCTCTGAGGAAACAATTATTAATAATGGAGTTCCTCAGGGCTCTATGTTAGGCCCCCTTTTGTTCCGCTTATACATAAATGATATGCAAGCAGTTTGTGATTGTAATTTGTTTTTATGTGTTGATGATTCTGCTTTTGCTGTTTCAGACAAGGATGTTGGTAAAATACTATATTATAGTCTATATTATTTGAGTCTAAAAGTAAATTGTACAAGGTCTCTATCAAGGTAGGGGATTGTGTAATATCAAACAGAACGGCTGTTAACTATCTCAGATGTGTCCTTGACAATGATTTAACCCTTGTGCATCCTTATGGACATTTTTGGCTTTTTCAGTTTTGCTTTTTTGATAACTTTGCCTGTGTTAATGCTGCTAACTGCATAAAATTAGCCACAGGTGTGTATTTTTATTGGAATTTTAATATTTCACCCCCATTTTCTTTAAAAAAAAACTATTTTGCACTAGGTACACAAAATACTTCCTCTCAGCGCCTTTTGGACAAAAATGTCCCCATTGGAACCCATTAAAACGGCAATTATTTAATCCCATTGCCATTTAACTATAAAATGATGCAATCTTTGTTAATAGGCTTTCATTCTGTTGGCAAGGCTTCAAATTTTTAAATTTTACTTTTTTTACCAGATGGTGCCTTTTTTTTCAGGTTTGGCGTATAAAGCAAATACTCACTTTATTCCTGTTTTCTGTTTATGCATATTATAGAGCCAATTGGTTAAATTATGCAGCTGTAACTGTGTGGGTGTGTTAGAATGGATATCAGAGTGTGGTGTGTATGTATGTAATAAAAAAAATTGTGTGTGCTTGTAATATTTGAGAGAGAAAAACTCAACTGCAAATAACAAATCCAACCGCTGTGTGTATCAGTGGAGTTTTGCTGGCATCTAATGGGGAAAAGTCGGCACTGCGCCCGAACAAAATCTGACTGAAAAAGCTAATTTTTTGAGATATCAACCTCAAATTTGGAACACAGCTTGTTTAGATGTATGGCTTTGATTTTCTAGCAGTTTTAGAGTTCAACAGGTTTCATAAAATATATATTTTTTATAAAATATTATTCATAAATCATTTTCATAAACTTAAACCTCTATAACTTTTTTGACTATTTTGATTATTTTGAACAATAATCTGCCAAGGGTCTTCTTTAAACTGAGACCAAACTTAAGTCTGTGCTCCCAATATTCATTTTTTTATGACAGTTTTTTGACATGGACATTTATGTCGTCTATGGACCTATGTGTAACATTTTTTAATTGATGCACAAGGGTTAAGTGGTGCAAGAATGGCTATTAAAACTTTAGGTAAGGTTAATGCTAGGACAGAATTTCTTGCTAGATATGTTCATTTTCTAGATGTTTAATGCAATGTCATTTTAAGTATGCATGCATTTCTTGGATGTCTGATTTGTCTCTTGTATGGTTGGATAAGTTACAGAAATCTCTAAATTGATAAGGTTGGTTTTAGGTTTTAGTAGTTTTACACATGTTGATGTATCCCATTTTAGACATCTTGATTGGTCACCTAGAGAATAGCACATTTTAAACTAAAAATACACAAGATAATCAATAAAAGAGCTCCTACATATTTTAATATATATTTCTCTTATTACCATTATTATAATACTAGGCAAAGATATTCCATTATGTCATTTTAAAACTAGGTCTTTTAAATACTCAGAGGCTCAAGAATAAGTTGCTTCTGGATATTAAAAGTATTTTAAATATGGCTAGTTTTAGTATGAAAGGTTCAAATGTGGTTCTTAGATTCTTAGGTTGTTTTAGTGATGAATTTGTATTAGTATATGGTGTTTATGTGTTTAATTGTGATTAAATAAAACATGGATAAATGCAGCTGGTATCATTGGTCATATTTACTGATGATGATGATGCTAATCACAATCACAATATCATTTAGTACTGGTGATAATCATAACAACCCTGTTTACAGAATATATTAAACATGATACCCGAAGAAAAGGGTCTGGAATGCTTTGAAATGTTTTCTAAACGAGGACAAGAATCTCTAGTCGTACAAGTACGACAAACATCTCTGTTCATGATTAACTTCGCCCTCCTCTCACATATGCCGCCTGTCATTCACTATTGTTTTTCGCCGGCAAATATTCCCGGACAACTGTGTTAACCGCTGCCGAGCTCCATATGCTGTGCAGGCCCCGTAAAAACAACCTGCAACGGTTTATAGTCGTGTTTCACACTTCCGACCGCCTGGAATTCTCGGAAGTCTCAGTCTGCTCCATAAATTACCAAAGGAAATATTAGATACCTTCCACTTTCTCTGTTCAGCATCCCTCTCATGCATGGTGTTTTCTCACACAGCTGTTTTATCCTTCCAGGGATTCACTAATATCACCAAAACTGCTTTCATATGGACTGTTTTATTGTCTTTTTTGAGTGAAACAGGGAACGCTCTTCGAACTTTGCCTAACATTCTAGCAAGGTTCTCTCAAAGTTCTTCCAGTAAGACCTTTTTAAATCCACTTAAAGAAAATGTAAGGAATAAATTGATGTTCTCTAAATGTAAACGTCTAAGCACGCTTCAAAGTTTGAGAATGCAATTTCCAACAGATCTCCATAACTTTTTTATGCATTTTTACAAAAAATAGCTTAACGTTTGAGATAAGAAATCTTGGGAAATCTTGTGATCTTGTGAAAGTGATTTTATGATTAAAACAAGAACAAATATCTACTAATGGGTTCATAAAAATCAACATACCCAATGACATATTTGTTCTTGTTTTAAGCATAAGCTCACTTAATGTTGTTCAATTTCTCAGAAGACAAGACTTTTCTTCATTTTCTTCATGTGTCTTGATTTAAGGATGTTTGGAATTTGTACTGGAAAACAAAAATCCTGAGGAAGAACATCATTTTTTGCAGTGCATGCAATTAAATTTAGGGCCCTATGAAATCTGTTTTGTTTTTTTGTTTTATTCTGTTTTAATTTTTCTGGACTCTGCTTTAATGGTTAAATTAAATTTGACTGACTTTCGTTCGTCTTCGGAACACAAATGAAGATATTTTGAATGAAATGGGAAAGATTTCTGTCCCTCCATTGACAGTCTAAGCAACTTTGACGCTTCAGAAAGTTCATAAAGAGATCGTAAAACTGATACATACAAATCAAACGGTTTATTCCAGATTTTCTGAAGCGACTCGATCGCTTTAAACAAAAGTCTTACGGGTTTGGAACGACATGAGGGTGAGTACATCATTTTTGGGTGAACTGTCCCTTTATGTCCCTTTCATCCAAAATTTGACAAATTCCGTGACATTCTGCATTATACAGTAAATTCCATTTTTATGAATGGATTCTGTAATTTCGTCCACGTTTCCTGCATCACAGAAATCATAGGGCCCTAATTTAATGCCATGATATTTAATTTAAGACTTTCTGATCCAATTTAAGACATTTTAATTGTAGAAGGTCAAATTAACTTTTTAAGACCCACGGAAGTTATCCGGTCTTTAAAGGCCCCCTGAAATCAAAAATGAAGTTTTTTAGCTTTTAGTATGACTATGTTAGCCTTAATGTTAGGAATAAGCTGGTGTGTTTCAAACCAATGACAAAATTCGCATTTAGGAGATATAAGCATTCAAAACGAACAGTCTCTCACTTCCGTTAAAATGGATCACAGATTTTGATGACATCATCGCAGACTTCACCTTCTCATCACATCTTCTGTCCAATCAAATGCTCTCTAGAATCTGAAGCGTCCCGCCCCTACACTATAAATAGACGCTGAAGCCACGGCTGAAATCGGTCAGCTGTTCACACATTTACTATTTCCTGCATGGTCAATGGCACATAGTGCACTATACATGCGATAGGAAACGTTTCAGACAGTGTAAATATGCTTTCAGTTGAGGCGAATGAAGTCTGGTTTCACGTTAGTTTCACGCGCAGCACACACACATAGTCTAGACCAGAGCCGTTGACTAGAGACACGAGAGCGCAGTGCGGATCATATGCGCAAGTCGCCGCATACAATAGAACATATCGGACCCATTTAAATTCTGCACAGAATGCTGTATTTGAAAGCGATATGGAGGAGATTATGATGATAAACGGTTAGAGATTAGGAGGAAACTGTGGCTTTACCAAACAGAAAGGCTCTAGTCAAACTGTGGTATTAACGAAACGCTATTGGCTGTTTCATAAAAGGGGAGGAGCTGCTAACAGCTGGAGCCGTTTCAGGGGAAATTACGTCAACACATTGAATAATGCTGCGCGTTTCAACGCACTTCAGTGGGCCTTTAATAATGTTCTTAAAACATTAACATAAATACATAATTTATAGATCATTCACGGAATGTTTTTTAAATGTTACAACTTGTTTCGGAATGTTCAGAGAACATTCAAAAGTAACATTCCCATGTTTGCAAAATGATACAACGGAATGTTTAAAAAACTGGACATTCAGTTTTCATAACCTAATGAGAATTTGTTAGCTGGGATACAACACAAGGGCGAGTAAATGAGAATGTATTGGCCATCTACCTTTAGGAATGGTATGACGAACGGCCTTAAGGGGAAGTTTGTGGCTTCTTGCAGTCTGGAGTGAAACTCTTCAATGGTGACCGTGGAATTCTGTGGGGGGAAAAGACATTGTTAACCCGTTCCACATATGACCGAACTCTGCTCATGCAAACATGCATGTAGACGTACCACTAAAGCGAGCACCAGGTTTCGGACGCTCTCTCCAATCTCGGGCGAGATGTCGTTGCCGAACTGCTGCAGCGTGGTGAGGAAGCGCTTCAGTTTGCTCAGCTGCCGCGCGCCGCAGGTGGCCGGAAGCTGCTGATTGGCCAGCGAGGAGGAAGATGATGATGACGGGCCGTTGCTGTAGCGCTGAGGCGGCGAGGGAACGGCGTTGAGCATCGGCGGGGAATGATTGATCCCATTGGTCACTGCACAAACAGACAATGCGGTTAGACTTGGGATACAATGCAAGCAATGATCTGAAAACACATTATTTTAGGGCTATTTATAGTTTTAAATTAGAAATTATTTTTTATTTAAATTTTAAATTAGCTTTTATTTTATGTTTTCAGTTTTTTATATTACTATTTAGGTTTAAGTTTTTTTGTTTTTTCAGTTTTATTTTTTATTTATTTCCAGTTATTAATTTTAGTGCTAGAAACGTATTTCATTTAAATGTAACGTTACGTTTTTCCATGTCATTTTATTTTAGCTTTACTTCAATTTAACACATTTTTAAGAATATGTTGTATTGGGACATCCTATCACACAAGCACAAAGGTCTTTGTCACATGCTGTTTGTGTAAGTAGTTCAATATGCATTTAATAACTAAAGCTTAAGTCTCCGATTCGTCAGCTTTTAATTTGGTTTATTCATCACTCTGGAAATGAAAGGTCAAGTGAAACACATACTGCAAAGTCACAAAACACATACATGCGAATTTCACGCATGCATCCTATAGGACACACTAATGCCAATGTCACATACTATAACCAGAACAGAGAGTCTCACATGCTGTGGTGGAGAACGCTGCCGGACGAGGTCCGCTGGGGTTGACGGAGGGCAGAGGGGGCATGACGGAGACGGTTGGTCTGGAATGAGTCTTTCCATCCACTGGGGATCCGGGCATGGCAGGAACGTTCTTCTCTGCACTGTCTGAAAACCAGAGCCAGAGACAATGAGCTGGAGATTGACACATCACTTATTATCTTTGTAAGTTGTTTGCTCATGTCGAGATTTTCATTAAAACCCAATAAGAACATTTCTGATCTCATTCAGTCTGACATAAAATCACAGAAAGAACTGGATCCTCTCATTTCTGAACCGTTTCCATCTTGCTCGGGCACCACAAGTTCATCGTTTATTAGAGCTGCACGATTCTGGATAAATTGAGAATCACAATTTTTTTTTTCAAATAGAGATCACAAAATACACATGTAATTTACTAGAGGTTCGGACAAAATATTACTTGATATTTAAAAGAATATTTATTTTGAATTCATTGGAATTCAAAAAATTGGATTGAATGAATGATTTAATGACTCACTCATAAAGACTTCACTTGTTTCATTACTGGATGAATCAGCGTTTTTGAACAAATCTCTTGAATTAATGATTCAATGACTCACTCATAAAGACTTCACTTGTTTCATCACTGAATGAATCAGTGTTTTTGAATGAATCTCTTGAATGAATGATTCAATGACTCACTCATAAAGACTTCACTTGTTTCATCACTGAATGAATCAGTGTTTTTAAACAAATCTCTTGAATTAATGATTCAATGACTCACTCATAAAGACTTCACTTGTTTCATTACTGGATGAATCAGTGTTTTTGAACAAATCTCTTGAATTAATGATTCAATGACTCACTCATAAAGACTTCACTTGTTCCATTACTGGATGAATCAGCGTTTTTGAACAAATCTTTTGAATTAATGATTCAATGACTCACTCATAAAGACTTCACTTGTTTCATTATTGGATGAATCAGACTTTTTGAACGAATCTCTTGAATGAATGATTCAATGACTCACTCATAAGGACTTCACTTGTTTCATTACAGGATGAATCAGCGTTTTTGAACAAATCTCTTGAATGAATGATTCAATGACTCACTCATAAAGACTTCACTTGTTTCATTACTGGATGAATCAGCGTTTTTGAACAAATCTCTTGAATTAATGATTCAATGACTCACTCATAAAGACTTCACTTGTTTCATCACTGAATGAATCAGTGTTTTTAAACAAATCTCTTGAATTAATGATTCAATGACTCACTCATAAAGACTTCACTTGTTTCATTACTGGATGAATCAGTGTTTTTGAATGAATCTCTTGAATGAATGATTCAATGACTCACTCATAAAGACTTCACTTGTTTCATCACTGAATGAATCAGTGTTTTTAAACAAATCTCTTGAATTAATGATTCAATGACTCACTCATAAAGACTTCACTTGTTTCATTACTGGATGAATCAGTGTTTTTGAACAAATCTCTTGAATTAATGATTCAATGACTCACTCATAAAGACTTCACTTGTTCCATTACTGGATGAATCAGCGTTTTTGAACAAATCTTTTGAATTAATGATTCAATGACTCACTCATAAAGACTTCACTTGTTTCATCACTGGATGAATCAGTGTTTTTGAACAAATCTCTTGAATGAATGATTCAATGACTCACTCATAAAGACTTCACTTGTTTCATCACTGGATGAATCAGTGTTTTTGAACAAATCTCTTGAATGAATGATTCAATGACTCACTCATAAAGACTTCACTTGTTTCATCACTGGATGAATCAGTGTTTTTAAACAAATCTCTTGAATTAATGATTCAATGACTCACTCATAAAGACTTCACTTGTTTCATTACTGGATGAATCAGTGTTTTTGAATGAATCTCTTGAATGAATGATTCAATGACTCACTCATAAAGACTTCACTTGTTTCATCACTGAATGAATCAGTGTTTTTAAACAAATCTCTTGAATTAATGATTCAATGACTCACTCATAAAGACTTCACTTGTTTCATTACTGGATGAATCAGTGTTTTTGAACAAATCTCTTGAATTAATGATTCAATGACTCACTCATAAAGACTTCACTTGTTCCATTACTGGATGAATCAGCGTTTTTGAACAAATCTTTTGAATTAATGATTCAATGACTCACTCATAAAGACTTCACTTGTTTCATCACTGGATGAATCAGTGTTTTTGAACAAATCTCTTGAATGAATGATTCAATGACTCACTCATAAAGACTTCACTTGTTTCATCACTGGATGAATCAGCGTTTTTAAACAAATCTCTTGAATGAATGATTCAATGACTCACTCATAAAGACTTCACTTGTTTCATCACTGGATGAATCAGCGTTTTTGAACAAATCTTTTGAATTAATGATTCAATGACTCACTCATAAAGACTTCTCTTGTTTCATTACTGGATGAATCAGTGTTTTTGAATGAATCTCTTGAATGAATGATTCAATGACTCACTCATAAAGACTTCACTTGTTTCATTACTGGATGAATCAGCGTTTTTGAACGAATCTCTTGAATGAATGATTCAATGACTCACTCATAAAGACTTCACTTGTTTCATCACTGGATGAATCAGCGTTTTTGAACAAATCTCTTGATTGAATAATTCAATGACAAATACATTTTTAACAGTCACTTGTCTCCACCTACTGGTGTAACGCTGTAATCGATACAAAAGTTATTTGAACCGCCATATTACTTTCTAAAGGTGATTTGCTCATTTTGAGCGCTACCATAGACAGTGTTTATAAACTTTTATCCCAGTACTTCTGTGATAATTTGAATTATTGTAAGACAGAAATAACGGTTTAATAAACACAGGTGAATCACTGTCATTTAGGAATAAGATTGAATTGTGATCTTTTAACAGATATATCGTTTATACAATCATTAACAGAAGCACAAATGCAAATGACTAAATTTGGATATTCCTAAGCACACAAATGTAGACAATGTGTCTCATGCATTGATATGCAATTCATGTTTAAAGAGACCTCGGCAATCCAATTGAGCACAAACCTCTAAAAGTGGCATACATTTCTAATCTCAGCCCTCACACCCTTACTAAACCCATCATCTCCTTTCTGGTGCACACCAGATGTTTTCTGCCTTGTTTAAGATCCATGGAGTCCCGACAGCTGAAGTGCAAATGAACCAGGTTTTGTCCTCGGGAAAGAAAGGGTGATCATTGAGGCCGCTTAAGAATGGAGAATCGGGCCATTTCACGCTTGCTAACTAGGCTTCACAAAAGCCGTCAAGGGCTAAACGCATACTTTCTGCGTTTGAATGGACCACCAAGCCCAGAAGTCGTAGATCAGAGGTGCTGTTGTTCTGAAAGAGCCGTGAGAGAAGCTATCGGCCTCATTTCGAGTATATCAGACCGCTGAAAATGCTTTTACAAAAGGCGGCTAATAGACCCACACAGATCGAGTTGTCAAAGGTCATGAAACGCTTCTTACCAGACGACTTTTCATGGACGGACGGGGCTTCTCTGGCTGAAAAGCGTGTTTTGTTTAATGTTTATTCATGGGAAACTAATGCAGTGAATGCGTTTCTCCGTGAGGGATTACGCCGTATAGTTTTTAAATGGGCCTCTCCACTTAACAATGAAAAGTAAGGCGGCTTTTAATGGGATTGTTATAGCGCTCCATTCGTACGTTTCATTGCAGCAGCGATAAACAGACGACATATTGAACGAGTCTGACACATAGCAGAAGAGTCGAGCGCAATCTGTGTACAGAAATCCTTTCAAATGTTGTGTCAGATATATTTAATGAGCTATTATGCTGATTGTGCCTTTGTTTATATACTTATAACTACTGCAAAATATGCATTTACAAATATACATTACTCTATTTGCTTGAGTTGTGTAGTGCATTACATTTAAAAAAAATTACTGAAAATATATATAAAATAGAAATCACGATTCTGCATGGAAATGGAAAAAAAAGCATTTTTTGCATTGTGTTCTGCAGTGTAAGGTCATATAAAAAAAGAAATATGACTAATCACGTTTCAAAAGACGCTGCCTGAAATGTTTTAACTTAGATGTTTAAGTCATTTCAACTTAAATTACATTAAACTGACTTAAAGAATGAGTTGAATGTTGTGTAACTTACAAAAAAAGTTGCTTAACTTATTTTGATGAGTTAAAGCAGTGTAAAAACCTGTTGTCATAACTTATTGATCATATAATTTTTTTTACAGTATATATATATATATTTAAAATATATCCCATTTAAATAAACAATAATTAATATAACATAATATATGTGTGTGTACTGTGTATAATTATTATTATATATAAATACACACTCATTCATGTATATTTTTAAGAAATATTTGCATGAATATACTGTATATATATTTATATAATTATAAATATATAATTTATATTATATATAAATATATATATTTTTTTAAATATACACATACATAATAATTATACACCGTACACATGCGATTTTGGATGCAATTAATCGCAATTAATCGATTTGACAGCACTAATATATATATATATATATATATATATATATATATATATATATATATATATATATATATATTCAATTTAAATAAACAATATATAATATAAATATATTTTATGTACTATCATATATTTAATGTATATTTTTTAAACTACATTATATTTTCTTTAAAATTCACCTGACGCTATAGGTTTATCACTCTTTCAGTAAACATGATGAATTGAAGGACAAATGCATTGCATTCTGCGGTTTAGACTCGTTGCATTTACTGCAATGAATCTCATATAATTAAAAAGAAATATGACAAATGTTGACGTGTTTTAAGTCAATGGGAAAAAAGCAATTACATTTTGCATAAAGAAAACAGAATGAAGGACAATTGCATTTAAATTTGCTTGTTTCATTGAATCTCATTGCCTTTTATCGTGACTGTGAGACTCAAACACAATCCTCATCTTAACGCACTAATGGAAAGCGCCGCAGTCACAGGTGCAACACACTTTCACACACACGGACACACAGACAAATCTTGTGGTTTGCGAGTGCACCTGAGCCCCGCTCCGGGTCCTTCAGGCTGCCCCTCTTAATGCCTGACTGAAAAATCATATGCCCTCTGTTTTTTTGCCTTCCATGTACACCTGTTTCCCTCAGGAGGCAGGAAGTGGGAACGCGGGAAGGACTGGGAGAAACGGGAAGCCCAGCCATTTGGGTTTGTGCCACACCATAGGATGTACACAAGCCCGTCTGTCCGCGGAGATTATCATCACACCTGTGGAGAACTACAGCTTCACTTCTCAAAGACAACACAGAGTTTCACTAGGACAGCTAAAACACTTTAAATGCGTTTGATTCTGATTACAGATCCATATATCGCCAGACTGATCAGTCTGACCGTATTTGGCAATTTTGAGATTATCAATAAAGCCAGTTTTGCTGAAATATAATTATCAAATTCAATTTTCAACATTTTTGCATGTAAATATTGTGTAAAATACCCATTCATTTCATTTTACACTGAAAAAAAAAAATGTTGTCAGTTCAACTTAGAAAATGTATGTAATGTGATAACATCTACAATAACTGGTTTTGTTGAAATTATTTAAGATTACTGACTAACTGAATTCATCCAACCTAAAAAAAAAAAGGTTTAATTACTTATAATCAATTATAATATAGCTGTTTTTGTTTTGATGAAAGTCCTTTTCCACCTTGATGTAAACACAATCAAAAAAATCAATTAATTACTTAATTTAATTGAAACATTTTTTACACACAATTTAATTTAGTTCTTTCAAAATAAATCAAACAAATTAATTTACACTGTAAAAAATTATATGATCAATAAGTTATGACAACATATGTTTTAACATTGCTTTAACTCAACAAAAAAAGCATTTTTTTTACTTTTTTTTCCATAAAGGATTCAACTCATTTTTTTAAACCAGTTTAATGTAATTTAAGTTAAAATGACTTAAACATCCAAGTTGATTTTACTTAAAAAATGTAAGGCATTAGTCAAATTAATTATCTTTTATAATGTTGGTCCAACTTAATTTTTTTAAATACATTTTATTAATAATAATAATAATAATATTTTTTTTATTTTGGAGTGCATTTACATCGAGGTGGAAAAAATGACTGTTTTTCAGGTTGGTTGAATTCAGTTATAGTCAGTAATCTTAAATAATGTATTTTATTTCAACAAAACCAGTTGTTGTAGATGTTACCACATGACATACATTTTCTAAGTTGAACTGACAAGACTTTTTTTGTCAGTGTCATATCATTAAATTAGCATTATACTGACTGCCCTGCTCTTCAAAAGCAGTCATTTTTATTTGTTTATGCATAACATGCATAAAATATGCATAAGTGCAAAAACTGTTTTATTTATGCATTTATGCATATTTTATGCATTTATGCATAATTATGCATCGCTAAAATTAAAAAAATCAAGGCTTATAAAAACATTCTGTGTGTTTCAGGGACACATGGCAGATGCAAAGACTTTGGTTATCAGTCAGTGAATTGAAAATCTTGCCTTCACACACACACACAGACACACTTCCTCCTGCAGTGAACGCACAGCTGCGGTGCGTATCCGTGTGGAAGAGCACACGGCTCTGTTAGCTTTGAGATATCCGTGCGGATCAATATTGATCTGCGAACAGCAAACGAGCAGCTTCCTCTGACTGCCACCTGTTCCTGCCCGTCTCACACTCATAAAGCTCTAACACATCCGTTCACCACAGCCGTTAAACATCACCGTCAGGAGCCGCTCACCTCACACGTCCCAGGATGTCGAGAAACTGCAGATCGTGATAAAAACTATATGAACAACTGCTCATATATTTAATCACTGCAGAGAACATGTGCATCTATCTACCTATCCGTCCATCCATCCTCCATCTTCTGAATTCTGCATCCTGTTTGTCGCCTCAATTCAAATTTAATTCAAATTCAGGAATTGATTTGGATTTTAAAAGGCATTCTCAATTCATTTCTGGATCTTGAATCTATATTGAAACATCAGGAACTGTTTGATGCAACTAATGGTTCTTCATAAGGTTTCTGACAAGAAGATGGATATACATATATCACCGATTTCTCCTAAAACATCTCATTTGGTTGTGAATACATGTGCCGACTCTGAGAATATAACCAAACCCATCTGAAAGAGGTTTTCTCCCCCAAAACATTAAACATTGAGGCACACAGAGTTGATTTAAAAGCCCGGCCTGTCTTTGTTTAAAATGATATATGAATTCCCATTAAAAGCGCTTCAATGTGGCCAAGCCGAGTGTTTAGAAATCATTTAAAGAGATCGGGACAATAGCGAAAGAGAGAGAGAGAGAGACGCACCGCCTCCAGCCACACATCAGCAAAACAAACCCACACGGAGAGAGAGAGAGAGCCCAGCACGGACACAAAAGGGTTAAGCTATCAGATCATTATGTGTGTGTGAGAGAAAGAAAGAGAAAGAGCTGGGACGGATGTTTCTGTTCCCCTTCCCCCTCCGTCTCCTTCTGTTCTTCCACCATATGGAGCTGATGGGGGTGCGAGCGGACAGCTGGAGTCTCCAACAGTCACCTGTGTCCAAACCCACCGCAGAAGAAAAAAATCACAAACCACATTTCCTCAACAGTTTCTAGATATTAATGGAGAGCAAACGGAGATGTTCTGCTCTGGATCAGGGCTCCGGAAGAATACAATTCTGCTTGAATGCTATTTTCTTACTCAAGAAAAAAAGAAGAAATATTTTGTATTCCAAAAAAATCCATCCTTCATCCATCCATCCATCCATCCATCCTTCATCCATCATCCATCCATCCATCCATCCATCCAACTATCTGTCTGCCCATCCATCCATCCATCTGTCCGTCCATCTATCCATCCATCATCCATCCTTCATCCATCCATCCATCTGTCCGTCCATCTATCCATCCATCCACCCATCCATCATCCATCCTTCATCCATCCATCCATCTGTCCGTCCATCTATCCATTCACCCATCCATCCATCCATCCATCCATCTGTCCGTCCATCTATCCATCCATCCAACCATCTATCATCCATCCATCCATCCTTCCATCCATCCATCCATCCTTCATCCATCCATCCATCCATCCATCCATCTGTCCATCCATCTATCATCCATCCATCCATCTATCTATCTGTCCATCCATCCATCCATCCATCCTTCATCCACCCATCTATCTATCTGTCCATCCATCCATCCATATGTCTGTCCATCCATCCATCCATCCATCCGTCCATCCTTCATCTATCCATCCATCCATATGTCCGTCCATTCTTCATCCATCCATCCATCCATCCATCCAGCCATTCATCCTATCCTTCATCCATCCAGCCGTTCATCCTTGATCCATCCATCTGCCCGTCCGTCCGTCTGTCCATCCTTCATCCATCCACCCATCCATCTATCGTTTGTCTGTCTATCTGTGTCATCCATCCATCCATCCGTTTATCTATCTGTATACTAAAATGTATACATTTCTAGGAATTTAAATTAATTTTGGATCACTTGATACAATGCACTTGTTGTGTACATACATGTTTTTACATTTACTTGCATTTTAAAAATTACCTGCATGTAATTACATCTGTAATTAACTTCTCATTTTTAATTCATTTCTGGATCTATCTCGAACTTATAATGAAACACTAGGAACTGTTTGATGCCACCTAAGAACCTTTACAGTCTTTATAAGATGTATGACAAGAATATGGATATGCATATATCAGTGATTTCTCCTAAAACATCTTATGAAAACATACTGGGTTGATTTGGTTGTGAATACCAAACACAAGCTGAAGCAGAGTGACACTGAGGCACAAAGAGTTGATGTAAAAGCCCGGCCTGTCTTTGTTTAAAATGATATATAACAATTGGGTTGTTTCAATTTAATTGCTGTAATTACATATAAATAATATATATTACTTCTACAGGGATGTGCTCGAGCGACACCAATGATCATGACCAACCATCATTTACATTATCGTAAATGATGACTGGACATGATTATGCATGTGATGTGACTTTTTGCTGAAAAAAATAGGATGTTCTTAAGAAAATGTTCTTTAGAAGTGCACTTGGGAACATTCTTACGAACTTCTTGAAATTCTTCCTTAAGAAAATTTCCTTGAATCCAGTCACTGTTGTGTTAATACTAAATGCAAATAATAAAATGCATTTATAAAGCGATCTCCGAAACCTGCACTCAAATCTCAATGTGAACTCAAACGCTCTGTATTCTTACTGACAACTCTTGTCTAATTAAAGGAAATGTAGGAGAAACATAAGACAGAGTTGAAGAAACATAACTGAAATAACTCCATTGGGTCTCCTGAGCTCTGAAAAAGCAACATCTGAGCAATAAAGTTCCTGTGGGGAGGGAAAGAGGAAAATAGGAGTTTGACAGGAGGAGAGGGAGGCGGGAGGGAGAGTTAAAGAAAGGAAGGCAAAACAAAAGCTGCACCTGGTGCCTATCAGTCCACACACACACACACACACACACATCTGCTGCTCTCTCGCAGCACATGCAACAGGTTGAAGCCTTGTGTATCCTGACAACAGAGCGAATGACAGCATGTTAAATCCTCTCAGCTTTTCAATTAAAACATCACGTCTTGACCCTGAGCTCATCAACGTCACTCACTTTAACTTCATTTACAGGCTCAGCCTCATTGACCTGCCAAACTCATACAGATGATTCAAATCTCACAGTGCAGAAACTGGAAACGGATGTACTTCATATTTAAACTTACAGAAGCATAAATATACTTTAAGTTTGGGGTCGGTAAGATTTTTTAATGTTTTTTAAAGAGGTCTCACCAAGGCTGCATTTATTTGATCAAAAATACAGTAAAAATTATGAAATATTATTAAAATGTAAATCAGCTGTTTTCTATGTGAATATATAGTAAAGTGTAATTTATTCCTGTGATCAAACCTGAATTTATCATCATTACTCCAGTCTTCAGTGTCACATGATCCTTCAGAAATCATTCTCATATGAGGATTTTCTGCTCAAGAAACATTTATGATTATCAATATTTCATATTTTTGTGGAAACTGTGATCCATTTTATTTCTCAGGATTCTTTGATGAATAGAGAGTTAAAAGAACAGCATTTATTAGAAATAGAATCTTTTGTAACATTATAAACGTCTTTACTGTCACTTGATCAATTTAATGCTTCCCTGCTGAATAAAAGTCTTAATAAAGCTCTTAAAGACCCCAAACTTTTGAATATGAATTAAGTATGAATATGGTAAACAAAATACCATCAAAGTAATGATTTTTGAACTTTGCTTGACTTGTTTCCATATTACACTGACAAAACCAGTCTCGTGGTACACAACACCATGGTATGTTTGTAGGTAAAACACTGAAATATTATAGTACATGAATTTTTAGTACCATAATAAATGCCTTCTGACACCATGATGTTCTGTAAAGATCTTGATTTAAGGATATTTTGCACAAAATTAATTTCCTTAATCAGTATTTTGGTCTTATTTTACAATAAAAACTAAATGCACTGACTCGTGGCTGTAGTTGCCTGTACGTCAGACTGCATTTACAGCTTGTTTTTGTTCGAGAAGGATTTCACACATTTACACACACTCACACACACAATTAGATGCACATTTGCATGATTAAGTGAAGGAAACTGTTATTGACATACTGATGATAACAGTAATAGGAAACTGCTTGTGCAAAAGCTTTTGGAGCATCCGGTGTGTGCTTTGTGTGTGTGTGTCATGACTAAAGTCACTGTCCTTTGGCTCATCGGAAGCATCTGCTCATTGAATTGCTGCCCTTCTGACCTCTGTGGGACTAACTGATTGGCCGGGTTATCAATCACTCAACGGCTGCTCTGATTGGCTCATTCCGCTTGGTTTTAGAAACACAGAGATCAAGCCGTCTCCATAAGAGTCTGTTGAAATGTTAATGTGTGATATAAGCAGGGTCTCCAGTCCCGTTTCCCTGTCCCAGGCCTGATGCTGAACGCGTGGGAGAACAAACACTCAGTCCAGATGTACACCAGGCCGTCGACTATCTGGACTAAATCTTTACATATCTGTCACTAATGGAGACGGACACATGAATTCTGTAGCATGTAAATACCATGGTAAAGCAAACAGTACCACGGTGTATATCAAAGTACCAGCCAACACTTGTCAGGGTTGTTATTGTTAACTAAAACTATTTTTAAAAAATTGAAAAATTAAAATAAAATATAAATATTAGATGCAAAAAGGTAAAAAGTCGAAGAACTAAAATTAAATTACAAAAACTGAAATAAAAATAAAGTAAAATATAAATATTATCATATCAAGCATGTAACAAAATGACTATAACTAAAAATAGTTAAAAAGACATATTTAAAAAAAAAAATTATAAAACAACATATTTAAAAAAAATAATAACAAAAATGATAAAAGCACATAACAAAATGACTAAAACTTAAACTAAAATTCTAAATTAAAGAAAATTCAAAATATTAATTAGTACTATATAAATCATACTAAAAGTTTGACACAAAATACTAACAAAAATCCACTGTGATTTTTACTATGGTATTTGCTTAGGAGTATGATGCAAATTCCTTGATGCATGAATATTTAATACCACAGTAAATATCAAAAGTACCATGTTTCTGATAGCATCACTCTCACACACAGCAAGCGTTGGGTCAAGCTCCGTTAGATCTTCTAATTATCAGGCCCTTAAAGACAAAACGTCTGCAGCGAGACTCCTCCGGGGCCCCTGAGGGCCTCCATGAGTGCTGTTCGGGGTCATCGAGCACAAGCCACCCAGCGCTGCGTCTTCACTAGAGCTAATGTCCGACAGACCCTCGGACCACACAGGAGGTCAAAGGTTTTAACGGCAAGTGGGAGTGAAGCGGGACAATAGTGTGATTGAGCGCCGCCGCACACACACCTCCATCACACTCAACAGTAAAACGGTTGTTTTAAGGCTAATCGCACAGATCCGTCGCTGTCTTGATGAGACAAGACGACAGTTAGCGTTGCTTTAGCAGAGTTAATGAGGAACTCAACAGCTGCTCGATCTGTGTGTGTGTGTGTGTGTGTGACCACATCATATTCATATACAACAATACTATGATTTTGTAGGTGCTGTTTTTATATACGTCTTTTTTAATGCATGTTTCTTTTTTATTTGTATGTTCTTGTAAAACACTTTAAAAAATAAAGTTTATTATTATAAAAAATATAATTATATATATTTTTTTTAAATCATTACTTGACATTGAATAAACATTACCTGAAATAAAAAAAATAATATTTTTATTTTAAAATATTTCTGCTATAGTTGCCAAGGCAATATTTATTATTTTAGTTTAGTTTAAGTTGAAGCACTAAAATAACTAAAAGTTAATAAACTAAAATTAGACAGTAATCATTGTTTTTAAACAAAATTACTAAAATTAAATTGAAAACACAATTTATAAAATAAAATTTCAATCAAAATGATACTAAAATAAAGATATACACTATACTATTCAAAGGTTTGATACTTAAATACTTTAATTCAGCAAGGACACATTAAATTGATCAAATATGATTTTTTTTGAATGATTTGTGAAGGGTCATGTGACACTGAAGACTGGAGTAATGATGATAAATTCAGCTTTGATCACAGGAATAAATTACACTTTACTATATATTCACAGCTGATTTACACTGGAGTCATTTATTTTATTTTTTTATGTATTTTTGATCAAATAAATGCAGCCTTGATGAAAGACACTTCTTTCTAAAAAGCTTATTATGAACTGATCCCGTCACTCTACTAAAGTACAGTAAATGTCTTAAAGTAATGAAGTAAAACACTAGAGATGGTGGTAAAATGTGCTTTCAGATTCCAGTCCAAAGCTCTGAGCTTGTACAGAAAAGCAGACAGCAAGTCTACAGGGAAAAAAGAAATAAAATCACGCACACACACACACACAAACACACACACACACACACTGTGCTGTCAGTATGACGGTGTGCAGTCGTCCTCGGGCTGTAGATTGTGTTAAAGTGACACACAGCAGACCTGCAGAAACACACACCGCTCAGAGACGGACGTCATTCCCAAATCACAATGTGACCGAATCTAGAGTTTCAAAAGAATCTAAAACTGCATGGGCTCAAAGTCTGAAACACAAGAGATGAACTCAAACATGATTTATAGCTCTATATTCTTGCTGGATGACATAATCCTGAGGGATTTTGCATCGCGTCTCCTGAGCAACATCACGTCTAGGTGACTTAAAGCTTTCTTAATCTTTTAACTCCTAATGGTTTCATTGATTGATCTGCATCTCTGAACGATCTCTTTCCTGCGTGAGAGTCAGCTGGAGTTAAACGAGAGTTCGATTAATGAAGCAATCGCTCAAACTCTCTCCTCCGTCTGCATCTCAGCTCAGCTCATCACACCTGAAGCTTCTGCCACGTGGATCCACAAAACCATCACACTTGATTCACCATGAAGGATTTTTATAGAGATTACACTCGCAAAAGATGATGAAATATTCTAGAGTGGAGCAGAAACACTTTCCATGATGTTATTCATTTCCACTGACCTCTTTAAAGCCCCAAATCACCATCTCAAAATTCCCTGATTATTCCAGTTTTTCCATGACAATGAGAACATGAATCATATATATATATATATATATATTAGTGCTGTCAAGCGATTAATCACGTCCAAAATAAAAGTTTGTTTACATAATACATGTGTGTGTACTGTGTATAATTATTATGTTGTGTATATAAAAACACACATGCATGTATATATTTACTTGTTATATTGATATATAAAATATTGATATATAATATTAATTATATAAATATATACACAGTATATGCATGCAAATTATGCATTTAACCCCATTCATATTATTGTCATTTTACTCATATAGTATTATAATAATAATACGGCATATATATTAATAATATAAGACATTAATGTAATAATTTAGATGCACTAACCAGATGGACTATGACAGCGGTGCATGTGTGTATTTTTAAACCATTACCAAATTGTATATGATACCACGGTACTGAATGATTACCATATTCATTTCTGCCAGATGATTAAATCAAAAAGTAATAACTCTTACTGTGAAGAAAGAGCTGTGGAAGTACCATAGTAAAGTGATGCTTTATTTGATATTACCCATGCCAGTGAAATGCATGTGCCATGTTATTTACAATGCAAAGCACTGCAAGATGCTTCCATGGTACTTCTTATAATAAATCATAATGGTTTCCCATGGCATATTTTGAAACACCAAGTTCTCCATAGACCCTTTAAACCACACTATTACTATAGTATTACTATGTTGAAGATGTGGTTATCAAGAACCTCATAAATGCCACTTTAGGAAGAACAAACACAGATGAAGCTCACCTCCTCTCTCTGATAGTCCTCTCCTGCTCGTGTCTTATTCCAAACAATGTAAATCACTCTGGTTTAGCTGGCCGCTCATTCATATGTGAGGCATGTGTCTGAAACTCTCTCACATATGTGAGCGCTGCAGTCCGAGTCCTTCCCACCGCCAGCGAGGCACAGATGGACTCCAGATGGGTTATGGGATTTAGAAAGTCTTCCACGCCACCCTCCCTCCCTCTCTCTCTCTGTCTGCAGAGCTGATGTCACCGCCCAAGTCACACCCACTGTATGGCTCCTGGCCAATCAGCCGCTGCTCTATTCAATACATTAAACTAGAGGAGGCTCATTAACATAACTAACTGCTCTGGCACTCAAAGGCTAAACAAAGTGCATGCCAGATGAAGGGAGGGGGTAGTTACCCATAACACCTCACACTGTGTGTGTCGTTACTATAGTCTGAATTATTCAACATCTCGCACTGTTCACATGCAAAAAGTGCTGTTTTATTGCTCTCTTATAGCTCATGAGACCTAATTGATGTCACATGTTTCTTGTAAAATTGCTCAGGAGAAATCATGTTGATGTAAGAGCACAGAGCTGTGCGTGTGTGAGTGTGTGTAAGTGAGCTAGTGTGTGTGAGTGAATGAGTGTGTGTGTGTCTGTGTGTGAGCGTGTGTGTATGAGAGAGTCTGTGTGTGAGTGTGTGTGAGAGTGTGTATGTGTGTGTAAGTAAGTGTGTGAGTGTCTGTGTGAGTGAATGACTGTGTGTGTGTCTGTGTGTGAGCATGTGTGAAAGAGTCTGTGTGTGAGTGAGTGTTTGAGTGTGTGTGAGCATGTGTGAGTGTGTGTGTATGAGAGAGTGTGTGTGTGAGTGTGTGTGTGTCTGTGTGTGAGAGTGAGTGTGTGTGTGTGAGTATGAGAGAGTGTGTGTGTGAGAGTGAGTGTGTGTGCGTTTTATATTTGGTAATATGTTTATTTGTTTGTTTGTTTGATGGGACAGATGTTGTAAACTTTCCCTAAACAAATAAAAAAAACCAGCCAAACTGAGTGATTATTAATAAACCCTTCATGTGCACATCAGATCATTTTCTTTTCACCTGGGGCGAAGGAGGCGAAGTTTAATAAAATCTGACATGTAATAAGAAACATTATCTACAATATGGTGTCATGTGACACATGCTCTCTATCTCCTTCTCCATCTACTTCAAGACAAATAAACAGAGCCCTGACCAGCAGCCAATCTCTCCTCCTGTCCAAAAAAGAAAGTCAAAAATGCATGACCTCACTTTCAGAGACTTCTCAAGCCTTTGGCATCACAGAGAGAGAGAACGAAACACGATACGAGCAGGAATAACAAGAATTCATCATGTTTAGTGAAAGAGTGATACATTTAACTGGTCAATACTAGAGATTATCACGTGATAACAGACATCATCATTCAGCCTAAATCAACTGATTTTTGGTGAAAATTTGAGATTTTTAAAGTAAATATAATGTAAAAATAAATAAAAAATAGTACCTAAATTAAATATATGCGAGTACATCATAATATATTTCTTTTATAT
The DNA here is from genome assembly GCA_039654625.1 of Rhinogobio ventralis. Classification (NCBI taxonomy): domain Eukaryota; kingdom Metazoa; phylum Chordata; class Actinopteri; order Cypriniformes; family Gobionidae; genus Rhinogobio; species Rhinogobio ventralis. The sequence continues at coordinate 2,210,166 of CM077205.1, read as the reverse complement.
ATTGTTTATTTAAATTGAATATATATTTTTTATATAAATACACACACATGCATAAAAGATATATTATTTAAATACAGTATATACATGCAAATATTTCTTAAATATATACATGCATGTGTGTGTATTTATATATACATAATAATTATACACAGTACACACACATGTATTAAGATCTGCATGACAAACACAGAAAACTAATGCTGATCAGAATTAACTCAACACTAGCCCATCATATGCTGATTATCATAAACATTGCATGTATAGAGTGAGTAAAAATCTAACCGCAACGTAAAACCTGCTGTACAAACCTGTTGCTTGTGTACAAACAGTGATCTGTGCTCTTTAGGGAGCGTGTTTGGGCTGCTACTTGAGCTAATGAGCGTTAACACCAGCTCCCTTCATTTGCATGTAAATGCACATCTATAAAGCTCGGCTTAAACAAAAAAAAGACTTTCTGCTCAGAAATGCATCTGAAAGGAGTGTGTGGCCATTACACCACATATGGAGACGCCACAGAAAGTCTGTTTCCAATGAAAAACCCTGTGTGTGTGCGGGGAATGACAGAAGACTAGCTCTGTTCTAAAGTGCGCTGCCTACCTAGAGAGCATTTTAAGGCAACAAACAACACAAAAAAAGCTCACGCCTTCTTCTAAAACGCCTTATTTTAGCCATTATATTGCATTATACTTCGAGATGAAGGCAATACCAAAATGCACTGGAACAAACTGTGGAAAAACATCTAAGATAGCAGACAAAGCAAGGGAATTGTAATATATTTAGACAAATATAGCTCTAATCCTGACTATTTTACCTAATAATGTGACTTTTTCTGTGCTTTTTCGGAGTATTACGTTGACATACTAAACTAACAACACAAATATGGATATATTTGACTTACATACTCTTAAAAATAAAGGTTCTTTATTGTTTCCATGAAGAACCTTTAACATTCACAGAATCTTTCCAGTTTCTTTATAACGTAAAGGTTCTTCACACTACTTAAGAATTTTTTATTGAAAATGTTCTTTTTGGAAGAGAAAAAAAAAAACCTTTTGTAACCTTTATTGAGAGCACATGTAAAGCGCACAAGTCACATTGTTTCATTCTGGGTGAAAATGTTCTTTTAAACACATTATAAAGAGCACAGGAGCCTGTTTCTATCCAAAGCGTTACAATCCTTCAATTCCATCTGCAAGACGTTTCCTCCATCTGTGGACGTAACGCAGCAGGGCGACAGATGTGAACACACTCGTCCTGAACTCACTCACACACACACACAGTTCCAAATCCCACATCCAATCTCCTCCACACCAAAATCTCTTTCCAAGCACTTCTCTGCGTCCGTCAGTCTCTCGCTCTCTCTCTGTTTGTAGTGGCATTCCTGCTCGGCTCTCGGCTCCAGCGTGTCTGGCCGCGCTGCACGCCTGGGAGCCATTAGTTTAAGTAAAGCCTGACACACACACACACTCAACTCCTCTTACAAGACATACAGACAGAGTGTGTTTGTATGTAAGTGAGCAGACGTGTGTGAAAGAGTTTTGTGTGTGTGTTTACTTATAGTTTGGGGACCAAATTGTTAAATCTGACTTTGCAGTCATCCGGGAATGTACTCGATTCAAATCAGTGAGCAGCGAGTGATTTACTCTTTTGTTGTTTGATTAGCAATAATGACACAGGCGGCAGCAGGAATATTAGGCTGCTGTCACTTTAAGAGTGAATGCACGGATCAAATATACTGATACACGTGTTTTCTTTATCAACTGTTTACATTCATTTAAAGGGGTGGTTGATCATCATTTCATTTTCTTAACTTTAGTGTGTAGTGTTGCTGTTTGAGCATAAACAACCTCTGCAAAGTTACGACGCTCAAAGTTCAAAGCAAAGGGAGATATTTTCTTTTACAGAAATCACTTAAGGACTACAACAAACGGCAACGAGCTTCTTCACGGGTTAGTGACATCACTAACCCTACATAAGCCCCGCCCCCGGGAACACACAACAAAGGCCATGTTGAGAAGAGGAAGAGTTGTAGTACTTAAGCACATTTAGGAGTCGCTCAAGCAATATGCAATAGCATGTAATGACATCATAAGTTATAACCGTAATTAAACTAAACTAGGCTCATTTTACAACAGTTCCCACACGAGCAATTTATAGATTATAATGACAGAATATGCTAAGGACTTGAAGATAGTTAACTCATAAATTCATCAACTATCCATTCAGAAACGTCCTGTCTCATTCTACATGTTGTCACTTCTTCTTGAGTCTCTCCATCATTGCCCGACTCTGGTTTGAACATAAAAGGGAACACAACAGTTTCTCACATTTTCAGTGTGTGTGTGCGTGAGGTAATCGGAGCTGCTAACATGAGCTCTTGAAGCTCCGCCCTCTTCTTCAAAGGGGGGCGGGAAGCAGCAGCTCATTTGCATTTAAAGGGACACACACAAAAATAGCACATTTTTGCTCACCCTCAAAAACTGACAATTTTAACATGCTATAAAAAAATATCTTTGGGGTATTTTGAGCTAAAACTTCACACACACACTCTGGGGACATCAGAGACTTATATACATCTTGTAAAAAGGGGCATTATAGGACCCCTTTAAGGCATTAATGACTGTGTTTATGAGGGTACTCACAAAGATGGGCATTTTGACACACAAGTGTCTATATTTGACCGTTGAATCTCAATTAGGTGTCAAAAAGAGCTCAGTTCAGTACTCACACGCTCTATGTGCATATAGAGAAATGAGTTTTCTTTCGCTGCATATTGCACTTCAACAGTTTAAAATCACTTGCTTTAAACGGCAATGCTTAAAAATGCATGCAAATAAGCTTTTGTGCAACGTATATTTTGGCTATAGTCCAAAATCTCTACCGGTTGACATATTTCTACCGGTTAATCATGTCTGCCGGTATATCGCTCACCCCTAATTACTATTATTTAATATTTTTAGCCATGCAGTATTGTGTGCAGTATTCAGTGCTTGTTTTTCATTGTGAAACAGTGTTCAAACCCTCCCCCAAACCCTTCAGCTACTGTCACACTATACAGGCTTAGTGTAGCTAAGTTAGTACCGGTAGTTAGTTACTCCCCAACACCGGTGCATCTGTCCGAGGGCATGTGCACGAGTCTGCACTTACAATTTATGAGCGGTGGGTCACACTCTCTCTTGGCAACATTACCCGAAAGTTTCCACTTTGGGGAGCCAAGAAGACAGACGACACTCACACACTTTTCTTTTAGACAGACATAATGACCATCAAATGACCAGTATACACACACATCAACCCCGCCATTCTCAGAATCTAAAACATGATGTAACCATCATATTTGTTCATGCATGTAAATAATTAATGTTATTATGTTTGTCCCTCAGAACCAATTAGTAAAATACAAGCTGTTTGATGCTCAATCAGATGGCAAAAGAATAATGTGCAGTATATACTGCCAATTACACAGTAAAAAATTATAAAAAAATTAAAAAAAAAAAGATTATTGGAGTGTGTTTTACAACTATTAAAAATACTATTATTTCTACTTCAAAATTTCCCATTTAATTCAGTGTTAATTGCTATTTCTACGTAATTATTTGTGAAATTATTTGTGAAAATTGTTTCTACATCAGTGTTGTCAGTGTATAAAAAAAAATTGTATGTGAAACAATACAAAGTATTCAACAGTAAATGTTTAAATAACAGTATTATGCGGTCATATGACCTCAAGATGCTGCATAATTCAGAAATCTTGAATATAAAATGGTTCTTCTGCATTTTCTGCATGTCATATTTAACACATTAATCTTTTATTATCTCGCAAAAAAAATTAGGAATGCATGCACCGATATGAACATTTTGGCCGATACCGATAATTCTATATTTTTGAAAGCCGATAATCGAAAAATATTGGCCGATCAATCTAAATCTAATTTTTTGAGAGCCTGATTACAAAAATAAAAATATCACCATTAAATGCCATGTTCTCATTATGATTTTATGTAGCTAATATAACAGACTTGTGCTGTGCATGTTGCACTTAACCCTCATCGGTCCATTTTTATAATATTTTTTCTGTTTTATTTTATTTACCTTTAAATTACTAGATTGTATCAATAAATAATATCATTCAAGTACATTCTTTCAACTTAAATTCTAAATAACTCAACATTTCATGCATAACCCTTTTAATTCAGCTTAGAACATCTTACATTTGGTGTCTTTGCCGACCTCTTGTGGAAAAAAGAATAATATAAGATAATATTTCATGACTCTTGCCACTAGATGGCCTTATAGCTCTATATGGAGCGGATGAGCTGTTCCGCTGGGTCCTAAAGTCAGTTTCTCTTCAGAAGGCATTCAGATACATGTAGACATTATAAAATAGTTTTTTGGTAAAGTTTAGTTGTTTTAATTTTGAGCATTTTTAGGGTTTTCTACCTGTACTGAAACATTCCATTAATTCCAAAGGGGGTCAAATTGACCCGCGAGGGACGGATGTTACTCTTTAAAATTTCAAACACAAACTCCTCGGATCCAGTCAATTTTTTTTATGTATTCGTGGTTCAAGTGCGACAAAAGCCCTAAAGTATTGGACCACTCCAATGAACATTTGTTTGTTTTTTCAAAAATTCATTTCGGGTCAAAATGTTTTTTGAGTGATTCCAATCATATTTCAAGCAATTTAAAACCATCAAGGCGAACAGTGCGCATCTGAAGTGTCTCTGAAGGAAATAATCCATTATTTATATCGGCCGTTATATCGTGCATCCCTACTAAAAATGTCCAAAAGCAGCAGGCCGGGTATCAGCTCTTCATCTGACATGAACCTTGTGAAGGTTTATCTGAAAATCTCCTTCAAAGTGACGAGGAGGAATTTACTGCCTTGTTTTACAAGAGAAGAACTGATGTGAAGTACATCAGACAGAGAAACACACACCGCTCCATACCGAAGAGGTCAAGTCCCAAACGGACGCTCGAGTGTAAACAACCTCCAGACTATATTTAAGACTTCTATATGATCACTTCATTCTGATATAATCACACACAAATAGCTGACATACAGCGGCTCTAGAACAACACTTCAATGTCATTGCATTGAATACAAAATATCAAAACAAAACATTTGTTTATTAAACTTTTATAGGATAAAATAATGAACATGAGGGCATAAAATCAACATTCAAATGCATGAGAAACCGAGTTATTCTAGTGCAATGACATTCACACATTTGTAAGTGTGATTTGCACTTTCTGAGGCCGTTGCATAATGAAAGAAGGACGTAGGCAGTGACCTTGAGCCTGATTTGGAGGTGTATGTATCAGATCCAAGTTGCGCTACTGAAATAAAAAGCATCCGGAATCTCATCCGAGTGGGATGAAAGCATGGAAGAGATAACACGGCGGGAATGGGGAGACACAAAGAGCTGTTTGTTGGGCCTTTATGTGTGGGAACGAAATCTAAGACACAAGATGAGAGAAAGAGTGTCGATGTAAGATGCTGTGTTCGGACTGGAATAGCTGCTAACTGCGGGTTTTAAAAATGCATAAAAATAATATGTAAAACTGTACTTAGCGTGTCAAATATGCTTGGAATAACATACTGATTACATGTAATCTGGATTACGTTATCAGTTTCCAAAAATGTACTTAGATTATATTACAAATTACAGACTGTTACTTTTTTACATGATTACACATTCATGCAAAGCCAGTAAATATTCATAATTTATTCTCCATAATTTTTCTACTTATATACATACACATGCATGCAAACATATTGCATTTGCAAAATTATATATATATATATACACTCACCTAAAGGATTATTAGGAACACCATACTAATACTGTGTTTGACCCTAATCAATGCCACGTAATTCTACGTGGCATTGATTCAACAAGGTGCTGAAAGCATTCTTTAGAAATGTTGGCCCATATAGGATAGCATCTTGCAGTTGATGGAGATTTGTGGGATGCACATCCAGGGCACGAAGCTCCCGTTCCACCACATCCCAAAGATGCTCTATTGGGTTGAGATCTGGTGACTGTGGGGGCCATTTTAGTACAGTGAACTCATTGTCATGTTCAAGAAACCAATTTGAAATGATTGGAGCTTTGTGACATGGTGCATTATCCTGCTGGAAGTAGCCATCAGAGGATGGGTACATGGTGGTCAAAAAGGGATGGACATGGTCAGAAACAATGCTCAGGTAGGCCGTGGCATTTAAACGATGCCCAATTGGCACTAAGGGGCCTAAAGTGTGCCAAGAAAACATCCCCCACACCATTACACCACCACCACCAGCCTGCACAGTGGTTACAAAGTGGACTCTACCATCTGAATGTCTCAACAGAAATCGAGACTCATCAGACCAGGCAACATTTTTCCAGTCTTCAACTGTCCAATTTTGGTGAGCTCGTGCAAATTGTAGCCTCTTTTTCCTATTTGTAGTGGAGATGAGTGGTACCCGGTGGGGTCTTCTGCTGTTGTAGCCCATCCGCCTCAAGGTTGTGCGTGTTGTGGCTTCACAAATGCTTTGCTGCATACCTCGGTTGTAACGAGTGGTTATATTTTAGTCAAAGTTGCTCTTCTATCAGCTTGAATCAGTCGGCCCATTCTCCTCTGACCTCTAGCATCAACAAGCCATTTTCGCCCACAGGACTGGCGCATACTGGATGTTTTTCCCTTTTCACACCATTCTTTGTAAACTCTAGAAATGGTTGTGCGTGAAAATCCCAGTAACTGAGCAGATTGTGAAATACTCGACCGGCCCGTCTGGCACCAACAACCATGCCACGCTCAAAATTGCTTAAATCACCTTTCTTTCCCATTCTGACATTCAGTTTGGAGTTCAGGAGATTGTCTTGACCAGGACCACACCCCTAAATGCATTGAAGCAACTGCCATGTGATTTGTTGATTAGATAATTGCATTAATGAGAAATTGAACAGGTGTTCCTAATAATCCTTTAGGTGAGTGTATATATATATTGCATGTATCATAAATAGTATGAGCGGTAGAAAAACAGCTTAAAACAGGATAAAAGTCTGTATCTCTTGTTCTCCTCCACCACACCTGTGTTTATTCTGAATCCTCAGTCCATTTTTGGCCTCAAGGCATGAGAGCAGCTGTGTTATTGGCACAAACACACACACGCACACACACACTTAGAGCCACACACACCTGTGTTTGCAGGTGGTTCAGATGGAGTATGTATAGAGAACACCTGGAGAGAAAGAGACAGAAAGGGAGACGGAGAGAGACAGAAAGAGAGCACCCATGGGGCTTTTTACAATGTAAACCAAGGACTTAATTATAGTTGTGAAGATAAGAAGGGAAAGGGGATCTCGAGTGTGTGTGTGTGTGTGCATGCCTTCCCTAAGGTTGGATTGCAGGATCTGTTCTGGCTTGTCAAGACCACCGTTACCCACAATACCTTTGGCATGATTACTAGTGCAGGAATGCCTGAATCTTTTTGGTGAATCGGTTGTTTCAAACTGTTTGTTTTAATGAACCAGTTCAAAAAATTATTCATCAGTTACTTTACATCATCACTGTTTCAAAACCTAATAACCTAACATAATTTACACTGCCTGTCTGTGAAGCTGTTAACAGAGGTTAACTTAATGAGGTTTAATTTAAGGTAGTATGCTGCCTATGTAGGCAATGATGCAGCTCACTAGGTTTTGAACAGACAGAATCAATCGTCTTCACAAATGAATTGTTCAGTTTTTTATGATCTAGTTCACTGAAATGAACCGACTCACTGATTCGTTCACTCACTCACATGAGACGTAAACAATGGCCTCACATGCTGGAAATCACACACATATTCATCATTCACAGCACTCACAAAAACAGACAAAAATAAAGCGTCTCAGTCACTCTACCGTTCATTCAGAAGCTCTACTGCCAGAAATATAATGGATCATTGAAATATGACACAGACATCCTGTTTAATACAGCCGTATGGCCTGAAGCATGGGAAACAGTTGGGAATACACACACACACACACACACACACACTCACTTACACACACTCACACATCAGGTCTCAATGTCAACGCTCTGGTCAGTTCTCACAGTCTGGACTGAAGGCGATTTTTATCCCCCTTTTTTTTTTTTTTTTTTAAATAGTCAATCGGCCACAAAACAGCTGGATTTACCATCAGCCCGAGAGAGAGAGAGAGAGAGAGAGAGAGAGAGAGAAATAAAGAATTGGACAGAGAGACAGGGTGAAAGGAAAACATGTATAAGTATAGTGTAATGTAATGTAAACCGCTGGATTTATTTTCATTTTTAAATTGCATGTATATGGGAATCTCGCAAGAACTTGTCACAAATATTTCAAAGATATATTGTAAAAATATTAATATTTCACACCAAAACTTTAAGAAAAAAAAAAATAATTTTGCATAAATAAAATCAAAATGCTAAAAATAATATAATTTAAATTGTACACTTGTATACATAATGGTATTATTTGTTTGATTAAATTTAATTCATTACAATATTACAATGAGAATGAGATTTGCTTTGTTTTTTGCAAAATAATGTTACAATGCAAATCTTAATGGTCCTAAAAATAGATTTTCTTTATGCAAAACATAATTTCTTTTTGAGGTGAAATAGTACCTGGATCAGGAGATTCAACTGTGCATCAATGTCTCTAATGGTTTTGCAATGTAAAGCTTCTTGAATCTGAACCTGATATTTCTGAGAAAGTTCCAGAAAATATTCCTCAACTCCACAGAAATGTGGGTGGAGGGGTCATTCTCAAGCGGTGTGTGTGTGTGGATGGTGGGGGTCTTAAAAAGCTTTAATGGCATGGTAAGCCCCTTTCACAAGCTTTTAAACGCTCCTCCCTCTGATAGACTCCTCAATGACTGCCGTCTTTGTCCCTCTTTAAACTCCCACCGGTGCAGAAAGTTCAGAGCACGATCAGCCGTCCCGAAATAATCCCACCACTCACATGTGGAAGGAGAAAGACTCCAAACCCTCCAAACTTTGAGCGCTTTGTTTTCGCAACAGGCGGATCAGCTGATAACCATCAGCCCCTGCAGACGATTGCAGAACAATTCAAAAGACAACAAAACGCATCGCTGCCTGAGGAATCTGTTGTCGAAACTGCAGAAAAAGTCTTTAATGGGATAGTACACCGAAAAACATTTGTTTTGTTGTCATTTACACACCGTCGGTTTCTTTCATGGAACACAAAATAAGATTTGTTTCATTTAACAAACACAAAAAAAGCTATTAAATTAGAAAAATTAGAAAATTGGTTCTTGCTGAAGCTCAAACGTGCTGCGTAACACGAGAATGAACCTCATTGGTTCTTGCTGAAGCTCAAACGTGCTGCGTAACGCGAGAATGAACCTCATTGGTTCTTGCTGAAGCTCAAACGTGCTGCGTAACACGAGAATGAACCTCATTGGTTCTTGCTGAAGCTCAAACGTGTTGCGTAACACGAGAATGAACCTCATTGGTTCTTGAGAAGCTCAAACGTGCTGCGTAACACGAGAATGAACCTCATTGGTTCTTGCTGAAGCTCAAACGTGCTGCGTAACACGAGAATAAACCTCATTGGCTCTTGCTGAAGCTCAAACGTGCTGCGTAACACGAGAATGAACCTCATTGGTTCTTGCTGAAGCTTAAATGTGCTGCGTAACACAAGAATGAACCTCATTGGTTCTTGCTGAAGCTCAAACGTGCTGCGTAACACGAGAATGAACCTCATTGGTTCTTGCTGAAGCTCAAACGTGCTGCGTAACACGAGAATGAACCTCATTGGTTCTTGCTGAAGCTCAAACGTGCTGCGTAACACGAGAATGAACCTCATTGGTTCTTGCTGAAGCTCAAATGTGCTGCGTAACAAAAGAATGAACCTCATTGGTTCTTGCTGAAGCTCAAACGTGCTGCGTAACGCGAGAATGAACCTCATTGGCTCTTGCTGAAGCTCAAATGTGCTGCGTAACAAAAGAATGAACCTCATTGGTTCTTGCTGAAGCTCAAACGTGCTGCGTAACACGAGAATGAACCTCATTGGTTCTTGCTGAAGCTCAAACGTGCTGCATAACAAGAGAATGAACCTCATTGGTTCTTGCTGAAGCTCAAACGTGCTGCGTAACACGAGAATGAACCTCATTGGTTCTTGCTGAAGCTCAAACATGCTGCATAACAAGAGAATGAACCTCATTGGTTCTTGCTGAAGCTCAAACGTGCTGCGTAACACGAGAATGAACCTCATTGGTTCTTGCTGAATATCAAACGTGCTGCGTAACGCGAGAATGAACCTCATTGGTTCTTGCTGAAGCTCAAACGTGCTGCGTAACACGAGAATGAACCTCATTGGTTCTTACTGAAGCTCAAACGTGCTGCGTAACGCGAGAATGAACCTCATTGGTTCTTGCTGAAGCTCAAACGTGCTGCGTAACACAAGAATGAACCTCATTGGTTCTTGCTGAAGCTCAAACATGCTGCATAACAAGAGAATGAACCTCATTGGTTCTTGCTGAAGCTCAAACGTGCTGCGTAACACGAGAATGAACCTCATTGGTTCTTGCTGAATATCAAACGTGCTGCGTAACGCGAGAATGAACCTCATTGGTTCTTGCTGAAGCTCAAACGTGCTGCGTAACACGAGAATGAACCTCATTGGTTCTTACTGAAGCTCAAACGTGCTGCGTAACGCGAGAATGAACCTCATTGGTTCTTGCTGAAGCTCAAACGTGCTGCGTAACGCGAGAATGAACCTCATTGGTTCTTGTGAAGCTCAAACGTGCTGCGTAACACAAGAATGAACCTCACTGGTTCTTGCTGAAGCTCAAACGTGCTGCGTAACACAAGAATGAACCTCATTGGTTCTTGCTGAAGCTCAAACGTGTTGCGTAACACGAGAATGAACCTCATTGGTTCTTGAGAAGCTCAAACGTGCTGCGTAACACGAGAATGAACCTCATTGGTTCTTGCTGAAGCTCAAACGTGCTGCGTAACACGAGAATAAACCTCATTGGCTCTTGCTGAAGCTCAAACGTGCTGCGTAACACGAGAATGAACCTCATTGGTTCTTGCTGAAGCTTAAATGTGCTGCGTAACACAAGAATGAACCTCATTGGTTCTTGCTGAAGCTCAAACGTGCTGCGTAACACGAGAATGAACCTCATTGGTTCTTGCTGAAGCTCAAACGTGCTGCGTAACACGAGAATGAACCTCATTGGTTCTTGCTGAAGCTCAAACGTGCTGCGTAACACGAGAATGAACCTCATTGGTTCTTGCTGAAGCTCAAATGTGCTGCGTAACAAAAGAATGAACCTCATTGGTTCTTGCTGAAGCTCAAACGTGCTGCGTAACGCGAGAATGAACCTCATTGGCTCTTGCTGAAGCTCAAATGTGCTGCGTAACAAAAGAATGAACCTCATTGGTTCTTGCTGAAGCTCAAACGTGCTGCGTAACACGAGAATGAACCTCATTGGTTCTTGCTGAAGCTCAAACGTGCTGCATAACAAGAGAATGAACCTCATTGGTTCTTGCTGAAGCTCAAACGTGCTGCGTAACACGAGAATGAACCTCATTGGTTCTTGCTGAAGCTCAAACATGCTGCATAACAAGAGAATGAACCTCATTGGTTCTTGCTGAAGCTCAAACGTGCTGCGTAACACGAGAATGAACCTCATTGGTTCTTGCTGAATATCAAACGTGCTGCGTAACGCGAGAATGAACCTCATTGGTTCTTGCTGAAGCTCAAACGTGCTGCGTAACACGAGAATGAACCTCATTGGTTCTTACTGAAGCTCAAACGTGCTGCGTAACGCGAGAATGAACCTCATTGGTTCTTGCTGAAGCTCAAACGTGCTGCGTAACACAAGAATGAACCTCATTGGTTCTTGCTGAAGCTCAAACATGCTGCATAACAAGAGAATGAACCTCATTGGTTCTTGCTGAAGCTCAAACGTGCTGCGTAACACGAGAATGAACCTCATTGGTTCTTGCTGAATATCAAACGTGCTGCGTAACGCGAGAATGAACCTCATTGGTTCTTGCTGAAGCTCAAACGTGCTGCGTAACACGAGAATGAACCTCATTGGTTCTTACTGAAGCTCAAACGTGCTGCGTAACGCGAGAATGAACCTCATTGGTTCTTGCTGAAGCTCAAACGTGCTGCGTAACGCGAGAATGAACCTCATTGGTTCTTGTGAAGCTCAAACGTGCTGTGTAACACGAGAATGGACATCATTGGTTCTTGTGAAGCTCAAACGTGCTGTGTAACACGAGAATGGACATCATTGGTTCTTGCTGAAGGTCAAACGTGCTGCGTAACACAAGAATGAACCTCATTGGTTCTTGCTGAAGCTCAAACGTGCTGCGTAACACGAGAATGAACCTCATTGGTTCTTGCTGAAGCTCAAACGTGCTGCGTAACGCGAGAATGAACCTCATTGGTTCTTGCTGAAGCTCAAACGTGCTGCGTAACACAAGAATGAACCTCATTGGTTCTTGCTGAAGCTCAAACGTGCTGCGTAACACAAGAATGAACCTCATTGGTTCTTGCTGAAGCTCAAACGTGCTGCGTAACACGAGAATGAACCTCATTGGTTCTTGCTGAAGCTCAAATGTGCTGCGTAACACAAGAATGAACCTCATTGGTTCTTGCTGAAGCTCAAACGTGCTGCGTAACACAAGAATGAACCTCATTGGTTCTTGCTGAAGCTCAAATGTGCTGCGTAACAAAAGAATGAACCTCATTGGTTCTTGTGAAGCTCAAACGTGCTGTGTAACACGAGAATGGACATCATTGGCTCTTGCTGAAGCTTAAATGTGCTGCGTAACACGAGAATGAACCTCATTGGTTCTTGCTGAAGCTCAAACATGCTGCGTAACGCGAGAATGAACCTCATTGGCTCTTGCTGAAGCTCAAACGTGCTGCGTAACACAAGAATGAACCTCATTGGTTCTTGCTGAAGCTCAAATGTGCTGCGTAACGCGAGAATGAACCTCATTGGTTCTTGTGAAGCTCAAACGTGCTGTGTAACACGAGAATGGACATCATTGGCTCTTGCTGAAGCTTAAATGTGCTGCGTAACACGAGAATGAACCTCATTGGTTCTTGCTGAAGCTCAAACGTGCTGCGTAACACAAGAATGAACCTCATTGGTTCTTGCTGAAGCTCAAATGTGCTGCGTAACGCGAGAATGAACCTCATTGGTTCTTGTGAAGCTCAAACGTGCTGTGTAACACGAGAATGGACATCATTGGCTCTTGCTGAAGCTTAAATGTGCTGCATAACACGAGAATGAACCTCATTGGCTCTTGCTGAAGCTCAAACGTGCTGCGTAACGCGAGAATGAACCTCATTGGCTCTTGCTGAAGCTCAAACGTGCTGCGTAACACGAGAATGAAACTCATTGGTTCTTGAGAAGCTCAAACGTGCTGCGTAACAAAAGAATGAACCTCATTGGTTCTTGCTGAAGCTCAAACGTGCTGCGTAACACGAGAATGAACCTCATTGGTTCTTGCTGAAGCTTTTACCACAAATGATGTGTGAGTTGATGAATGTTTATATGTGAATAAAAGCCTAAATTAAATCTGTTCATCATTTTAATTCATATGGATTGGTTTTACGATCTCTTTATGAACTTTTTGAAGCGTCCCAGTGTTAGTTGCGTAGCTGTCAATGGGGGACAGAAATCTCTCAGATTTCATCAAAAATATCTTCATTTGTGTTCCGAAGATAAACGAAACTCTTACGGGTTTGGAACAACATGAGGGTGAGTAAATGGAAAAATCCTATTGGTTTTTTGTCGAGTGAACCAGGGTGATCCAAACTTATGGGTCGGTCTACAAAAATACATAATCATTTCAGTCACAGTGCTCTATTGGGTCTCACGTGTCTCGTAACCAATGCGACAATGGAATACGCGTGAGTCTTAATGAGATTCAAGAGCAAGAGGGCAAGATTTTGTGCAGCGGGACTTTAGAGCAAGTAAATAATGACTAAGCGATGAGACTTTTCATTTTTAGGGTAAATGAAGTGTATCAAAACAAAGACAGTTGTCAACACGTGAGTTTAATATTCGTGATGGCTGCAATCAGCAGCATATAAGGAAATCTGAAATGGACTTTTCTAAACGGGGTCAGAGGCCCGACTCCAGGCGGTCCGGTCCTGTAATAATCCATGTCTCCAGCAAAAACTGACATTCTGGGCAACAGTCGCTCGTTGGTGGTGAGAGAACTATTCGCTGTGGAGCCTCGACATCTGGATTCAATCTTCCACAGCCTGTCCGCGCAGCGGTGGGCGACGAGAAACATCTGGTGGAGCTGATGTCAATTACTGCGTTGTGTTTCCCTTCCGAGATAATCCATCCAACACACACAAGCGCGTACACGCTCCCACAAAAACGGCCTGCTGAGCAGCTAAACACAACAACGGGGTCAATGACATCCACATACACACACTAAGAATCATATTTAACTTTATCAGAGGACGTTTGACATCTTCAGCACTTGTTTTTACATTGCAACCACATACAGATGCAAAAGTGCATGTTAGGTCTGTCTGATATACTAGCATTTGGAATTGGGTGCATTGAGCGTCCATTTTATTATGGCTGGGACTCAAAGGGTTTGGTAAATTGCTAATAGGACGCAGCTCTCAGCAGCTTTAAGAGGAGAACCATGAAGCCGAAGCGGGCCAAGATTGCCTCGTTTAAACACTAACAGCTGCTAAAACCAAAGTGGAGACCCATGCTTCATTCCCCACTCTCTCTTTCTGACGTGCACAAACTCTCCCACGCGACCGAACCAGAGCGCCATGTTGCCAGAGCTGGAGACCCCGACAGCAAGAGCCAAGGGCAATTAAAGTGCTAATTCAAACCTGAAGGGCCCTTTTGTCCTGTGTTTCCTTTCTTCAAGTCAGAGGATCGGAATCTAACCACCCCAACACACACACACAAACTCCCCGACTTTCAAGAGCTCCAGCCAAAGCTGAAGGGGAAAATTACACCAAAGTTCTAAAGCTTCACATTTCCAAATGGATCTGCACCAAAAACTCACGAGAGGCTCATTAAAGAGGGATGTACACATTTAAGTTCCCAGGATGTTGGACAAAACCGTATATTTGATGTTTTGGAAATGGTCCATTGCACTTACAAAAAGTTTGGTTTGTTGGACAAGTTTTCTAGAAATTTACCATGGTATTTTGAGATTGGAATACCGTGCTACATGGGTTTCAGTACAATGGTATATTTCAATGGTTTTACCATCTGAAACAATTAATAAATACTATAATAGTATATGAATAGTACTAAATGGTAATACTATGATACTTTGAGACATACCATGGTACTGAAATGTATGTGCATTGGCATGGTACTTTCAAAATACAATGGTACATGTTTTTTGTAATGGACACAGGCAATGTGATATTCACTCTCATGACTAGTCAATCACCAACACTCATCCAACTAAAGCCCATCACGCCCTCAAGTGGTCAAAATGATCATCACATGATCTTCAACATCATCAGCTATTAGATGCATTAGTTATTCAGGCCAAAGAAACAAACCCCAGGGGTAAAACAATGGCCTGCGTTCTTCTCGAGCATGAGTGTCCCTGACAGCGCTGCAGTGGCACCATGACATTTCATTATAAACACACACACACACTCCTCCTGTAGATCAGTCCACTGAGCTGCACTGAAGTCCAGATGGTGTGAAACTTCGCCGAAGGGATTAACGCCAAATCCTTCAGTGAGACACAAGAGAGGGTCCGTCTCAGACCCTCAAAACAGATTAGAGCTGGCTTACCATGCTATACAGACAGCTTGCCTTTACCAAACAGAAACCCTTGTATTAGCATGAAAATATACCATGGTACTTTGATACTGTAGAATGGGAACTACCGGTAATTTTTTACATGCTACATCAGGGCACTTCAGAGAATACCATGATATGACCATCGTTTTTGTGTCCAAACAAACAATCATGGGAGTAGGCAACACCACCTTTACAAAAAACTACAGTGATGATATCAAGGTGCTTCATATACCACGGTATTTACCAAGAATACTATAGTAGTACCATGATACTTGGTTTGATCTGCACTCTTACAGAAAAGTATCATGGTTTTTCATAAGAATACCATAGAAACCTATGGCAATGCCGTGGTATTTTTTGAAGTAGCCTATATCACTTTTAGTGATATAAAAAAGAAAAGCATGAGATAATTTTACCATTTACTGTAAATATGTGAATATGGCCTAACATACTGTGGTATTACTCTCTGATATCATTATAAATATTGTGCATAATATTGGCAAATGGATAAAAAGAGCACAATGTAATGATATACTAAATATAATGTTCCATTTGAATGTGCTATGTTCCATTTGAATGTATTATGTTCCATTTGTTGTGATGTTTCATTTATTTAAGCGTTCTAGCGTTCAAACCAAACAAATGGAACGCAGAAGAACGCGCAAGTTTGGAACGCTCATGACCCAGAGGCGCTGTTCGTACGACGCATGCGCAGACTGATTTGCGTGGATTAATGCATATTAGTGCACCCGTATTGTAAAGTGTTAGCAAAAAAAGCTTAAAATATAATTTATGGCTTAATAGCCAAACCTGAGTATCTTCTGAATATTTTTGATATTTTCAGGCTTTCATAAATGTATGGTTCATGTAAATGTATTTACCAACACAATACATATATATATATACACTGCCCTTCAAAACGTTTTGATCAGTAAGATTTTTTATATTTTTAGAAGTCTCTTCTGTTCACCAAGGCTGCATTTATTTAATTAAAAAAAATACAGTAATATTGTGAAATATTATTAAAATGTAAAACAAACATGTCATTTATTCCTGTGATCAAAGCTGAATGTTCAGCATCATTACTCCAGTCTTCAGTGTCACTGAATATCATTCTAATGTGATGATTTGCTGCTCAAAAAACATTTATGATTATTATCAGTGTTGAAAACAGTTGTGTGAAACAATTTTTTTTATGATTCTTTGATGAATAGAAAGTTCAAAAGAACAGTATTTATTTTAAATAGAATATTTTTGTACATACTGTAACTGTAACTTTTGATCAATGTAATGCATCCTTTTGCTGAATAAATGTATTAATTTCTTTAAGTTGTTCTTTTCCTTCAAAGAATCCTGAGAAAATGTTTCACACAACTGTTTTCACCACTGATAATAATCATAAATGATTATTCGTGAGCATCAAATCCTCATATGAGAATGATTTGTGAAGGATCATGTGACACTGAAGACTGGAGTAATGATGATAAATTCAGCTTTGATCACAGGAATAAATTACACTTCACTATATATTCACACAGAGAACAGCTGATTTACATTTTAATAATATTTCACAATATTACTGGGGTTTTTATCAAATAAATGCAGCCTTGGTGAACAGAAGAGGCTTCTTCTAAAAACATTAAAAATGGTACAAAAAGTTTGGAATGGCAGTGTGTATATACAGCCCTATATATATATATATATATTACATAACTATAATATTATATTATATAGGGTGAATGCAGGTAAAGTGGGCCACTTTTTGTGAAACGTATAACTGAGATACCTAGATGTTTTTTTTCTTTTTTCTTTTCTTTATTACTTTATTATCATCCCCCATTGACTAACATTCAAAATATCTTTCTTTGTGTTCAACAGAACAAAGTCATTTACACAGGTTTGGAACAACTTGAGGGTGAGTAAATGATGCATTTTCATTTTTGGGTGAACTATCCCTTCAATAGCTACTTTTGTTATCTTAAACAAATAAAACAAAATATTTCAATAAATAGCCCACTGTAAAAAAAAAAAAATGTAAAAAAATGATATTGTGATTTAATTATTTTACCTTGATGTCTATCTTCTGGCTGATTTTGGTGTCCCCATCCCACACCTGCTTCTGCGGCCAGGTGCACTCTTTCTCTCAGTCCTTTGCGGTTTTTGGTCCAGACCAACCATAGCCAGTGACGGTTATTTGGTATGTCATAATTAAATAAATCTATGGCAATCTGGGACCATATCTCAGAGGAATATTCAGTGTTTCTATTCAAAATATCAGCTTTCATCAGCGAGCTTACGATAGAATCTATCCCTCCTGCGGTCGCCCAGAGATCTGATCTTACACGTTTTTTGCCCTTTTTATATCTTCCCATTCTACAGTGTGAGAGATCCAAGTCTGACTATACCAATCGTAGGTTAAGGTCCAGTTGTGACCCTGGCCTGTGTTCCCCTGTCTTGTGTGAGGACTTTTGTTATTTCCTGTCTTGTGCCATGTTTTGTAGTTCTTTGTAGTTTTTCATGATGATTAGTTTCCCCCAGGTGTTGCCTATTAGCCACTCCCCCTTGTTATCTTGTTAACTTTGTTTCCCTTTGTGTATATATACCCCAGTGCTTCAGTTGTTGTTTGTCTGTCGTTGCGCTCCTGCCTGTTTGTGGATACTCGTGTTCTTGGATTTTCTTTGTTACTAAATTGTTTGTGCTGCATTTGGATTCTCACTCAGCGTCATCATATGTTACACCAGTTCACTACATGTTCAAATAAGTGTCACTAAACTCTTGAGAAATCACTACTCACTTAATCTGACCAACACAGAGATAGTCAAGACCTTTCACAATATTGTCCTGGGAAAATTGAGATGGACAACATTACTCCTACTTGTGAAAACACAGCACCCACTTTAAGAAGAACCATAAAATTAACAATATTCATACAATTTATATATATTTATAGCTATGTGAATATACACTCACCTAAAGGATTATTAGGAACACCTGTTCAATTTCTCATTAATGCAATTATCTAATCAACCAATCACATGGCAGTTGCTTCAATGCATTTAGGGGTGTGGTCCTGGTCAAGACAATCTCCTGAACTCCAAACTGAATGTCAGAATGGGAAAGAAAGGTGATTTAAGCAATTTTGAGCGTGGCATGGTTGTTGGTGCCAGACGGGCCGGTCTGAGTATTTCACAATCTGCTCAGTTACTGGGATTTTCACGCACAACCATTTCTAGAGTTTACAAAGAATGGTGTGAAAAGGGAAAAACATCCAGTATGCGGCAGTCCTGTGGGCGAAAATGCCTTGTTGATGCTAGAGGTCAGAGGAGAATGGGCCGACTGATTCAAGCTGATAGAAGAGCAACTTTGACTGAAATAACCACTCGTTACAACCGAGGTATGCAGCAAAGCATTTGTGAAGCCACAACACACACAACCTTGAGGCGGATGGGCTACAACAGCAGAAGACCCCACCGGGTACCACTCATCTCCACTACAAATAGGAAAAAGAGGCTACAATTTGCACAAGCTCACCAAAATTGGACAGTTGAAGACTGGAAAAATGTTGCCTGGTCCGATGAGTCTCGATTTCTGTTGAGACATTCAGATGTGGCGTAAACAGAATGAGAACATGGATCCATCATGCCTTGTTACCACTGTGCAGGCTGGTGGTGGTGGTGTAATGGTGTGGGGGATGTTTTCTTGGCACACTTTAGGCCCCTTAGTGCCAATTGGGCATCGTTTAAATGCCACGGCCTACCTGAGCATTGTTTCTGACCATGTCCATCCCTTTATGACCACCATGTACCCATCCTCTGATGGCTACTTCCAGCAGGATAATGCACCATGTCACAAAGCTCCAATCATTTCAAATTGGTTTCTTGAACATGACAATGAGTTCACTGTACTAAAATGGCCCCCACAGTCACCAGATCTCAACCCAATAGAGCATCTTTGGGATGTGGTGGAACGGGAGCTTCGTGCCCTGGATGTGCATCCCACAAATCTCCATCAACTGCAAGATGCTATCCTATCAATATGGGCCAACATTTCTAAAGAATGCTTTCAGCACCTTGTTGAATCAATGCCACGTAGAATTAAGGCAGTTCTGAAGGCGAAAGGGGGTCAAACACAGTATTAGTATGGTGTTCCTAATAATCCTTTAGGTGAGTGTATATTAACTAATGATTTGTTCTACCAAGAGAATGAAAGTAATCTTGCCACACGACAGCGCTGTTTTGGATGCTTAAGCAATGCCATCTGTGTTACTGTGGATCTGAGACAATCTACAGTAGCTAACCGATACTTAATAACCAAACATGCCACACGTGCTACATGTGAGGCTGCATGTACCTGATGAAGAGGGCGCAGGAGTAGTACAAAACACATACTGGCTGTGTGGGTATGTAGTATATGTGTCTCTGCCTAGAAACTGGACAGGAACTTGTGCTCTACGTCAACTGAATGGTGGAACAATTATTATACGCCACCAACCACGTGAAACTATGAGAAGAAAGAAAAGGGGACTGCTTAACATTGTGCAAGACAACCCAGTGCCAAGAAATCATCACATCTGGAACATAGCAGAGAAATTGCTGACTTTTTTTGTACCTGGAATAGGTGTTGCGTCATTAATGCAAGAGGTAGAGGTTACCAGGTATGAACGGATTTCTTTCATTAACACGACAAAGTTAATTATGAAAGTAACTGGAGTTAAGAAGAAGGGTTTATGTTTATCTTGCTGAAATGTAAGAGATGTCTATGTCTCGAAAAAAAAATTGCTAATTGCTTTGTTGCCTATGAAACATTATGGTGTGTTTTGAATCCTCGTGCCTGATGTACTGTTATAGGGAATGTAAAATAATGAAATGTTTAATTTTATTGTTATGAAAATGCACAGTCAATGTTCTGTTGTATACAAAGAAATTTACTTGGAAGAATGTTTGTAACTAAGCAGAGAAATGTACACAGGTTTGAAACAACTTGAGGGTAAAATAATGACAGAATTTGCATTTTTTGGGTGAACTATCCCTTTAAGTACACTGTTGTGTTACAACCTCCTTTATGATGTCATGCGGTGCGTCCCAATTCGCATACTATCCGTACTAAATAGTATTCGAAAGTAGAATTAGTATGTCCCAAATCGTAGTATGTTGAAAAAAGTATTCCAAAGATACCCGGATGGTCTACTATTTCCGGTCAGAATTCGAAGTGCAGATCGACGCACACTCTAACGGCTGATATTGCCCACAAACCATTGCGAGTTGGACGAGGATTTGATTAGAACTACAAAAAAAAGTGATAAAACGTGTTAAAAAACTACAAACATGATGGATGTGCAAGTCCAATGGTTAAGTAGAAAGGTTTAGATAAAGGGGTTTGAGCGATCAAAA
Organism: Rhinogobio ventralis; assembly: GCA_039654625.1. Taxonomy (NCBI): domain Eukaryota; kingdom Metazoa; phylum Chordata; class Actinopteri; order Cypriniformes; family Gobionidae; genus Rhinogobio; species Rhinogobio ventralis. The sequence goes on along the minus strand of CM077205.1, from coordinate 2,188,964 downwards.
AGATATTTATTCAGTGTTATCCACATTATATTTCACCTGCAGCAGCATTGTGAACTTTTGTAATGATACGTTGGCCATTAACTTTTAAATGCATCATTATATTTAAATTGCGAACACATGAGGAGAGTCTCTGCATTAAAGACCCACAAATGGCAAATCAAGGTGCGACTAACTACATTACGGTAGGAAATGAAATTGAATGTGTTGGATTTGAACGGTGACGATGATTGACAGGGCAGTTTAAACGGTGAAGGGATGCACGTAACTAAGCGACAGAGTCCGTTAAAGATGACAAAGCAGTATGTCCTAAAGCTGGCATACTCTTCTGCTACACACTCAAAAGTATGTACTTTTTCTTCACAAAAAGAGTACATACTTTTAGGTCGTAGTATAAGTCGGTGAATCGGGACGCAGCAATGTTCTCTGATGACTTTAGTACCATGGACAGTGAATCGTTAGCAGGCTGTCGTAATACCTCCGATAACGATGACGTCACAACATAGAGGTAAGCGTGTTTATCTGCTTTTGAAAGACGTCGAGTTCCACAGAAAAATGTGTATTAGTTTATGCTCATAACTGTGTGCAATGACAACGAACCAGCCTTTTTTAATGCAGATTAACAAAGTTACTGAACGCGGAAGTCCGAATGTGCGAATATAAAAGCAACTTTACCCAAGTCTACTCTCTGACATCATCATAAACAATGTGGAAAAAATATTGGCAAATGGATAAAAAGAGCACAATGTAATGATATACTAAAGAATAATGCTGTAAAGAGCCTCGTGCTGATACTATATGTTCCATTTGAATGTGTCATGTTCCATTTGTTGTGATGTTTCATTTATTTAAGCGTTCTAGCGTTCAAACCAAACAAATGGAACGCAGAAGAACGCGTGAGTTTCGAACGCTCGTGACCCGGAGGCGCTGTTCGAATGACGCATGCGCAGACTGACTTGCAAATAACAATACAGTAGCAATTAAGCAAGAATACGTTTTGAGTCAACGATACAATAGCGACTGTAATTATTGCATCCCATGGCATATTCGCCGTGCACCACTAAATATGTGTTGCTGTTTGATGTGCTATACGTCTGCACAAAATGCTACAATCAAACACGCACAATCCCGTCACACTTACATTGAAACGCGCCCGGGATCCCGACCATCCTGAGCTCTTCTCTCGTCTTCACAGATTCTAGCCGGTGTGTGTTTAGTGGTTCTGTAGTCCAGTCTCCTCCACTGATAGATCCACGGACTCAGTGTGTGTGTGTGTGTGATGGGGGTCTGAACACACTGATAGTATCCCTGACATGTTTATTACTGGAGGTGGAGCTACAGAGACTCAATGAACCCCGTCACCAGAAGCACTGTGGTGATACCATGGTACAGTGATGGTACTTTGATGTATATGATGGTACCCTACTAAATGATTACACTGTCATATACCATAATACATGTTTTGCATCACTTGGGTATTATTTACAGAAAACATGGTAAAACCATGGGACATGTCCAACACAAAACACGTTTCCATATCAAATGTCCTACTCATACAAACAAATACCATGATAATACTTTGATCCTCTGGTTTATATTGGTCATGTAGCATCATGTGAATTATTGGACCATGGCATATATTAAAAATATTTAAGTACACTTTATTATTATATTATAATGAGGATCACTTGACAAGTGAAATTATTCAAGAATAAATATTCCATCCATTTAGTATTATCTATATACCTTTTTATTATTTATATACTTATGCAATATGTATTAATATTTTGAAGTAGCTTTTTTTTTTAATTTTCTTTCAATATTTATATTTAGCTTTATTTCAGATTTAGTCATTTTAGTACTTCATAAATGTATTTTTTATAACATTTGTAACATTTTGTCATTTTTGTTTATTATTTTTAAATGTAAGTTTTCCATCTAATATGTATATTTTGTTTTATTTAAGCTTTATTTAATTAGTAGAATATTTTTTAAAAAGTTTTAATATATATATAGTATTTAAAATCGTTTTAGTTATTTGAAATAAAAGCTTAAATATATATATATAATTTAAGCTTTTATTTTCAAACTTTTTAAAAAATATTATTTTTTAGTTATTTAATATTCTAAAGTTGTGCTTAAAGTTTTATATTCCATTTTACTGCACATACACCAGTGTACATGCTACTATAGTTAGTTAATTAATATCTTGAATTGGCTTTTATTTTAAAATTTTCAGTGTTTACACATTTTTTGTAATTTTGTGTATTTTTATTACAATTTAGGTGTAATTATTATTATTTATCATTTTATTTTATTTATTTATTTATTTTTACAAATTGTATTATTGTTTTTATATTTTACAGTTTATTATTTTATTTTACGGTTTATTATTTTATTTTATTTTATTTTATGGTTTATTTTCAGTAATTTTAGTACTTCAACTAAAACGTATTAGTTTAACTAATATTAAATTAGTTAAAATAACTTTTTAGTTATTTAATATTCTAATATTTTAATATTCATTTTAGTTATTTGAAATAAAGCTGAATATATATATATATATATATTTAAGCTTTTATTTCAAATAACTAAAGCGATTTAAAATACTTTTAGTTTTAGTTCAAAATAACAACACAGATCTATATGTTATATTTTAGAAAATAAATTAGTCGAATATTTGTATATATTTTTCTATTTTATATATATTTTTTTATAGTATATATATATTTCATAATTTTAGTTATTTGAAATAAAGCTGAAATTATTTGAATAGTTTTTAGTTATATTTTAGAAAATAAATTATTAGAATATTTTTTAAGTTTAAATATATATAACTGAATTATATATTAATATATAATAACTGAATCACACACATTCTCATTTTTGTTTATTATTTTTAAATGTAAGTTTTTCCATCTAATATGTATATTTTATTTAAGCTTTTATTTAAAATAACTAAAACGCTTTTTAATAGTTTTAGTTCTAGTTAAAAATAAAAACACTGATGTGTATAAGTATAAGATATTTGCAGAATATCTTTTAAAAGTTTTGATGAAATACTATATATATATATAATTATATTTATATACATTTCCCAAAATAAATAACTTCTTATATTATATTAGTTTTGGCCACATAAAAGTGTAAACATTCCAGGGTTCCTGAGGAGTCTGAGAATGTACTGGACCCCTGGATTATGAGAAAGTTGACAAAGAAGACATTGACTCATCCCTAAAAATCGATAGGGTCTGAATTGTTTTCCCCTCGTCTCTGTGTTGTTGTGGCACAGGCTAAACTGTGTCCATCCCCGTTGGTGGTGTCTCATAAACAGGATGAGACTGTCTACCCTCCTCCTGTTGCCTCCCACACGAACACATGCCACTCATTCTTTCCCAGTCCCCTCGCGAGTCGCCACCTGCTCTCAAGCGTGCGGCACAGCTGCTGACCAACAACAACAAATTAACACCCGTCGTCCTGCGGAGAGGAGCCGTGCCTCCTCTGATTGATGCCCTTCCATAGATGCAGAATATAAAATCAAGGGTCATTTAGTGCATGAAGACAGTCAGTATTAGTGCATCATGCTAATGTGATTCTGTACCACTTGAGGAGAACTGACCACCAAAACTCATCAGCTGGTTAGTAAGAGAGAAGACTTCGATCAGACAGATGGTGTAATAAGTGTGCGGCCGATGAATGCATCACATTTGTGACCCAGCAGGCCTTTGTGATGATAATTTGTAACGGGCAAATGAAGCAGCGTGCGTTATGTCAACAAAGACAGAAATGCGTTAGTCCGAATGGCAGAAGTCGCCCTGCTGATGTGACTCGTGCCAGCGCGCGCGTGTGTGTGTGTGTGTGTGATTGACAGCTGGGCTTGTGTCTCTGAGTGTGTGTGTCTTTGTCGCTGCTCTATTTAGTGCATTAGCAGGTCTTTGACAATGCAACAGCTTTACATCGCCCCCCTCCGCTCTCATTCTCCTGCTGTTCTGCTCCTGCACATGTGATTGTGTACCTGCTGTTCTCCTGAGGTCTGAGCAAAGGGCTGGGGTCAGAGGTCAGCAGGCAGACGCCTGGTTAACCCTCCAGGGTAAAGACATCTACACACACACACACACACGTGCCACTTCAAGACATTAGATTATATATGAGCAGATGGACACCAGGGACGGCTTATCGTCCGCTGACATACAGCACCTCTTCAGCACAAACACATACATTTACATTTCATTTTTATCAGGCAAACACACACACACACACAGATTGGATTTGGGAAAATAGGAAATAAAGTTGTGCTTAAAGTTTTATATTCCATTTTACTGCACATACACCAGTGTACATGCTACTATAGTTAGTTAATTAATATCTTGAATTGGCTTTTATTTTTATATTTTCAGTGTTTACTAATTTTTTTGTAATTTTGTGTATTTTTATTACAATTTAGGTGTAATTATTATTATTTATCTTTTTTTATTTTATTTTATTTTTTTATTATATTTTATTTTCCGTTTTTATATTTTACAGTTTATTATTTTATTTTACGGTTTATTATTTTATGGTTTATTTTCAGTAATTTTAGTACTTCAACTAAAACGTATTAGTTGCCAAGACAACATTTTTATGAATGTATATATGAATGTATAAGGAAAAAGGGAAGGTCCTGTGATTGGTCACCATTTCTTTTATGCGTTTCATGATTTTTCTAATAATTATGTTAATAAATGAACCTTTATTGTAAAGTACACTTTACAATAAAGGTTCATTTATTAACATAATTAACATGAGCTAACAATGAACAATACTTCTACAGCATTTATGAATATTAGTCAATGTTAATTTGACTAAAAGTTTGTTAGCAGTAGTTAATGCAGTGTGAACAAACAATGAACAATTATATTTTTACTGACTAACATTAACAAAGATTAACATGTTTTAAAAATATGTTGTTCATTGTTATTCATGTTAGTTAATGCATTTACTAATGTTAACAAATGAGACCTTATTGTAAAGTGTTACCATTAACCTATTCTGTGTGAGGCCATATAATTATAAAAGACTTAAAGAAATGTTGTTTAAGATGAATAGCGCATTGATCATGCAGCAGAAAAATGCTGAAACTGTGTCTATATGTGGATAAAAACATACATATAAACACAGAACATAAAAATGAAAACGTAAAACACACACACACACACACACACATGTTGCACCTATCATTATGAGGACATTCCATAGACGTAATGGTTTTTATACTGTACAAACTGTACATTCTATCCCCCTACACTTGTCATTACCCATGTCATTATACAAACTTGTGTCCTCATAAATTACATAAACACACGCACACACACACACACAGAGAGAGACACAGACACAGATATACGACAGGTCTGAGACCCCAGACAGACATGAAGGATTATGAGAGCAGATGGTATAATGGTAGAAAACACCCAAACTAAAAATGCAAATATTCATATAACACCCCCAAATACACTCAGAAAATAAAATAAAAAAACACACACACTCAACATGTAGACACATACTCTCACACACACACACACGTCTGGTTCACTATCTTTATGGGGAATCTCCATAGACGTAATGATTTTTATACTGTACAAACTGTATAAAACACTAACCCTACCCCAAACCCATCACACACACACACACACACACACACACACTAACCCTACTTCTAAACCTACCCATCACACACACACACACACACACACACTAACCCTACTTCTAAACCTACCCATCACACACACACACACACACACACTAACCCTACTCCTAAACCTACCCATCACACACACACACACACACACACACACACACTAACCCTACTCCTAAACCTACCCATCACACACACACTAACCCTACTCCTAAACCTACCCATAACACACGCACACACACACACACTAACCCTACTCCTAAACCTACCCATCACACACACACACACACACACACACACACACACACACACTAACCCTACTCCTAAACCTACCCATCACACACACTCACACACACACACACTAATCCTACTCCTAAACCTACCCATCACACACACACTAACCCTACTCCTAAACCTACCCATCACACACACACTAACCCTACTCCTAAACCTACCCATCACACACACACTAACCCTACTCCTAAAGCTACCCATCACACACACACACACACACACACACACACATAGACGTAATGGTTTTTATACTGTACAAACTGTACATTCTATCCCCCTACACTTGTCATTACCCATGTCATTATACAAATTTGTGTCCTCATAAATTACATAAACACGCGCACACACACACACAGAGAGAGACACAGACACAGATATACGACAGGTCTGAGACCCCAGACAGACATGAAGGATTATGAGAGCAGATGGTATAATGGTAGAAAACACCCAAACTAAAAATGCAAATATTCATATAACACCCCCAAATACACTCAGAAAATAAAATAAAAAAACACACACACTCAACATGTACACACATACTCTCACACACACACACGTCTGGTTCACTATCTTTATGGGGAATCTCCATAGACGTAATGATTTTTATACTGTACAAACTGTATAAAACACTAACCCTACCCCAAACCCATCACACACACACACACACACACACTAACCCTACTTCTAAACCTACCCATCACACACACACACACACACACACACACACTAACCCTACTTCTAAACCTACCCATCACACACACACACACACACACACACTAACCCTACTCCTAAATCTACCCATCACACACACACACACACACACACACACACACACACACTAACCCTACTCCTAAACCTACCCATCACACACACACACACACTAACCCTACTCCTAAACCTACCCATCACACACACACACACACACACACACTAACCCTACTCCTAAACCTACCCATAACACACACACACACACACTAACTCTGCTCCTAAACCTACCCATCACACACACACACACACTAACCCTACTTCTAAACCTACCCATCACACACACACTAACCCTACTCCTAAACCTACCCATAACACACGCACACACACACACACACTAACCCTACTCCTAAACCTACCCATCACACACACACACACACACACACACACACACACACTAACCCTACTCCTAAACCTACCCATCACACACACACACACACACACACACACACACACTAACCCTACTCCTAAACCTACCCATCACACACACACTAACCCTACTCCTAAACCTACCCATCACACACACACTAACCCTACTCCTAAACCTACCCATCACACACACACTAACCCTACTCCTAAAGCTACCCATCACACACACACACACACACACACACACACTAACCCTACTCCTAAACCTACCCATCACACACACACACACTAACCCTACTCCTAAAGCTACCCATCACACACACAGACACACACACACACACACACACAACATAATATAATATAAAACAATAAAGCTTAATTGGCTAGCCATAACTATGTACATTGGGCCAAAACACTGGTCAAAATCAGAAAAGATGCAGAAAATTTGCTGTTAACCTCTTAACACTTAAACTTTATTAATTAAGTCAGATGCGGTTTTGTTCATATTTATCTAGTTCATTATTGGCTTTGGCAAGGGAAAAAAATAGCTGGTAACTTTATTAAATACAAATTGAAGAAATTTGTAATAATGATGGACTTTGTGTGCAAAAACAGTGAAATTATTCCATGGACATATAGGGACACAACAATATTTCTAAATAAAAATTATGCAAGATACAGTTTCATGGCCTCAGACTTTGGCAACAGCACAAATAGCTTCAATCAAAGCAGGAGTCTGCGAGCAACACACAACGGGTCAGTCGCATCAGAGCCAGTGACTGTCTTCAGAACTGACCAGCTCACAGTTAGCCACGGGTTAACCAGCCTTTTCAGATTCTGATCTACCTATTTATGTCATGACCAGAGGCCAGTTGCATAAACAGTCACTAAGTTAAGACTGTGTCTTGAGAGTTGACCAACTAGCAGTTAGTTAGGGCTAATCAGTCTTACTTTTCTAAATTAGACCAATCTACCTTTTATGTAACTAATTATGACCTGTCTTGAAGAAAAATGTAGATGACTTCAGTGATGTTGAAGAATCGATTGACTGAATGATTCAGTATTCAAGCGTAGGCTAATACAGTCCATCTACTGGTGTAACTATGTAACTGCAACAAGAGTCACTAATTCTAATCATCAGCACTAATTGTTCTGTTCATGAAACTCGACTCGATTGTATAAATGATTCAATATTCACTTTTGATACAGACACTATTAAAGCCACAATATGTAGTTTTTCGCCGCTAGAGGTCGCTTATTGAAATCAAAGGCGTGGCTTGATGACGGCGTGATTTGGAAAGCTGGCGGAGCTTTTATTCTGCCGCAGACGAATGCTTCCGCTTCTTCCGCTCAAGCGTATGTGAGGTAACGCAGCGCTGTTTTATAGTGATGGGCAGACCAATGCTGCGTCCCGATTCACCGACTTATACTACGACCTAAAAGTATGTACTCTTTTTGTGAAGAAAAAGTACATACTTTTGAGTGTGTAGCAGAAGAGTATGCCAGCTTTAGGACATACTGCTTCGTCATCTTTAACGGACTCTGTCGCTTAGTTACGTGCATCCCTTCACCGTTTAAACTGCCCTGTCAATCATCGTCACCGTTCAAATCCAACACATTCAATTTCATTTCCTACCGTAATGTAGTTAGTCGCACGTTGATTTGCCATTTGTGGGTCTTTAATGCAGAGACTCTCCTCATGTGTTCGCAATTTAAATATAATGATGCATTTAAAAGTTAATTGCCAACGTATCATTACAAAAGTTCACAATGCTGCTGCAGGTGAAATATAATGTGGATAACACTGAATAAATATCTTTTTGTCAGGTTAAATACTGATAATTGGTCACTCAAGCCCCTTTATCTAAACCTCTCTACTTGCACATCCGTCATGTTTGTAGTTTTTTAACACTTTTTAGTTCTAGTTTGTAGTTCTAATCGAATCCTCGTCCAACTCGCAATGGTTTGTGGGCAATATCAGCCATTAAAGGCCCTGCCCCAAATGGCACACTTCATGTGCACTTTCGGGCTTGTGGACTTACAATGGCCGCTGCAAGCGCGTGTCCGTTAAGTCCACAAGACTGTAGGGTGTCCCATTCGTCATTTAAGTTGAAAAAAGGGTGCTCGTGAGTGCCCCCTTTGCGGATGCTATGCACCCTCGATGCGCACTTCAGCTGAGCCCGCAAGTTTGCAAACTACGCAGAGGACTTCTACCCGGCAGTCAAAGCGGCATTACGTTGTGAAAGACCGTGAGGGTTTATGGTGCCATTTGGGACAGGGCCAGAGTGTGCGTCGATCTGCACTTCGAATTCTGACCGGAAATAGTAGACCATCCGGGTATCTTTGGAATACTCTTTTCAACATACTACGATTTGGGACATACTAATTCTATTTTCGAATACTATTTAGAACGGATAGTATGCGAATTGGGACGCACTGCTAGGCTTGGTGAAACACTGAAACAGTTTAGGCAAATGTGCCGTATTGCGTCGAAACAATTCGACACCCGTTTCCACAGCGACCCCTGCTGGTCTGAACAGTGTAAATGCAACAAAAACCCATGCCAAACATGCATAAAAACACCTTTAACAAATCTATTGCAAATGTTTTATTGAAAGTAAAATCTTTCAAATGCAATGAACTAATCATCGAATAAATGTAAATATTAAGTGTCTATATGTTCTTTTATCAATTGTCAGGGTTTGTTCCATGGATGGCTCAGCTAAACATGCCAGTAAGTATACTAATGTCTAATTAAATGTCTACAAATGTATAAAACTGATCAGAGATCAGCTAAAACCATGGGTAAAACCCACAGACGCTTGTTCCGTGGTTCTCAGTGACTCATGATTCATGGGTTCACAGTGATCATCGCCCCCTAGCGGTGAACCATTGACATTTCGAAGTGTTTTTTATTCTATTCTATTTTTAAATTCAATTTACAAACATTCAGTCATCACAGTCCGTGAACAAAGATTATACATCAAATAATTACAAATAACATAATATGAAAAACAGATAAAAAATAAATAAAAAACAGACTTACAAACTTCGTTAATGATAAGGATAACATCGTTGATATATATCAGTTATTAACATAGCTTTCTTGTTTTTTTTACCAATTTAAGAGACTCAAAATATATGTCAGTTTCAATTTGGAATAATTTAAAACATGCAAAAACTTGCTTTATGAATATGGAACTTACCTAATAAAATAAAAAGATTTACAATATTACATACAGTTCTATCTTTACAATCAAAATAGGTAATAATCTGTTTCCCTTCAAGTGTGATTGTATGTGTTGTTTTAGATGCCATATCATTTTCAACACTTTTCCAGAATGTAATACAAAATGAAAAGAGATGGGTTAACGATTCTTGTTCTGTCTTACAAAACTACAATAATTATCAACAGGCATGAATTTTGAGATAAACAAGTATTTTCACATGTAATTTCCTAACTTTTCCTAAATCTAAAAGGAACAAGCCACGCCCCATGCCAATTAATCTCAGGAATATGAGAATACAACAGCAGAAGACCCCACCGGGTACCACTCATCTCCACTACAAATAGGAAAAAGAGGCTACAATTTGCACGAGCTCACCAAAATTGGACAGTTGAAGACTGGAAAAATGTTGCCTGGTCTGATGAGTCTCGATTTCTGTTGAGACATTCAGATGGTAGAGTCAGAATTTGGCGTACACAGAATGAGAACATGGATCCATCATGCCTTGTTACCACTGTGCAGGCTGGTGGTGGTGGTGTAATGGTGTGGGGGATGTTTTCTTGGCACACTTTAGGCCCCTTAGTGCCAATTGGGCATCGTTTAAATGCCACGGCCTACCTGAGCATTGTTTCTGACCATATCCATCCCTTTATGACCACCATGTACCCATCCTCTGATGGCTACTTCCAGCAGGATAATGCACCATGTCACAAAGCTCCAATCATTTCAAATTGGTTTCTTGAACATGACAATGAGTTCACTGTACTAAAATGGCCCCCACAGTCACCAGATCTCAACCCAATAGAGCATCTTTGGGATGTGGTGGAACGGGAGCTTCGTGCCCTGGATGTGCATCCCACAAATCTCCATCAACTGCAAGATGCTATCCTATCAATATGGGCCAACATTTCTAAAGAATGCTTTCAGCACCTTGTTGAATCAATGCCACGTAGAATTAAGGCAGTTCTGAAGGCGAAAGGGGGCCAAACACAGTATTAGTATGGTGTTCCTAATAATCCTTTAGGTGCGTGTAGAGTTGAAAGCTGAGTTATATTCTTTGAACGTTATCGGGAATGCCTTCTCTCTAAGGATTCATAAGTAATTGGTTATTACAATCAAAAATGTTTAAAAAAAAATATATATATATATCTCTATTGATCCATTTCTGCAAATAGAGTGACTTGTTCCCTTTAGTGATGCATTCATTATTCCATAAGATGTGTTTAAAAAGTTGTGAGAATGACATAGCTTCCAGGCCGAAAGAGCTTGTTGATAAAATTGGGATAGTTTTAGCAGCAATCTTGTAATATTGTAGTTACATTTCAATAAAAATGTTAGGCCTCCTACACTATAAAAATGTTGTTGGGGATAAAGTACCATAAGGACTCTGGTGCTCTCAAACATTCCTTTAACCATTTCAACCTAAAGGTATAGCTAATTCAAGTCCCAAAAGTTCAAATCCACCTTCATCCTTAGAACCAGAGAGCACTGCTTTTTTAACATGATGGTGTCTGTCTTGAAATCTTGAAATCCCTTCTGCTTTAGTCAAAAGAATACATTTCGAAGTGTTTCGAAACAGTGATGACGTAACGAAGCCTCGTTAACTGAAATCACGTGACTTTGGCAGTTTGATACACCCTCCGAATTGATTAGAAACAAAGATTCGTAAAGCTGCGACGCTTCATGAAGCAGTGTTTGAAATTGCCACTGTTTTATCATATTACACACATTTGAGTGTTGAAAGTTTGTTATAATGCTACTCATGTTTACAAGACACTTGTTGCACACTGCAGTGAGCTAGATCGATATTAGGCACGATAAAAACATGGTATCCGCGGTAAATCAAGAACACCAGATTTAAACAATAAAACTGTGTTGAGCTGTAGAACAATGATTCGTTTTCTGTCGATTAATGATCTAAACAGTTGCTCACCTGTCTAATAAAACACATCATATATTAAAGCGGCTTTGGTGTTTCCATGGTTTCTTAAAAAAAACGGAAATCGAGGGTAACGCGGGTATGATGTCATTGATAGGTGACACACGGTCCGTGTCCTGGTTAAAATTGCATATTTCTCTGGATTTAAACATTCTTGGAAACATTTGGGATAATGTAAGTACACAAGTCAACAAAATATATCATTTAGATATTTTAATCCAAAAATCTTACATATTGTGCCTTTAATCTATAAAACTGCACTGACAAATGGAGTGACACAAACAGTGTTTCCCTAGCCTTTTTTTATTGTTGGTTTACATTACACAAGTGCATTTGAGTGATTTCACCACTAGAGGGAGACACAGTAAAGCTGTTGAGGCGAGTGATCTGTCAACAGTGCAGCTGTGAGTTGTGTTGAAGAGCAGAAGAAACTTCACAGAATCAGTGATTTGTATGTCGGTCGGTGAGAAGCTCTGGATCCGGATCATTGTGTTTGCCGAGGAACAATCCAAACGTTTCCATGTATGAAGAGACTAATTAGAGCCTCTCTTCGGTAATTAGGTTGAATGGTGTCACACTGTACCGTCAATGCAAACATGAAGTGAGGATGACTATCAGATGAAGGGCTTCAGCTGTGCTTTAGTTCTGACAGATGAGATCTGAGATAAAAATAATACACACAAAATATAGCATGCTAAAAATGTACTATAAATAAATGTTACGCCAAAATACCAGTTATGATGATATCAGATAGTAAGACCATGGTACTTTGATATTTACCAAGGTTCTGACATTCATACCATGGTAGAGCAAATGTGCTGAAAGGTGCTTTGATTTATGTGGTTTGGAATACAATTTTTCAAATATTTTTTTTAAGAAAGTAGTTTACATAGAACAACAACAACACACACACCTACACTTACACAAACACTCAGACTCACAAACACATCTACACAAACACACTCACACACATTTACACAGACACACACACACACACACACACATCAACTATATATATTTATATAACTTTATATTTATATTATATCTTTTTTATTAAATTTAACTATAGATTGTTAGATT